>JAJJMB010017528.1:1636700-1723410 GCA_023531105.1 Papaver atlanticum | reverse complement strand
AGGCTTACCATTTGTTGGTCAACAAGTCCCGCCTCCACCCTTCCCCTTCCGTCCACAATCTCAAGTAGCACCAGTACATTGTAGTGTAAAACCTCCGCCATCACAAGGGGATGCTCCCCAATCTCCATCACAGTCCTCATTTTATTCACTTAATCCACCTATGCAAACAGTTTCACAGGGGTATCCATATATTAGCCAAGCTAATTCTGTCCCTCCCATACCGCCAGTGCAGTCTTACCCCTTTCCTTCTCAACAAGGAGGTTATAGACCACCTCCACCCCTAGCTTCTTCCATGGGACATATGCAACATTCTTCTGCAGGACCTTCTGTTGGTGCTATTCAGGACTTGGTTGAGGATTTCAGCTCACTCGCTGTTGGATCTTTTCCAGGATCAAATGACCCTGGCATTGATTCAAAAACGTTGCCGAGGCCATTGGATGATGCTGATATGGAGGGAAAGTCTTCTACGGAGTTTTATCCCTTCAATTGTCATCCTAGATATCTACGACTTACAACAAATGCCATACCAAATGCTCAATCACTGCTTTCGAGGTGGCATTTGCCTCTTGGAGCAGTGGTCCATCCTCTGGCAGAATCTGCTGATGAGGTTAGTAACATTATGAACTCCAAAATGGTCATTATTTTTCCATTTTTGGCAATTTATGTGTTTCCTTCTCTTTTATTATCCACTTAATATCTTATTTTTATATTGAGCCTTGTTGTTCAGGAAGAAGTGCCTACAGTTTACCTTGGACCAATTGGAATTGTTCGTTGTAGAAAGTGCCGTACATATGTGAATCCTTATGTTCTGTTTTCTGAAGGAGGAAGAAACTGGCGTTGCAACATCTGTAATTTGCTTAATGAAGGTAGGTAGTAAGTATTATCTGTTTTGTTTTGTTGCAAATAGACCAAATTAGAGAGCCTTTAGTTTTTGTTTTGCATATAGTTTCTGTACCAAATATTCATGAGTTTGTTTTCCTTTACTCTGTTTTTTGATGAAGTTAGTTTATCCAATTGGTGTTTTTTGATGAAGTTAGTTTCATTTCCATGTAACATTGCTCTAAAACTAGCAACTAGCAAGTTTATCCAAGACATGTAACATTGCTCTAAAACTAGCAACTAGCAAGTTTATCCAAGAACTTCCCATGGATTGCAACACGATTTGTGATTTCTCTGTAGGTTATCTTTTAGTGCTTCTCTCCACACCGACTTGTAGGTCTGACAATTTTGCCGGTCATCTTCTGTATTTTCTTTGATCACAATTCACAACGTAGTTTGGTGGTTGGAACAGATGCTTTTTCTTCCAACTCTATATTGATATGACACTAGGGAATGTTTTACAAGATAATATGGTCTTAGTCTATGCACGTCAATGATGCGGTCCCCCAGTAACTGTCTTGCAGGCTATCCACATTAGTCTATGGTTCTTGGAGTTGGATGTGCTTAGCAACCCATTTATTCTTAAGGAATAAAACTGTCTTTTCTTTAAATACAATCAGTATGCAAAATCTAGTGTGTAGAAGTAAATATGATGAGATTGAACAACTTATTGGAAGAACTAATAGACAGCAAACATCTTGAGTCACTATTTGGGTTGGGAGTCACCATGAATGATTGTTATGTGTCAAACAATATAGGACAAAAGCCTGTGAAAATTCATCCTGGGATCACTGTCAAGTGTGGAGACTGCTTACCGCACTTTGAACTTGAGAGGGCCCCTCCTTTTTTAGTAAACGGGAACTAGAATGAGTTAACCTTAATTCTCTTCACTAATCAATGTGCTATGTTGTGGACTGCAAGTACATGTTTTTGAACTTACTAATGCTTGACTGCTGTTGATGATAAATTTATCTCTTATATCCACCATTTATATATACTATGATAGACTAGAACCTTTTGATTACAAAGTTTGGTTTGCTCGGTTAGGATTAGGTTTTAAGGTTGATGAAATTCTAAAAGATTGAGCTGGTTTAGTGCCGTATTATTGGCTGTTAGTGTTCGCATATATAAAGGTGTTAAATATACAGAGAGAATGATTTTATCAGTCCCTTCATTTATTTTGCTTACACTTTGTAGGATGAGAGAGACGAATAATTTTGTAGGCTCAGAATCTGACACATGTTTTTCCTCCTGTATGATTGATGTGTTAATTATTTTTTATATTTTGAACATTGTCAATGTAAATGAACATACCTGGTTAATTTATTTCGACTTTTTTGGTAGTCCCTGGGGAATATTATGCCCCTTTGGATGCAAATGGAAAAAGAGTTGATGCAGAAGATCGGGCTGAGCTTTCAAAGGGAACTGTTGACTTTATTGCTCCAACAGAATATATCGTGCGACCTCCAATGCCACCAACATACTTTTTCCTCATTGATGTATCAATCTCTGCAGTTAAAAGTGGCATGATTGGGGTAAGCACATTGAGCTGGAATAAACTATCTGATTTTGTACATGTAATCATGGACTGACTTCGCATTTGTACTACTAGGCGAAAGTGTAGTATCGTTCCGAACAGGCAAAGTGCAATTGATTAGCTACCTAATACCCTCAACATCTTTTTCTTCTCATCAGCTAATATAATTTTGATCTTTATGGTTTGCTTACTAGTGGTATTTGGGAACAATTATGTAAATGCAGTATTTCAATGTTTAGTTTTCTAAAGTTAAGGGCATGCTGCAAAACTAAGTTGCAGACTGAGTGTTATCATGCTATGATTCTTGTAACAACTAATACATGATTTACAATGAACTAGGTACAATATTTATTGGTGGTGGAAATTCCCCTCTATTTTCGTTGTTAAAAACAAAAAGAGGAAAAGTGTCATCATGATTAGTTAACCATTATTTTGGTATTGCTATTTTTTCTTTATGATATTTACAAGATATGGTTTCCTTTGGAAGATTTGATGGTGTATATAGAATTATAGATATTTTTATGTAGCAAATTAGATAATTGGCCACTGTGTGTTCCATTAGGAATATTTGGTGATATAGTGCTGTCGCCATTTACTTCCGCTGTTCTTTGTTTCTCTCTCTATATATGTATACTGTACGTATTTTTGTTTTTGTCCTTATGAACTAATTTGTTATGGATTACTTCATTATTTTTGCGGTTAATTGGCATTTGGGATCACTTTCAATTATCTTCACCTTCAACATTCTTTGGCAGATTGTGGCGGAGACCATCAAGTCTTGTTTGGATGAGCTGCCTGGTTTCCCTAGAACACAGATTGGGTTCATAACTTTCGACAGCACATTACATTTTTATAATATGAAGGTAAGTGGTTCTTTTGTAGTATTTATTATTCTGTCCAAGCATCTTTTTACAATCGAACTTAACAATGCATTTTAAAATGTTGCCTTGAACCTAAGATTCATTGTTATCAAGCAACTCCCATATAATTGCAATTGTATTGATTTCTTGCTTATGTCAGTCATCTTTGACACAACCTCAAATGATGGTGGAGTCAGATTTGGATGATATATTTTTGCCATTGCCAGATGAGCTCGTTGTCAACTTGTCCGAATCACGAACCGTGGTGGATGCATTCCTAGACAGCTTGCCATGCATGTTTCAAGACAATTTGAATGTCGAATCTGCTTTTGGGCCTGCTCTGAAAGCGGCAGCCATGGTTATGGTGTGTTTCCTTTTCACTGTTTTCACGCTTAGAACTTGTTGTTGCTTTGATTGCGCCCCCCTACTGTTTTCTATGACTATTGGGTTTTAATTTGATGACTTCTTCAGTTTCACTTAATGTGCCTTCTTATTCTTCAGAGTCAACTCGGGGGCAAATTGTTAATCTTTCAAGCTGCATTACCATCTCTTGGTGTTGGCCGCCTAAGGTTACGTGGAGATGATATTCGTATTTATGGAACTGAGAAAGAACCAGAATTAAGAAGACCAGAAGATACATTTTTTAGGAAAATGGCTGCAGATCTCGCCCAGTCACAGATAGGAGTAAACGTGTATGCTTTCAGTGACAAGTACATTGATATAGCTTCCCTAGGTAATTTGTGCTAGTAATTCAACATTTATTCTTAGCCATTTCTATGAAAGCTTCTTTGTTTTTTCAAACATTATATGCTTTTGTAGGAACTCTAGCAAAGTATACCGGTGGTCAAGTATATCACTATCCAAGTTTCACCTGGGCCCTTCACAAAGAAAAATTGAGGCATGATCTTTTAAGGGACCTTACAAGAGAAACTGCATGGGAAGCTATGCTGCGTATACGATGTGGAAAAGGTTCTCGGATATGACTTTTGTGTGTCCCACACTACCTCAATCTAAAATATTTGTATGATCTGTTGTTACATTTCAAAACTGATACAGGTAAGTCCTGGATTTTCTTGTTTTTCAGGGGTGCGGTTTACAAGTTATCATGGGCACTTTATGTTAAGGTCTTCAAATTTATTGGCGCTTCCCGCAGTTGACTGTGATAAAGCCTTCACAATGCAATTGGCTTTGGAAGAAACCTTACTTACAGCTCAGACAGTTTACTTCCAAGTTGCTCTACTGTATCCTTTACTAACTGCCACATATAACGTTGTACTGGATGTATTTTAAAGCAAAAATATCCACATATTGATGCAAATCTGATTTTCTGGTTGCTGTAGACATAACCTGATATGCATGTACATTCACCCTTCAGCAAATGATCCTTCAGCTGGAATGTTAAGGATTACGAATCATGTTCATGCTGTTGGGATTTCTGGTAGTGCACATATCCTCAGTTGGATTACTAAGAGCGTATTCCTTGAACATCGTTCGATGTTCTTTTTCTGTTGCTTCATGGATAGGATAACTATTTGCATCTTCTTTTACAAGTTAACTCCTCATCATCGTCCTTTTCTGCTTCACGTTTATATTTCTTTTCGAGTCATATTGGTTGTGGTGCTTTAAATCAGCACTAAGTAGTTATTGAAGGAGTTCAAGTGGATGATATTGAAGGGGCAGATACTCAATTAAATGTTTTCTTTGTACAACTTATTGGGTGTCTTAACAATTTAAAGATACACATCATCATCCGGCGAGAGGCGAATCAGGGTCCATACAGCAGCAGTGCCTGTGGTGTCTGATCTTGGAGAGATGTACCGCCGAGCTGATATCGGTGCCACTATTTCTTTGCTTAGCAGGCTTGGTAAGGTCAAACCCTGGATTATTGTGGAATTTGGTTTTTGCATGGGTCTTTGATATATTGTTTGTCTAATAATTTTACAGCTATCGAGACCTCTTTGTCTAATAAGTTGGAAGAGGCTTGCCGTTTCGTCCAACAGAGAATTGTTAAAGCCCTAAGGGAGTACCGCAATCTCTATTCAGTTCAACATCGCGTGGGAGGCAGGATGATATATCCAGATTCTTTGAAATTCTTACCTCTGTATGGACTAACACTATGTAGATCATTAGCTCTTCGTGGTGTGAATATTGATGCTCAGCTAGATGACCGGTGCGCAGCGGGTTACACCATAATGACGTTACCTATTAAGAAGCTATTGAAGTTTCTCTATCCTAGCTTAATTAGGATTGACGAGTATATTTTGAAGGTAAACGTTTAAACGACCTATTACAAATGGCATATGCTGTAAAATAAATTCGTAACTTAGTGCATCTTTGTTCGTTTAAATTAACTCCAGTTCATTGTGGCAGGCATCTGCTAATAGTGATGGTTCCAGAAACCATTTCAAAATGTTGCCCCTATCAGTGGAGAGCTTAGATCCAAGTGGCCTCTATATATATGATGATGGGTTTCGCTTCGTTATTTGGTTTGGTAGTAGGCTTTCTTCTGATTTGGTTACCAAATTAGTTGGAGTAGACTTTTCTACTCTCACTGATCTCTCAAAGGTACGTGACTTTTGCCTCTGTATTAACATTATTGTTCTGAACTGGTACCGCTTTCGACTCATTTCTGGGAAAAACTATATAATGAAAATGAAGCAGAATAGTGATACCGTTTTCGACCCTCATGCGCTGTATTATTAGCTCCTTTCGTTCGTCTACTAGGATAGTCGTAATTTATCATCAGTGCATCACGCCATCACTATCCCTTTTTGCAAGATTACATTTGTTCTGTGTGAAAATGATATAGGAATGTGACTGATGGACCCTTGCATGAGGTGTCAAATGCGGTGCATTTGAATTAGACGAAACAGAACACGTCTGTACACATACATTTGAACTTATTTCAGTAATGGCGTGCTTTATCTTCTATTAAATGTTTTTCCACTGCACATTAGACACAGTTTTGTGCTGGTAATCACAAGATATGCATGCAATATCCAACTGTTATTATGTCCAAAGTACCCATTGAAGGGTTTGCAAGTGTCAGAAACCGTGTCTATTTGCCCCGGCAAGGCAACAGTTTAGAAAGTGGAGTGTCCCTTCTTCACAGTATTTGATCTTTGTTTATTTATTTCAGACATATTTTATCAATTTAGCAAAATTAAGGCAGCGTTGAATCTCCTCTGATGCTGTTCTCTTCTTTTTTTATGGTTCAGGTTACCCTATGTGAGCATGATAATGATGCATCAAAAAATCTGATGGGAATAATTAAGAGATTTAGGGTTGCCAGCTCATCCTCATATCAGTTGTGTCATCTTGTAAGACAAGGTGAACAACCAAGAGAAGGTTCTTTGCTACTTGCTAACCTTGTTGAAGACCGAACATATGGAGCTAACGGTTATGTTGAGTGGATTCAGCAAATACACCAGCAAGTGCAGCAAAATTTATAATATAAATGTTAGAAAGACCAGTATCTATACTCCATACTGTAAATGTTTCAGAAGTAATATCATAGCTTTAAAAGTTATATCCCAAGTTTATGGGTTATTTTAGAATAGTCATCATAACATCATTATGTCAAGCAGAAATAGTAGCGGCTCTTAGATATTATAGCTGTTAGTGAAGGTGCTCCTTCAGCTCTCTGTTTTAGTTTGTTTGCATTTGTTGCCTTTTTCTTTTTTGGTCTTTTGAAGAACTCAGTTGCCGAATTTATACAGCATTTTTGTAAAGTATATTCATCCACAATGAGTTGATAACCTGAACTCCTGGTATCCCTATTATAAGGTTAACAAAGAATATAAGTAGTCTGACATTTGTTGAGTTCGTCTGTGGTGAAATTGAAGACTTCATGGATGGAAACACCTCATCTGACTTAAATGGTAACAATTAGATTAGTTTTTGTTTTTAAGTGGGAACCCCCTTAGTTGGAAGGGGAAACCTTATTAGATTAGAAAACTAGTGCATTTCAGTTCTTACAGCACGGATAACAGTTACTGTTATCCCAAATTCTTGTTGTCGTTGTAGTCGGGTGTTGTTGTTGGTGATCTACCTGCTCGTTTGCTAGCTTGTCCGCCACCTGATTGGCCTCTCTGTAATCATGTGTAAGCTTCACTTGTTCTATACTCTCCATTAGCATCCTTATCTCATGTATCATTCCTCTTAGGTACCACGGTATGGTTTCACTTTGGTTTTGTATCAGTTGGATGAGTGCTTTTGAATCCGGTATGGTTTCACTTTGGTTTTGTATCAGTTGGATGAGTGCTTTTGAATCCGCTTCATACCATACTTTAGGCCACATCTATTGTTTCGCTATCCTTGATGCCAATAATTGTCCCCGTGTCTCTGCCACTAATGCTGTTGTAACTCCTAACGGTGTTGCCAATGCCATGATCACTTGTCCTGTGTGGGATCTACAAACACATCCTGCTCTTGCTGGTCCTGGATTTCCTCGAGCTGCTCCGTCTGAATTAATTTTGATCCAGTTTTCTTGTGGTGCCCTCCATCCAATGAGAATTGTGATGTCCCTAAAACAAAGTATAGGTGTAATCTGCGGTTGTTGCTCTGGGCATATTGGTATGATATGTTTTTGTGCCCACTTGTATTATGCAAACATTGTGGGAACTATAGTCTTGAGTTGTGATGTCGTGTGCTTTTTCTTTTGGTAAACCTGTGAATTTCTTGCCAGCCATAAAGACGCTTTGGGTTGTTGCTGGTAGCTTTCTGTCTAGCACTTGTTTTAGGTTATTTGGTTTGTTGGGTGTTGAACTGGTATTTGGCCTTCTGGGTAGGTATGTGATGATAAGGTTCCACAGTTGGGTAGCTTGAGAGCATTCAAAAAGTAGATATTGCTCGGTTTCTCTTTGGGTATTGCAGACTGGACAAAGGTTTGTTGGTGTGATGTAGTTTGTCGAAGGTGGGTAATCCTTCTAAGGCAACTTCCCATAAGAAAAGTCTGATTTTTGGCGGACACTCTAATTTCCATATCTGATCAAAAGTACACAGGGTGAAGGTTGAGGTTGGTGGGGTTGGTTGGTGGTTGTGGTTTTGGTATGGGTGTGTGATGGTTGTATATCCAGTTTTTGCATTATATTCTCCACTTTTAGAGTATGGCCAAATGAACTTGTCTTGAACTTGATGACTCGGTAAGTGAATGTTAATGATGTTTTGTATCGTAATTACATCGAATAAGTCAAAGATAAGCTGATAGTTCCATGTGTTTGAGTCACGATGGATGAGAGAAGCTACATGTGTATTTTGGGGTAAGGTGTTGGTGATGAGAGTGGTTTGATGTGGGATCCAGTTGTTATGAATGTTTGTTGTGTAGCCATTCCCAATTTGTTTAAAGCATTTTTCCTGCAAAAAAAGAAACTAGGTTAGCTAAATTCTTCCAGTATGGACTTGTAACACCCCGAGTTTCGGACCAGGGTCAAACCCATATGTAGATCCAAACTCGACATGTTACGGGTCGGAACGAGACTTACGCGTATATTTAATCTTGCTAATTTACTTTTACACCAAACATAATTTAAACCTCTATACATTAATTGAAACATGTGAATACATTAAAAATCGTTAAAAACATTTTCGACTAAACATTTTTTTTAATTCATTTTACACTTTAAGTAATACAAGAAAACAATGCAATCACTAAGCAACTCATTTCTAGCTTTCACTTCCAACTTCCATAAAATCTGCAAGGAATGTCAATTGGGGTGAGATGACAGCTCAATAGAATGCATTCCCTTTCTCAAAACATATGAAAACATGCCAACCAATCAAAGAGAATATGTACAACAATAGTACATGGTGCAACTATAAGGATTTAATTATATATACCTCCATCAACTAAACTCACAATTTATCAAATCTTCTTAAATGCACGAGTATCCTCGGTTCGTGCCCCGCTTATCCGTGTATCCTCGGCACGGAACCGTCAATCTCACTTGCACGAGTATCCTTGGGTCCTGGAGGAGCAGGGAAAGGGGGTACTGCTTCCACTTCTTCTTCAAGTCCTGGAGGAGCAGTAAAGGTAAATAAACAAGTTCCCAATAATATTAAGTATAATTTCAGGAAACAACCAGGGAAAGGGGGTTCTAAAAACGCTCCTCCAAATAAATGAAGATTCTCTTTTGGAATGTCAGGGACCTCAGAAAGAAAAGGGCTCAGGACAAATTATGATCTTTAGTAAATCAATTTTGTCCTTCTTTAGTATGGGTTGCAGAACCTAAAGTAAAATGTAGTGTTTCTTTTTGTCATAGATTGAATTTGCCTGGAATGCAGAGTATGGTTATTCATAACTCTGTTTCAGGGAATAAAGGAAATATTTGGCTATTTTGGAATAAAAACATAGCTCAACCTAATGTAGTTTCAATGTCAAGTCAAATGATAACAATGAGTATTGGGGATGCTTTGGTATCTGGAGTTCATGCACATGTTAAGAGTATACAAAGGAGATTTTTATGGTCTGAAATGAAGTTAATTAGTGACCTAAAGAAACCATGGATTGTTCTTGGAGACTTCAATGCGGTTTTAACTCAAGATGAGAAAGTTGGTGGAAGGCTGCCGAACAGAACTTCTATGTTGGAATTTAATGAATGTTTAAATAGTTGTGAACTGATTCAAGCACCTAAAACAGGCCTAGCTCATTCATGATCCAATTGTCAGCATGGGAGTAAAAGAATCTTATGTACTCTAGATAAAGTAGTATTTAATCAAGAATGGTTGCAGTTATATGGTGACTGGGGTTATAAGGTGGGATTGGGAATAGTGTCAGATCACCCCTATTAGGTGGTTGTGCTGACATACCTAAATCTAAAAATATTCCTAGGAAATTCCAGAAGATGTGGTTAAGTCATCCAAATTTCTTACAGGTTGTTGTTGATTGCTGGTCAAAAAATATTGTGGGGAATCCAACCTTCATTTTTATGCAGAAGTTGAAAGACCTAAAAAGAGTTCTTCATGAATGGAACTGGATTGTATTTGGTAATGTACAAGTCAAAATTTTAGAAGCAGAAGAAAAAGTCAGAGTAGCAATGCAAATGTCAGATAGTAATCCTTCTGACACTGAAGCTCTTGTTGTTTTAATTCAGGCTCAAAATGAACATGCCAGTAGAGAAGTGCAGGCTAATACATTAATGAGACAAAAATCCAGAGACAAATGGATCAAAAAAGGTGCTGCTAATACATGTTATTTTCATACAAAATTCAAGATACGGAATTCCAGAAATGTCATTAGTGAACTTGAAGATAATGATGGAAATATAATTACTGATCAAAATCAAATTGCTAACTCTCTGGTCCATCATTTTCAAACTAAATTTGAGAAACAACAGGTCAATATTGTGGAACAGCTATTGGAAGCAGTACCAAAAGTAATAAATGCAGAAGATCAGTTGATGCTTGATGCAATTTCTAATTCATATGAAATTAAAAGTGCAGTGTTTGATATTGATCCAGAAAGTTCTCCAGGACCTGATGGTTTCTCTGGTATTTTCTATAGAAGTTGCTGGGACATTATACAAAGTGAATTGACAGCAGCCATCCAGTTTTGTTGGGAGAGAAGGTTCATCCCTGAAGGTATGAATTCTAGTTTCTTGGTTTTATTACCAAAATTTCAAGGAGTAAGGAGTGAAAACCAATTCAGGCCTATAGGATTGAGTAATGTATTATTTAAGATTTTCACTAAAATCATTACAACTAGAATGGGAAGTATCATGTTGAAGCTAATATCTCCACAGCAAGCTGCATACATTAAGGGGAGAAGCATCCATGAGCAAGTGTTGCTGGCATCAGAATTAGTAAATGAAATGAAAGTGAAGAGAAGAGGAGGCAATGTGGGACTTAAACTGGATATTTCTCAAGCCTATGACTCAATCAGCTGGGAATTCTTATTTAAGGTGTTGCAGAGATATGTATTTTCTACTTCTTGGTGTGACTGGTTGCTAGTACTATTTCAATCTGCTAGAATCTCTGTTATGGTCAATGGAGGGCCATGTGGTTTTTTCTCAGTGGGAAGAGGCCTAAGATAGGGAGACCCTTTATCTCCTATCTTATTTGTTTTAATGGAAGATGTTATAAGCAGAAATTTATCTAGACTAGTTGATAATGACAAGATGTTACCAATGGTGATTAGAAAAGGAGTACATCCAACTCATTTGTTTTTTGCAGATGATGTTTTTATATTTTGTAATGGAGCAAAAAGAAGCCATACAAGTCTATTCTCTTTACTTGATGAGTATCAATCTAGCTCAGGGAAAATCATAAATAAAATCAAGATTAAGTGCTTTGTAGATGGAGTATCTTCTTTGAGAAAGCAGCAAATCAGTGAGTTGGTGAACATGGACTTAAAAAACTTTCCAGATAAATATTTGGGTGTGATACTTGCTCCTGGTAGAGTTACCTCAGCTATGGTGTGGCCTATGCTTGAACAGCTTCAACAGAAATTAGCAGTTTGGCAAGGTAAACTTCTGTCTTTTCAGGATAGACTAGTGCTTGTTAAATCAGTGTTATATAGTATTCCCATATATAACATGGTTGTTTACAAGTGGCCAGCATCAGTCATTAAGATTTGTGAGAAAATTATTAGAAATTTCCTGTGGTCTGGTGATAGTGAAACAAGAAAATTTAAGTCTATATCCTGGAAGAGGGTGTGTACACCTTATAGTGAAGGGGGTTTAGGCATCAGAAGGCTGGAGGTTATTAATAGAGCTTTTTTAATGAAAATGATGTGGAAACTATTGAACTCAAATGGGGAATGGGCTCTGTTTCTTTCTGCTAAATTTAAAGATAAGCAAGGACAATGGATTACTAAATGGAAACAATCTACCATATGGAAGGGACTGAAATGGGCATGGAATTTCTTGAAAGAAGATGTTAGGTGGTGTGTAGGTGATGGAGCACAAATATCTGTTTGGTATGATACTTGGGTTGGGGAATCTCCATTAATAGAAGTGATGGGTTTAACAGAGTTTGTGAGAAATAATATAAGAATGAAAGTTAAAGATTTTCTGCATAATAATCTTTGGAACATTCCAGCTGAACTGCAGCCATTCATTCATCAAGCAAGTCTTCCTGCAATAAGTGGTAGCACTTAATTATGGTGTGGTGTGGTGATAAAAGTGGACAATTCAAAACTTCTGTAGCAGTAGAGAAAATAAGGCACAAAGAACCAACTCTTTTCTGGCCAAGGTACATCTGGAAAACATCTTTACATCCTAGCATTGCTAGTAATATATGGAAGTTGCAGCAGGGTGTGTATGTGGATGATGAAGTAATGCTTCAAAGAGGTTTTGAAATGGTATCTAGATGTTGTATTTGTATGGAATAACAAGATAGTATGCATCATACTCTTTGGAGTTGTAATTGCAGTATCTCAATCTGGAGCTGGTTAGCTGAGAATTTTGGGTTTAATATCCCTAAATCTTTTGAAGATGTTTATAAAGCTGCCAAGAATAAAAGTCCCTTAATAAAAGAAGTTTGGATAACTGCTGCTTGTCCTACTATTAAAGAGTTGTGGTTCCAAAGGAATAAAAAGCTGTTTGAAGAAGTACTGCCTAACTGTAATGTCTTTAAAAGCAGAATATGTCAAATTGTACATGAAGGAGGTCATAGAATGCAAGGGACCAGATGGAGCCAGGAATATGATTCACTGATAATATCTTTCTTTCATCTTGGAGAGAGGAAAATTAAATATAGATGCATTAAGGAGTGCTACTGGACTGCCCCAATAGAAAATTATGTTTTATTTTGCTGTGATGGTGCATCTTTTGGGAATCCAGGTGATGCTGGTTTTGGAATTATTTCCAGAAACAGTACTTGTCAAGTAATTGGTACATTGTCAGGTGGTGTAGAGAATGCAACCAACTTTATAGCTGGAGAATTTGCTGTTTTGTGTGCATTGGAATGGGCAGTTACCATGGAATGCAGTAAAGTGATTATCAGATCAGACTGCAAGTCAGTTATTAGTGAATTCATTAAAGGGAATGTTTCATGGTACATAAGAAATAGATGGCTTAATGTTCTGCAGAAGTTACAGGATATCATATTTGAACATTGCTTTAGAGAAATTAATTTCTCTGCTGATGAATTAGCAAAGGAAGGAGCTAGGTTAAATGCAGGTGAAAAAATCATTCAAATGGGGAGGCCAGCATCCATGAAGAGAATTGAGATGCCATATGTTGCTTATTACAGATTCTGCTAGTACCATAAGCATTATCAGTCCCGTATTTTTTGGTTTTCTTTGAGTCTTAGTTTTTACTTTCCTGTTTTTGAAGTTGTAATCTGACTCTTTAGTCCTTTTTGGTAATAAAATAATATGATTTAGCAAAAAAAAAATTAGGACTTTAGCAAGAACACAACCCCACACAAGTGAGTTGGAAGATGAGAGTTTTTTCTGAATAGATTAGTTGTTACTTCTCTAATGATGAAGCACATTACAAAAAAAATTCTTCTTCCAAATTTTACAAATCAGGCTGATTTCACGCACATGCGGATGAATTACTACTGTTAAGGATATTCTCGTGTTTTTTTTTCTAGCAATTGGTTTATATTTGGGAACATCTACTCCCAACTCCCAGTCTTTGTTCCGTATCCGATTGCTCTCTTTTAGTTCTCCACTTGTGATTTTCCAAAAAATAAACAAGCCGTTTTTTTTATTTTTTATTTTTTATTTTTGTAAATAAGATTTTATTAGAATAACTAAGAGTCGTCCGAAGCCACACAAATCATAAGGGTAACACAATATGAGATCGAATAATTAAGTTAATATAACATCTCATAACCGAAAGCAAATAGCATAAAGTATAATCATTCAAAGCAGGCTATGCAATCAGAAACTATCAAGTAACGAAACAAAGACTATAAAATAAAATTTTATTCATTCGTAATAGATAGTTTTATTCAAACAGACCTTATACAAAATATCGAAATAAATCAATAGATGTCTATTTTCCCGGATCAAGTATCTCAGCATATGACTTAATCCTTAGAGGTGCTCTGATTGTTCACTGAGGTTTCTTCAGTGTTCAATTTCTTGAGTTCCTCTTTTCTTTCAGCTGATTGAATCGCCTCTTCAAAAGATTCAGATCCACAATCATCTTCAGAAGGTTTGACTCAAGCCATTCATCATTCTTTACATAAGTTTCTAATTGTTCACGCGCAATTTCAAAATCTCGCATTAGCATAAACATGAGCTCAAGAGATAATTGATTTCTCTTATGTTCCCTTGAAAAATAGCACTTAATCTCAAAAGGGAGATAGGTTTCAAGCTTCGGTAACTGAGAATTGGTATCCATAGTATTTTCACCCATCTTGAATCGTAATCTTATTGTGGAGAAAGAATCGATTTTTCAAGATGTTTTATATATCAAATAAAACTTGATTTCCAAGTTTCGAAGCAACCAAAAAGTTATTTTATTTTATATTAAAAAAAAGTATGAACACACTCAAGTTCAGAAATAAAATCAACGAATATTTTTTCTAGATATTGACATCAAGAGAGTCCGGAGATATCTTGTACAATTTTATCATGAATTTTCTTAGTATGGACCAAAAATATTACTCTAAAAAGTGAACAAGATTCCTTTTTTCTTTTTTTGGAAAATACTTATATTGTTCATGATGCAGATAGATCAAGTACGGACTTCACAAATCTCATATGTTCCCTTGTGCTCTTTGAGAACTTCCTCATTTATTCAAGTTGAGCACAATTACGAGGAAGTTCCAATCCACAAACTTAGCTGTTGAATCGAGCTCTCGACAACTCAATATTGCAAATGGAACAAGATCTATCAAAGTAATCAATAGCTTTTACAAGATACGCTTGATGTTTTCGAACATTCCTTTTTATGGAGCAATTCCAAGAATAAGTTTCACAATTATGTGGATCACAACTTGATAAATCTTATTTAACATATAGTTCTATTTGAATAAGAATACAGTTGTAAGTGTGATTTGAAACCCCTTGAGTCATGGATTTAGTAGTACTCTTAGATTGACCCAGTTTTTCTTGGAATAAGATAACATCTTTTGATGAGATTGTTTCTTTGATCCTGAAATGGACAAACGATCAATAACAAAGCTAAATGGTCTGAAATCATTAGTTTGTGTCCATTTAAGCTGATCTTTGTCTTTTTCAGATAAATAATCCTTGTTACTGTTAGAAACAACTTTTCTTGACTAGATATTAGTCAATGGATTATGTTTTGAAACACATCTCTTTTGATTCTTGCATGTGGTTAGACTGTTTGAATCAAGATGTTGTATATTAGTTAAGAGATTCTGAAAACTAGAATCATATATCCTTGTCTTAACTAACAAATATTTTCTGACATTAAAACGGTTGTCAGAATTTTCAGATTCAGTGATTAGATGTGATTATTATCCTGTTAGGAGGTTCATAAATTTCAAGAGTTTCTTGAAGCACGTTTTTTCATGAGACCTGTATTTTATCAAAGAATCTTTGATAATCCTTTTGACAGATGAATAATAGATATTATCTTTTAGATTATATTTTTGAGGAAGTTTTATGAAAAATTTAATCTCATCACTGTCATCTGAATCTAAATCATGCATTGCATGTGTTTGTTTTCTTATTAACTTATTATGGTTAATATTTCTTGAGTCGTGTTCAACAAATGAACTAACAACGTTGAGCTGTTTATCAGGATTTGAAAACAAATTGACTTTCTGAAGAGTACGTTGTAAATACAGTATATTATCATCTTATTCTACGTTAACTGAATCTCCCATAGATTCAAATCTTATAGGTTGGATCGCACCAAACACAGATTGTTAGATCTTTTCGTGTTTGCCTGCTCCGATACCAATTGAAAAGATGAGGGTACCCAAATACATCACAATCTTTTAAATATCAACCTATAAGTCTGGTATCTTAAGTGATCATCTATGGACAGAGTCGATACAATACAACTTAAGTCCTATGCCTTGTGTGATTTTTTATGGACGAGGTCGAAACAATACGAAAACAAGATATTTACTTGACAATAGTTAGGATAATAACCGATTGACTATTAGGATCAATGCCAAGTAACTCGGATTAACGTACGTGTGTAATTTACTTAATTATAATAAAAATTATAATGCGGAAAACAAAGTAAATGACACAACAAGATTTTGTTAACGAGGAAACCGCAAATACATGAAAAACCTCGGAACTTAGTCCAGTTTTGAATACTCTCAAAATTAAGACGCTATACAAATCTAATACCAAATCCGTATAGTTGAGACCAAGTAGACTATCCCTAGCTACTTAGTTTTCTCAATATCCCTGCGCCTTCGACTTCTAGAGTCACGCACGTGAATCACCAATCTTTTTGATCGTATTCCAAATAGTAAAGGATAAAGTTGTTTGGTAACCACTCTATTCAATCTTGGTAATAATATATTATAATTCGTTGACAAAGGCTCTTCCGTTTAAACTAACAAACTCCTTTGTCTGGTTAGATCAACCTAAACTTTGATTACCGAAATAACCAAATTCTAGATTTGCAATCAATCAATATAGATCTCAAAGAGAAACTATAAGGTGATGCCGGTCTCACGCAACTAGCCAATCAAGTCTATAAAATATAAACACGATTCTAGTTGGATCCCATGCGATTAAGTTTTGTGCGCACAATTTACAAGATACGAAAACTAATAAGAAAAACTTCGTCGTCTTCAAATATTCGTTTATCTTCAATGATAACCTGCACAACACAACTTGAATCCTCTTGTACACAGAATAGAGTCTGTTAGCAATGGATTATCATAAGATGTCTTTAGATCTGAAGATGGTTCTAAAGATCCCGTCAATACTTTGATCTAGTATGAGTGAGCCTTATATCAGAAGAGAATGTTCTCAAGAATAAACAAACTAGGTGCAATCAAAGTTTCAACAACCGTTAGTCAATCAAATCAACAACTGAAAACTAAAATTACAATGCAATTATCTAGTTTCCCACAAACGGTACTCATACAGCTTCTTGCTCCCACATAATTCTTTAAACGAGCGGTCATAAGAGATTTCGCCTAATTAGGGTACTTTCCTCTCCAAGTAGACGGTTCCACCAAAAACAACAAGTATGAAGTTTTCCTGGCTCTTATGATAGTTTGCAAGAAATGTAAACTCAAGTATTTATAGACCAAGGTTGTTTGGACAACAAGGAAATTCCAAAACCAAAAATATTCTCAAGATATTCACATTAAAGTACCTAATTTCGGTTTTTCTATTTCCAATTGATTACCAAACCATATTTCTGAAAACTCCCTTAGAAAACTTCCATTATTAGTCTATAAAATTAACCATAATAATGTTTTCCAGATGATATGCTTTAATTGCTGGTAAAATCGTAATTAAATGTTTTTCAATTTTTCGGTAAGGGATCACTTTGAGTATCAAGGAATATCTTTGAACAATTAATGATAAGAGTTATGTACATGTTCAAATAATATCGACATCTTGAAGTTTCTCAGCAAACCCTAATTCCAAGCTTCACACAAAACAAAAAGAGATATGTGAATATTGGAAACTCGGTTTTGCTCCTTGGGATCGATTCTACCATGACTCACAATGTAAGTTGTGATCGGTTATAACATGCTTCCCAAACTAGGTTGTGACCGGTTACACCTTGTTTCCCAGAGGTAGCTTGTGACCGGTTACACCTTACTTTCCGAGTTAGCTTGTGATCAGTTACACCTTGGTTCCCAAAGTAACTTGTGACCGATTACAACTAACTTCCCAAATTATCATGTGATCAATTACACCTTACTTCCAAAAGGTAGCTTGTGACCGATTACAACTAACTTCCCAATGTATCTTGTGACCGGTTACACCATGCTTCACAAAGTAGCTTGTGACCGATTACAACATGCTACACAGTATAAGCTATGACCGGTTATACCTCAAATATCAACAAGTAAAGATTGGTTTTACCTTGTCATCTTGTATTGGTCATTCAAAATATATTCAATAAAGAACCTGTCATGATTTCTTTTCGATTATGAAACAAGTTCATATATGTGCTTCCTTTAAACAAATGTTATAAAACATTGTTTCCTAGGGTGAAATCATACTTATAGCTTACACATAATCAAGTAACTAAATACAAAGATTATGTTGATGTCGTATTTACAAATTTCCAAAATATAATCATTTATACTTCGTAATTCAATAAGTTCCTTGACACTTTGATCATAATGATATGACCAAGTCTAACCACTATACTATTATTTATATACAGTTTCACATGTTATGTTTTCAATATAATCCGACTTGAAAGATATGTTAGGACTGGAAACAAGATCAAGTCAGTATTACTAACCTCAAGTGAAATGATGATGTCCTCGCTGTAGTCATTGCTTCTTCACATTTTTCAGGTCTTCGGAATAATACTTGTACGTCTCAACATTCCTAAACTTTCTAGTCTAACCTAAATGAAGTTGACTCTAGTATTTAATCAAGCGACTCTAGATGAGTTTTGATACTAAAATATGACAACCAAATTTGACATACTAGCGCTTGGTGGGTTCAACCGAGCTATGCCCTAACTCTATGATTGTGATGGACCAGAAAATTACGCCTGGGCGCGAAGGACATACCTTCCACAATGCGCCATGATGATGCTACGATCTAGGCCTTTAAGCTAGGCAAATGCACGTCCATTTTCCCTTGCAAGCATGCTCGTGGAGCATGATGCAGCTAACTTAGCTTCCACACCGTTCAAACTTACCCCTGTTCTGCAAAGGGTTTATTAAGAAAGCAAAAACGGCCTTTTGAGGCCCTAAATGATGGAATTTGGCTAAAATTCCAAGACCGTGATACATAGATCACGTCTTGATCGTTGGGCCGTTTCCAATCAATTTAGACCCGTCTTGAGCTAAATTATGACAATCGGGTTTTTAGTCTCCGGATAGGCTATAACTTGCTCATCTGCGTCAACTTGTCTCACCAAGTTTGGCCACAATCATCTCATGTGTCGAGCTACCGATCTTAGATGATATGAGAGGCCAATGCGCCGCAATCATCTCTCAAATAGATGATATGAGCGACAAAATGCTGGACCGGCAATGCTGCAACTTATTGCGGTTGCCTACGTACCCTTCCCTACTCCAAAGGGATCAAGCACAGACCGTAGTTCATCCCTGAAGGGACAGAAAACTTAAACCAACTCGTTTGCGAGGCCGTGGCCAAGCAATAATGGTAATGGCCTAGTCCGTATAGGCCGTTCCGTCAAAATGCATCAAAGGAATGCATATTTAGCCCACGGCATGGAATAGTGATTCCCATGCTCAATACGCTCCATTGGGAAGGTTATGCAAAATTATAAAGGAGACTTAGGCATCATTTATACTCTCCCGGCTAAGCTATGAAGCTTACTTGGTGCATAGTCCGCATATGCACCTTCAACCAACTACCCCTCCCTATATATGTTAATTTGACATTTTTACAACTTAAATTGGGGGACCAAAAATCATTCATCAACTCCCACTTTTACTATTCATGGCCGTTGCCATATATTTCTGAATAGCCGGCCAAGATGGCTGTTCACGGCCAATGCCAACTCCGATGTTCAGCCATGTTGGCTGTCTGCTGCCAACCCGATGTTCAGCCATGTTGGCCGTCCTCTGCCAACCCGATGTTCAGCCATGTTGGCTGTCCGCTGCCAACCCGATGTTCAGCCATGTTGGCCGTTCGCTGCCAACCCGATGTTCAGCCATGTTGGACGTTCGCTGCCAACCCGATGTTCAGCCATGTTGGCCGTCCTATGCCAACCCGATGTACAGCCATGTTGGATGTCCGCTGCCAACCCGATGTTCAGCCATGTTGGCCGTTCGCTGCCAACCCGATGTTCAGCCATGTTGGCTGAACATTGTCAACGCGTTGGCCAAGGGCCAATGTTCCTTTTCCTACGCAACGGAAGCTTTGGATGAAGCTTCATCTCGGGCCATGGCGCACCTTTTAGCATGCGCCATGCTAAAAACACGGGGTGTTACAATGATTCAGCCTAAACAAGATGAAATTCATAGCTCATCTGAACCACCTAAGAAATATCAAAATACATCACATGGGGGGATTCTTCATGGCACATTGGTCTGGTGGTCTAGAGAAACATGCAGCGTGGAAACACCGCATGTGGAAAGTTAAAGTAGTGGTGACGGTTATAGTAGTTGGAGAGATAATGGATAATGGATACGGTGGAAAGGGGTTTTCTAGAAACTTCCCTAAATTATCTCACCTCGCCTCCATCATCTCCATGTTCTCCATTCTTCACAACCTCACTACCCCCACTATTTACGAGAAAGGCAGTGTGTATTCCAAACCACTAGTATATTCAGAAAACAGAACAAGCTCTCATACCCAAAAGCTCTGTTATTCTTCATAGTTTTCAATACCTAAAACACACAATTCAATACCATTGTCATTTTCTCAAAACTTTTCTGCTTCCATACCCTAAGATCAACCCATCTTCCTATCCTCGTGACCGAAGAAGGACGGAACGGCTACTATCGTAGTTTAGGCTTGTTCTGTTCGATTTTGATTTTCGAACCTAAAAAGAAAGTACCACAGCGGTGCATTTGTTTTGCCTAAAGTAAATTTTAGGTACTAACAAAAGTATGGACCATTAGTTTCATGAGCTAGTATGATATTATCTGATATTTTCCTAGAGGAAGTAAATTTTGACTAAAAAGGTAGATTTTAATTTTAATTTTTATAAGGGCTTGATTTTGTTTGCTATAATCATGTATGTTGTGTTGCACAACCCCATAGGTCTGAATTGCTAGGCTACTTGGGATGTTTTGATTTAAAAGTCAGAAAAGATGAGTATTGTCGGTATCCTGGTTAATGATTCTAGAAGAGAACAATGTTGGGCCATCAAAATGACCTGAGGAACTATGCCCTCTGTGAATTATTTGATGCCGCAAAGGACAATTACACCAGATTAAATATTACAATTATCCCATGTGTCGTAATCTACTATTCATGCATCCCAATTTAGTTTTATGTTTAACATTTTGTAACCAAGAACCGAATCACCTTGTGCCTCCACCAGCTGCGGAGTTGGGTCAAATCTAGCATTGTGAGGCATGAGGATTTGCCTCGTAATGAACATCCTCCGGCTTTATAGAAGCATATGAAGTTCGAGAAGAAACTATGTATCGACAAAAATGCTGAATATGAGAGGGATGAGAGGGTAAAAAAGAATGAATCCCATGAAAGATAATAAGACATAAAAGAAAGATTAATCTAAATTTCCTTTATGCACTTTTCAATTTCATAATTCAGGAATCTATTCTAAATTACCAGGTGATATCTTTATTTAGTGTTCTTGACAATTTAGTAAATTAACTAATCTACAATCCATAAATTAAGTCATATTTATATTATGTCTAGAAGACTCCGAATCATATCATATGGGAATCCAAAAAGGGAAACAAAGGAATTTGAACCAAATTTCAATCAATCAAAATATATCAACTATAATAAATCTTCTGAAATGGGCACTAAAAAAAGGCGATTGAAAAAAAGCTTAAAATCAATCCAAAATATCATAGACACTTATGCAAAGCAAATAAGGAAGAATAATGGAAAATAAATCTAATCTAATCCGATCGGTATGAATAAGAGACCTAAAGTTGGCTACAATGGTCCTGGAAGATATTGCAAAAAGGTAGAGCACGAAAATGCAACTATAAAAAATAAATCAAATTTCAGATTTGATTTATATCGAAACAACAACCAAAGATAAAAAAAAAGTTTCAGATTTAAGCACTAGTTAAGGAATCAAAACCTTAAGTTACCTAATAATCAAACTAAGATAAGTAAAGGGCCTAAAGGCACGATAAAAAGGCGTGATTAAACAAATATCAAAAAAAGGCAGGAAAACAAATAAATATATTAACTAGACCCCAAATCAAACAAGAACTAAGCCTTGCAATTGCCACACCCCTTAAATTTACTGATGATAACTCATAACCCAATTGGCACTCCTCCCCCTCATTCCATCATCCCTATCTTGCTTAAGATTAACCATAGAAGAAACTACTTAAAGGTCATTGATGGTCGCATGAGAGAGAAACACACACACACACACACACAAAAAAAAAAAAAAAAAAAAAAAAAAAAAAACTTTTGAGATCTCCATTTGCCTACTTCCCTTATCGTTTCCAAATATATGGGGTTAGAAACCACCTTGTAGTCTCGTGAATCCCTATCTTCCTCCCCAACAGGGGAGGTTAGGGGTTCAACTTAATGTAATAACAAATTTAATCCCAATGTCTAGGAGGTATAATTGTATATGATGTAATAATTATTGTGTGTGAGGATCCCCTCACACTCTTCAATTCACAATACCTCACATTTTGGGAGATATTTTTCTTAATTGAACTTATATGGTAGCGAATATGAAGATAAGGAAAATTCCATATTATTATTTGTCTATGAAATTTCTACGAGTACTTCACATTATAATGATAATATGGAAACTTCTATGGGTACTCATTTTGGAATTTTTCATAATGTCTCTCTGACTCCAATGGCATTATGTAAACCAAGTTGGAGTAGCAAGAAAATACTATCATCACCCTCTTCCAAGTGCTCCAATAACAAATCTAAAGGGTACCCAACTTCCATATTTAAACAAGAACCCTAATTTTGAAAACACTAAACTGAAACCCTAAATTTTGAACACAAACAAGAACCTTGCTGCTACTTCTTACTCCAAAGTTGATAGTAGCTCTCAAAGTGTCAACTACCGGAGTTGATAGTAGATGGTCAACAATAGTAGGGAGAGCGGTGTCAAGCCAACTGATTTTCAATGTATAACTACTACTTCAATATCCTTACTTCTTGATGGTGCACCTACTCAAATCTGCGGCACAATGCTGACTGAGCTTAAAACTCGGAGAGAATCATAAGCATAGGACAACTTTTCACCACAACACTAGGCTCATAATTTTCTTTCCCACAGTCATCTTGGTTTGATATACGTCTTCCGGCAAGCGAGGTTGCATAAGCTCTTTCTATTAGTGCTTCATTATGAGCGACTTGGCCTTCAATCCTATCTTCTGATGCATCTTCAAGTGATTATACCAACTCCTCACCCACGCCACGGTCATTTCCTGGTACAGAAGATTTTCAGTACACAAAATAATAATAATACTATAGAAAACAACAAAAACTTTTTGCAGAAGATCTAATGTAACACATGCTTGACAGAAAGAGGATGTAGTTTCTACTCAAACAATCATACTACCATTGTGTGGAAAAGTAGCTATAGGATTTACTTTACAGATAACAGAGATAAGTTTCACCTTTTCGAACAGCCTCCCCGTTTGCTTCATCAATATTAGAAATCGGATTAGATTACCTTGATGAAACACAAACTGGGTCACTAGTTATTTGCTTATAATCAACATCTCGGTGAATCTTAGTTTCAGCATTGCTTTCATCTTGATCTCATGTTTTGAAATACTTTTAACGTCAATAATGATCTACAAAAAAAAAAAAAAAAAAAAAGGCAATACAAAACACTTTGTTTTGAAAACCCACAAAAACTTTCTTCTTCTCCCACTGACCTCACTTCTTCAAAACAACATTTTTTTCGCCGGAGGAGTATTACTCTTCTCTATAGTTTTGACTCTCTGTCACTTCACGTGAGTTTCATCAGCAGCTGAAAAACAAACCCACCCACCCACCCACCCCCCCAAGAGCAAGAAAATATGAGGTAATATGGAAGTTTCATATTTTTCATAATTGAGCAAGATAAGGAAACTTATATGGGTACTCATATTATCAACACAAAGCTCATAATATAATTAGTACTCATAAAAGTTTCCATATATGATAATATTATCATAATAACACAAAGCTCACAATATTATTAGTACTCATAAAAGTTTCCATATTATCATTATAATTAAAAATTCACATTATCATTCGTCTTACAAAGCTCTGCATACCCATAGAAAATGAGTACATTCCAAAATCGAACCACACCATCTAATTTTAACAGTTGAAAATTCGTTGATTTTCAAAATAGTAAATGGTGGAGTTATACATTTCAGAATGTGGGTATGTGAAACTTTGTAAGGCGAACATGTCCCCAAAATATTTAACTTCATATACACAACGTTTGATTTTTATAAAAAAGAATTAGTAGAGCGAGGGATTCTCCCTCGTTGTGCAATAGTCTTACTTCATACTCTGCTCCATTGCCGTAAGAAAAGAATTGTGAGGGGAGTATGATGTTCAATAAGAATTGCAAGGACATATCTTGGGAAGCTGAAAACACAACTATAGAAGTTGAAGCTTTTCTAGATACACTGCCACAAGTTAAGGTAAGATATATAAGCAGGAAACACAATTCGGCAGCGAATAAGGAAGCAAGAATCAAGAGTCTTCAACATATATATTTGCACCATATTACTTGATTTATGAAATTTAACCTTTTCATTAAAAAAAAAAAAAAAATATGATGTAAGAATTGTGTAATGAAAACAAAAATGTTCTGGGGCTGACATAGCAAGAGGCTGTGCTGATATATCCATTGCCGTGATGATTCCTAAAACCCTTGCTTTGGAAAAGAAAAAGACCCTAATATTTAGCACGATGAAATTGAGAGCCCTAAAACTAATTTCCCCTGCTTCATCTTTATTTCACCAATCCAGTCGTTTCAATGGCATCACAACAACGTCTTCCTCTCCAATTACATTCTCTTCGCTGCTACAGGTTTGAACCTACTTTACTGTCTATTCATTTCTCTGCCAATGAAAAGAAATTAAATTTACTATCCAAAAAAGTTTGTGGCGTTTGGGTTTTTGTAAATTAAGATTATTTAAATGTTTAAATGTTCTGCTATTTTTTTTCTCTCAATTTTCTGCCTTTTCTCTTGGATGTTTAAATGTTCTCGATTTAATTTCCAGCGTCAACAACGAAATAGAGTTGACTTACTTGGAATTCGTACCCGTCTCCTTTCCTCTGCAGGTAATTTCCACTTCCTTTTGTATTCTGTACCTTTATTCCCTGACTTAATTTTTCTGTTTACATGCTTCAAAAAGCATTACCTTATAGTGAGGCATCTGGTTTACAAACTGTTCATCAAGTGCATTTGAGATGTTGAGTGGTAACTCAACGGTTTTCTGGACTTCGTCTCTTTTTCTATTGATTATATTTAGATTTGTGTTTATCTTATCATTTGTCACAGCTTGTGTATAGACATGGATATTTTAGGTGGCTCATCATATTGTTAATGTCGTTTATCACCATCTTCATTCAATTTGATCAACCTAGATCTCAATAAGATAAACAACCAGTTGCAAGAACAAGAAAATTAATAGAACCAAAGAATGCTGAATAGGAACGTACTTTTTATTCCACTAACTAAAGATCTTTATAATCTTACCTTCAAGGTTAATTTATCCTAGATGTTGTGTTTCTCTATTTCATGGTTGAGAAGACGCTTACAACTTTAAGTTTCAAGGTTACTTTACCTTAGGTGTTGCATCTCACCTCATCCTATTCCCACTCTGAATTCTTTCTCTAGCAAATATCTCTTTTTCTATATGTACCAACTAGAACATTACCTATAGACTAAATCTCTTTCTATACTGGTACTTTTAAGGAATAGAAACTCTTCCCAAATTTATATTATGCAGAAGTATCAACTCTAACACTTCCCTTATGAATAGAATTCTAAAATGGAATTGCTTGGATAGTAATTCCCTTCTAATTTCTTATATGGTTTCACACTGGCTGGTGGAGAGGTATTGGGTAGTTTTCCATGATAATTGCCAATTAATGTTTTACTGAACTGCGAGCGAAGGGTTAGACTAAAATGCGGAGTTTGCCTGCTGCAGTTATGTGTTCTTCCAGTTATCGAAGCCTTTTCTTATCATTTCACATTGTTTAAGGTCAGTGGAAATATTTTTATGAAACTATCATGTTGCAAGACTTTGGTTTTTCTAGCAAATCAGTCAATTCGCCTTGAGGCATGAGTAAAGCAAGTCTTAACCCATCAGGAAAATCCGAGTGTATATAGCTAGATATACCATGCATGCCTCAGATTTTTACACACACATGCAATATTTGAAATACTGAAAGTCTTGTTTGAATCATGTTCGTTTTATTCTGTGACTCTCACATCGAGAGTGTCGGAGTATGAGAGAAGCCAATCTGCCAATGCTTTTGTTCGTAGAGTGTTCTTTATTGCCCTCTACCTGAGCTTTAAGATAATATCTCGTGAAAGATTTATTTTAGTTATAAACATTATGACTCTAAGGGCATGGTTTATGACTATATGTATTAAAGGTGTGAAACTTGTTGTCTCAGTCAAGTATACTTCCCAAAGGCTGGAAACATAATATCCTTCCATTGACTTCCTTTTCTTTGTCACCCTATCAAAAAGCTAGTTGAAATACAGAATACTATGAAATGCGGAAGTTTGCTAGTTAGATTTTTTAATCCAAATGCTTTCTTTTGAGCAGTGGAAATGATGTCAGAATTTGAATATGAACGGCCCGCGGATGATTGCGAAGTGATGGAAAAAGAGGCTGCACTTCATCTGGCTGTCGCTCAACTATCTAGTGAATTTGGTACAGGTTCTATGTTGTCATTGAGACGATTTTTTGGTTCACGTCATGCACAAGTTATACCTACTGGCTCTTTAAAGCTGGATATGGCTCTTGGAATTGGAGGATTACCTAAGGTGATTGGCTATCCATTCTGCATAATCTTTTGCTGTTATTTATTTTTACCTATCTATGTTTGTGCAGATTCAAAATTAATTATACAAGCATTATCAGAGGCCACTTTAAGCTAAGAACTCCAACTTGGCTGCTACTGCACAAACATAGAGGACCCACTTATAGATCTTATAGTCTTATACACATGTGAAATAAGAATGCTTAAGCAAATATTAAGCTGTAGCTGTACACATTGAACTTGAGAATTAGTTTGCTATGGTGAGAAAATGATGGGAGGCAGAGGAGTTGAACGAATGCGGGATTGAAAGTTCAAAGGATAGTTTTTCTTTATTAGTACAGAAAGAGATAGTCTCTGAAGGACATATCATGTAGCTTTCACACTACTATGGTAACAAGGAAAGAAGAACTACTTGTGATGATTGGTTTTGTTTTCCTTATAACCTCGAAGACTAAAGAGTGTGCCAAACTACTAACTTTTATGACCACTGAAATTGATCTAGAATAAGATCATTATGTTTGTCCTTGCCTTATCCCAAATCGTGGGTGAAACAATTTATTCTAATATTAGACTGCTTGATGCAACTTTCAGTCTTCCCATGATGAGCAAGGAAAAATATGTTCTTCACAATTGCATGGGCCCCATCAAAATCTTGGGCATAACATAAGATTATTGCCCAAGTTGGTCTTGTGTTTCAGAGGCTTAGTTATTAACTACTTGAAGCTTAAAAGTTTAGGGAGGTGATTTTGAAATACTGCACCGATCAAAACACCCTTTTCATCTTTCTTCCCAATTTTCGGAAATTTTCCGTTAGTATCCATGTGTCAGTTCAAATGCTTTTGGACGCTACTAGAGACTTGTATTTTAACTTCCTATCATGGCCCAATTACTAATATGACCGACACTTCTGCCAGTGCTATTTTATGAGTTATACATGATAGATCTTCAATTTCTTATATCTACTTGATATTGTAACAGGGAAGAATCATTGAAATTTTTGGTCAAGAAGCATCAGGGAAAACAACACTTGCCCTTCATGTTATCAAGGAAGCTCAAAAGCTTGGAGGTATGTGTCCGGTTTATACTTACACATCTCGTCAAAGCTCTCATCGAGTATTTACTGTCTGTATATGTTGTATCATTATGCTTGGTATGTACATTTTACAGTTTGCAATACACACTTCAGTATAAAATCATGCCTTGCTAGTCGAAAATGCAATGATTCCCTTAGTGAGCATATTCGGATAGGGCTCACTTCTTATTGTACTTTTTTTCTGACCCTACTGCTACCTTCAAACCATAAACTTGTTAGATATGTATCTTCACATAGAGTATCACGAAGATGCTACTTGTCATCTATGAGGAACTTTTTAACTGATACGAATCCTTAGAGAAGCAAATTCGGATAGGGGATGATTCTAATCATGCTTTTATATTGATCACTACTGCATATTTGGGAGAGACTCTGTTCAAACGATAAAAGCATTTTGGGGATAGATGCACAAGCTATTATTTTAGTACTCCTGCTGTGACAATGGCACATTTTTTTGACGTAACTTTAGGATGGTCCCGTCAAGAAGGCTGTTACACAGATTTGTGGGCTCCCATATATTAAAAATTTATAGAGAGATGTTTTAGCATGCGGTGCGAAATGAAATTTTGTTATATAATACAAGAAATTATATGTAGGGGAGCCTAGGCGCTAGGCTACAATGTTCATACCACAGGCCATGCCTTAGAAAGCAATGTTTCCTTATGGTCAGAGGCTTAACAAAAAAGTATCCATATCATGAAGAGCAGTAGTTTATATAAGCTATGACATTGTTCCAATTTCACCTCGCTGGGTCGTCTTTGACGTCTCTAAGTGAAAAGTATGTGTTATGGCCACTCTTTGGAGTTTGAGGGATCTGAAACCTCATCTCTTTTTTTGCTAGATTATGGACTTTCTGGCGTGTGTTCTCGAGATTTTACTTACTGTGATTGGATTATACACGTTGTCTAAAAAGTGTCATGATTTGAAGTCCCACTCCCAGCAGTGACACTCAGCTGGTTTTCTTATTAGGAGAATAGTTTGGATTCCAGTTTAGCCCTTTTCTCGTGTGTCATTCTACCGATAAGTAAGCTCCTACACTTCTCTATTGGAAAGAGAAAAGAGGTCAGAGTAGAGTTGTTAGTCTTCACATGTTAACAAGTTAAGTTGCAAATTATCTGTAGGTACTTCTTTTTGCTGTGCATGTTGCTTACATACCACTAATAACGAAAAACACTAATATTCTGTCTATACTCAAAGAAAAGAGTTTATTGAAGTGCCCCTAATGACCAGTAAATGCTTGATGTTCTTAAAAAGTTTTTCTTTCTAATTTTATATATGCTGAACAATTAACACATTTGAGTTCTCTGTGTTATTAATTATTGTACGTGCGAATCAATTGTTGCATCCATATAATATTTATTTACATGGTTACTTCTTTAATGGTTGTTTCCATACCAATATTTGACTCAACTATCTTTTCCATGGTTTTCCACGGCCACAAATAGGTGTAAACACAGAAGTTTCTGCAAAACTCTTGCTTCCATGTCTAGACTATTCTATCAGAAATGACCCTTATTTGTCGCTCTGCAGGATATTGTGCATATGTTGATGTAGAGAATGCATTGGATCCATCGCTTGCAGAGTCAATAGGTGTAAATACAGAAGATCTTCTGGTTTCGCACTTGGAATCCGCGGAAAGTTCATTAAGCGTAGTTGATACACTAATTAAAAGTGGATCTATTGATGTTATTGTGGTTGATAGTGTAAGTAATGATTTTTAGACATTTTCCGTTAGTGTTGTTTGTTTGAAATGATTCTGTGTAGTTGTTAATCTGTTACTTATATTGAATAACCTACACTAAGAATTTTAAGTTCAGGTTAGACATAGGTTATAAGACCCGCTCTTAGATGCTCAGTGGTCAGGGTGAAGCAGAAGTGTGTTGGTAATGGCATCATCTGAATAGAGTTAAGCAACATCGAAGGGAAAAGAATCTACCAGTATTGATGATGCAGAATACTTAAAGATAGTACTGTATATGACTATATTCTGATCAGTACTAGATGCTATCCTCTTCCTCTTCTCTTTTTTTTTTGTTTTTAATAAATACTACTAGTTGTCTTAGATTCCCACGAACACCAACTATTCTTGTGTGTTATACAATGTAAAGTCAGTGCATTTGCAAAAGTTACCTCTGGCGACCAGTAGATGTTGGATATCTGTTAGTCCGCTTATTATACTTGACATCTATTTGTGGTTGACATTGTTCTTCATGTTAGTATTTCTGTTTGCTGCTATTACTTTATCTTCTCTTTATGTTAATGTAAGCTGTCCATTGCAGGTAGCAGCTCTTGTTCCCCAATCTGAACTTGATTCTGTTGTAGACGGCCCTCTTCCTAAAAGTCAATCACGATTGATGACTCAAGCACTACGCAAAATTCATTCTTCATTGGGCCGGTCACAGACTGTTCTTATTTTCATCAACCAGGTATAAAGACTTTTGTCCAATTGGCTAAACAATTCAGATATTTTGGCATTGTTTTTTTATTCTATTCTCTGATCTACAACAAATACTATCTTTATCCTCCCCAGGTCAGGTATAAGCCATCCGATTGTTTTGGACAAGCAACTCAGGTGACTTGTGGTGGAAGTGCTATGAAATTTTATCCAGCAGTCCGAATGAAAACTATGAAAGCAGGATTACTGAGGAATGAAGATGAGGTAAATCGTCTGTTACAGTATTACTTTTAACCATGTGTAAATTTAGCCTGTCTCCAATTTGTCTAGAGATACAATCTTTGTTTAACTAGATTGGAAGAGAGGACAAAAAAGCGGGGCTACTCACTACTGTCCACATACATGTATACTGTTTCTTTCATTTAATTTACTCCAATCCAGGGGCAGAACTACAGCCAGGCTTGACCTGGCTTGAGCCACCCCCAAAATCCCAAACTACCTTTTTTTTCACTACCTATTTCGGTGGAGGTATTAAATTAGGTCTAAATTAATAGGCTTAAGCCAGCCCTCTACAAATGGTCCATCTCAAAAGCCACCCCTACACTAAATTTCCAGTTCCGCCACTGCTCCAATCTATCTTTGCCAAACTAACAACCAAGTACTTAATTGATTGTACTGTCAGTTTATCGCACAACCTTTTTTGGGACCGAATGATTGTCATTTTTTTCCCCCTTCTTCCAGATTACTGGGGTTTCTATCTGTGTTCAAGTAGTGAAAAACAAACTGGCACCAGCGATGAAGAAGGCTGAGCTTGAAATATCATTTGGGAAGGGCATTATCAGTGAAGCAGAGGTCTTAGAGATGGCTTGTACACATGGGGTCATCTCGAGAATGATTGATGGCTATAAAATAGAAGGAAAACTGCTCAAAGATAAACAGGAAGCTGAAAAGTATCTAGCCGAAAACAACCAAGTCCTTGATAAACTTGTCGGAGCCTTGAGGAGTCAATTATTTGAGAGGAGATAATCGTGGGATGGGAATTTGTATGTACTGTCAGTGACCCAAATTCTTGGGAAGTATTATGACTCTTAAATGAACTTCATCAATTGTATAGTTGTAATTGTACAGTGGAAGACTGATTCAAAACTCTATCCAGCTGAAAAGAATTTTGAAGAAAAAAAATACTGTTCCATGTTACTGTCATGATAATTAGTGAAGGCTAACTTATACAGTAAATACCTATAAAGTCTTGTAGGGTTTCTATACTTTAGGTGTCATCTGCATGTGTTGTTCTTTCAGGGATTTATAAGCTTGTCATGTTGTCACTGCATAGTAATATCTGATTGCGGGATTATTCATCTTGCCTTCGGCTTTATCTATCTTGCCTGCCTGTTCGGTTGATGGTAATTTTGTTCTATCTCGTGTAAAATAGATTTGGTGTGATGTATTTGCTATCTTTTTCTCTGTTGTAGTAATGTATATCAAACATATAATGTTGGCGAAATATTCAGATCGAGTTCAGCCTTGGGCACAACAAGGCTATGGTAGTCGATTCTGGTCTCAGTAATATCCTGTTTTATAGTAGAGCATATTTGATAATGTGATCCATGAGTTATGATATTTTCATTTTGCCAGCATATGGGATTCACTGCTGAAACGCCAGCATATGGTAATTCCTACTTGTTGAAGGGAATTCAATTCTTGGATAGTCGCGGCTCATTCATGGAACAATACACTCATTTGGTTCAGTAGCATGTGCAGCACAGGTTCGACTTCTTGTACTCGGAAGTTGACATATGGCTATTACATCAGTACTCTGGTTGTTGCTAATTGCAAGAAGGGAATATAATGCCAAATGGTACACACGAAAAAGTACGCTCACGTTGCTTCCTGGATTTTATACGGAGCCATTATGAGCCCATTAATGAATAAGCAGACACGTGTCATCTGTACTCATGATTTTCAGGTTGACCATTCCGACCTCTATTTTTTACAACATTACTAGGTATCACCGGGGCCTTACGGCTCAACCTCTCATTTTAAATTTAAGTGGACATACTTTATTTCTTTGTAACAATACATTAAGAAACATTATAACTTAGTTAATGTATCCAAGTTCTTTAAAAATACGTACTATAACTTAGTCAATTATACAATTGATAACTTATATTATTATAGGATACCCAAACATCAGTACTAATATAATCAGTTTATATTTAGGCACAAAGTGCCAACGAAAATGTATCTCGATAAATATATCAATTACTAGATTTGATTTCATCAATAGTTGTCCCCGGTTAGTTTTAAATACGATAACCGTTACTGAAGACCAAAATATAGAAATCAAAAAAACAGATGGATCCATGTTCGCCATTATTTCAAAACAAAGGTAATTCCACCAAACAGTCTTTTCTTACCCCTAATATCATGATGTGTTTGATCTACTGCTTCAACGCATAATCTATATTGCATAGATGTGGATCCTGTTTTTCGACCCCGTAAACATTATTCTCAGGTATTTCTGTGGGAATATTTTACATTGGATGTGTTGTAAGACCTCCGACCAAAAGAAGTGAAGCAATCCAAAACGAAGTAGCAGTCAGAACTATGTGCACAGCTAGGTGGATGCTTGACACCATTGTGTTCTGTAGAAATGTCTTACCGCTTCTCTGCACTTACATTGAGAAAAAGTATTTTATCATCACCATATCCCACGAAACCAATCACGACGTTATACGCTGACGATTGGCCTGAATTCAACTTCCTAATACTTTCATCTACTTCGGAATCATGTATTGCGAGTTAAAGGTACTAATACTCCGACATGACTTGTCACTAACAACATCCCTCTTATTAAATTTTGGCATTGAAATATTTTCGAAATCTTCAAGAGACTTGCCAAATTCACGGAAATGAAGTACATACTCATCATTTTCCTTCCGAGTGTTATATTTCACGTGCAGTTTAAAATGTTGACAGTCACATATTTGTAGTCTAAATTTTGACTACAAAATGACAGACTGAATTGGATTACAATCACAAAGAATAATTTTGAAAAGTTTTCTTAGATGGAGTCCAACATCACCGGTGCCTCTTGTAGACACTTAAACCATTCCCCGTCATCTTCTAAAATTCCAAGCACAATGCATGCTGCTTTGAACATATTGTGGAATTTTCGAACGTCACTACCTTGACTATTTTGAAGTGGTAAAATGAGCTTACACCGGCTACAATAGTTAGTAATAAAACAAATAATACGGTCCGTACGCATTGGGATGACTAAATACATCCTTGCAATAACAAAACCCCGTTTCCCTACTTTCCTTTTTTTTGTCCCACACAAAAATGTTGTGGAAATTCTTGATAAATATATTCTTTAGCAGGTGGGAATCTTAGAAACATACTCAAAGTATGCCATTAATGTTGACCTATAGTTCTCTGTTGAAAAGACGAGGGTACCCAAATATACCTCAATCTAAAACTTTTCCACCTATAAGTCCTTTTTCCGAAAGTGATTGTCTATGGACTGAGTCAAGAAAATACAACTAATCGGTTCACACTTCGTGTGATCGTCTATGGATACGAGATCAAGATAATACGACAACAAGATAACTTGTGTGATTGACTATGGATACAAGATCGAGACAATACAACAACGAAGTATGTTTACTTGATAATAGGTTCGGACTTAACCAAACACTATAGGATTGCTATCAAGTAAATAGGAATTAACGTTTGTGTATTTTACTTCTAATTATAATAAAACAATTATAATTGCGGATAGAAAAGTAAAAGACACAGCAAGATTTTGTTAACGAGGAAACCGCAAATACAGATAAACCCCGGGACCTAGTCCAGAATTGAATACTCTCAAAATTAAGCCGCTATACAAAATCAAACCAACTTCGTATAGTTGAGACCAAGCAACTAAACCTATAGTTCACCTAGTTCCCTCAGTATCCCTGCGCCTCTAACTTGCAATAAGTCACGCACTTGGAACAATTCCTTTGGTTCGTATTCCAAACAGTAAAGGAACAACAAATCTGTTCGGTAATAACTCTTTTCAAACAACGTGATATGAGTTTGACAAAAGACTCTTCCGTTTATCCCAATAAACTCCATTGTCAGGTTCTTAGATCTATCCAATAACAACTACCAAAGTAATTGTCTAGATTTTGCAATCAATACTTTGAATCACAAAGAATTGTATTGATGCCGATCTACTCAACTAATCAATCTAATCTATCACAAAGATAAACTGATTATAGTTGGATCCCTTTCCAGCCGAAACAAGTTTTGTGCACACCAAAGATTATGAACCCAAATCAGAAATCTTATTCGTCTTAAAATCTTCTTAGATCTTCAATAAACACCTGCACACAAACAACTTGAATCTCTTGTGATCAATCACACACATAACGGAGTTTGTTAACAATGGATTATCACAAGACGCCTTTAGATCCACAAACAGTCTAAAGATCTCCCATCGAAACTTCGATCTAGTTTGAGTGAATCTTATATCAGAAGAGAAGATTCTCAAGCATAAACTAACTAGGTGCAATCAAATTTCAACAACCGTTAGTCAATCAAATCAATCGAAAACTAATAATAAACTGCAATTATCTAGTTTCCCACCAACGGTACTAATAGAGCTTCTCAATCCCAAAGAAGTCTTTAAACCGAGTGGCCGTAAGAGATTTTTCCTTATTCGGTTACTTTCCTCTCCGAATAGGCGGCTCCACCAGTAACAACACAACTAGGTAGTTTTGCTAGCTCTGAGGATTAGTTTGCTAGAAATGCAAACTTCAGTATTTATAGCCAAGGAAGTTTGGACACCAAGGAATTTCCAAAACCGAATATTCTCAAAGATATGCAATAAGGGCAAAAATGGTTTTCATAATTCCTGGAAATGCTCTGTCCAAATATTGACCGAAATCTCAGTATAAAATCTCCAACTAGTAAATGCACATTACTAATTTTTATTTTCTAAAGATATGCATTTTAATTGCTGGAAATTAAAAGCATATAAAACTAAAAACCTTAATTAAAAGATTCTCAATTTATTTCGATCCGGGATTCTCCTTTCGCTATTAAGGAATATCTTTGAACAATAAAAGATAAGAGTTACTGCACATGTTCAAAGTATGTCGACATCTTTACTTTGTAAATCCTTTTTCATATTTACAATCTTGGAACCGATTTTACACACTTCCAAACAAGTTTAGAATTGGTTCATCTGACTTCCAAGAACTATGTGATTGATTATCCTATCAAATCACCATTAATGGGTTTCACGGTTCTACCTCAATATAAATTTTCGGTTCTACCTCCAAGTGGGTACTAGGATCGGTTACACTAGTTACCATAAAATGGCTATCTAAATACTAGGATCGGTTACCACTTCTTATGGTAAAACTTGTGATTGGTTGACCAAGTTATAGGATTGGTTACACCAACTTACTAAAACTTGTTAAACCTCTTACAAGGATCGATTACACACTCTCTTGTGATCGGTCACACCTCTTACTAGGATCAGTTACCCAATGTCTAGTATTTAGTCACACCAATTTCAAGATATCGATCTTACCATCTCAGGTGATTACTTAAGATCGGTTTCACTAATAAAAGTCATACCAATACAAAATTCAGGCCTTGTGAATAGTTTTACCAAGATACATAAGAAAGTTATGAACGGTTATACTAAACACACATATTGGTAATTCAAAAGATTTGCAATGAATAACAATACCAATAAGCCTAGCGATTTCCCTTTCGATTCACAAAACAAGTTATGAATTTACTTCCTTTAGACGAATGTAAAACATTGTTTCCTAGGACGAAATCTTCACCCATACACATACATAATCACAATAGCATTCATACGATTATGTCGATGTCTTATATACGAAGTTCAAAAGATAGACGTTATACTTCGTATTGTAATTCCTTAATACTCTGTCTAACTAGAGTATAATCATTCACAGCTTCGCATTTATGTTTTCAATATGCACGACTTGAAAGATACGTTAGGAATGAAATAGTTCAAGTCAAATATTACTAACCTCAAGTGGAAGGATGATGTCGTCGTTGTAGTTCTTTACTTCTTCACATTCTTCAAGTCTTCACGTAATACTTGTAAGTCTCATATCCTAGTAACTTTCTAGCTAACCTATACGAAGTTGACTCTAGTAAATAATCAAGCGAATCTTTAAATGAGTTTTTATTCACTAAAATATGACAACCAAACTTGACATACCAACGCTTGGTGGGTTCAACCGAGCTATGCTCTAACATCTGCAGTACTGCGTTTATCTATTTAGTTAGTTATGTCATACAAAAAATTTTGTTGACCGGGAAGATGAATTAATAGCCATATCATCTCAGCTGGCCTAATACACCTTTCATCATTGTACTGTTGCACCTCGTCCCATTCGCCGGCGATTAATGTTGCACGATCATGACCTTTATATATAAATTTGTGTATGTATTTGAACTGCCCTTACATCGTCGTATATCTCAATATTAACGTGTCAGCTGAACATTCTATACAAACATGGGTTGTAAAAAAAACAATGTACGAACAACTAACTCTTTCTAATTATCGCATAGACAATAGATTGGATACCCACCTTCATCCATACTTTTATTCTCTGCTTTTGCCATATATCCTCTGCTGTTTTTCTCATTTTTCATCCACATAGATTCCGCACCACATGTACAATGTAATATGCATTTCCTAACAGTCTCAAATAAAACTTTGTCGGGTTTTTTCATCAACAAATTCAACACAAACAAACTTGGCAACCTGTTCAACTCTACAAATTTCTTAGAACTATTCAAGAATAAAAGAGCGTGCACATGAGGTAACCACGTTTCTGAAATTGAATCGTGAACATGTTTACAACCAATTTATTGAACACCTTCCTTTCTTTGATTCCTTTTATCAATGTGTTTATCTTCAACTCGAAGACCTATGAGATCAGGTCTGAAGCATATTGATTGGAGAGAAACGCATCTTTAGTTCCTAGCCAACTTGGATTCGCGGTCATTGTCAGGAAGATATCTGGATGATAACAAACCGTCTAATGGCCACTGAATCTTGATATATCTCTAAAAGATGCCTAGAATCACCAATAAAATTCGATGGAAAATAAGGCTACCCCTATCATTGAGATTCAACAAACATTCCTTCGAGCCTTTTATATTTTAGTAAGAATCTGCTCGTAGCTTATCCTGATTTTTCTTAAGATAATACATGCGGTAATATTCAGTTGATGCGAAAGCATCAACCAAGTACCCTTGAAATAGTGTTTTTTTCTCCAAATGTGGTACAATACTCGCTAGTACGCCGAAAAAGACAGAAGCTGTGAAATATTTCAGAGTTGATCGTTTTGTAGTACGTTTTCGTGTGCGCCGATCCAGCTGCTTCATATTAGGATGCCAAGTCAAATTGTCGTATGTAAAATTCAAAACTTAATGCAGGGGCAAGTATGCATTGTGATATTACGAAATACGGTTAAATCGGCCTTCAGATGAGGTATAATACATTGCACGATAAGTATCTCAGAATCCTGGCCATGTAGTATAATCGATACTTCATCTTCCGTTGGAAAATTGTAGTGCCTTTCATCTGTTGATTCTTTGTAGTGCAAGATAACTTTAACAACTTTTTTGGTGGACTAACATTACTCAAAGTCTTGTGTGCCTGGAAATACCTAGTGCAAAATACATTATGATGTGAGAGAGTATCTGAATTTTTCTAAGAACATCTTTATCCAGCTGGGGATTTTGTTCTCCACGGCCATCTAAAGGTTGATTAGGATCATATACAAACATCTCTAAATAGAATGGATCTTCTCCCTCGCCGCATATTAACTCTCAATTCATGTGCCGAACTTCTCCGTGCACTGAAAATCCTTTCAGACCATTACTCTTCAGAGCTATTTTATGCAGTTTGCAACCAAGACTGGTAAAAGTATCTGAAGTATTGTATTCTTAGTGCGGTACCAAAATAACCTTTATCGTTCATCGTCTCCGTCGTATAGACCTATCAGTTCCTAGGGGTTCAAGCAACATATGTAGTATTGCTTTTCCCTTGCGACAATATTTTCTAAATTTTAGGTTCTTCTTGGATGATCTGTACAATATCTCATCGATCCAATGCATTGCTCCCCATAGTTGACATTTTAATAATCCATTTTTCCAAGATAGTGTGGAACAAATAAGTGTAAGTCGACTTTTTGAGTTACAATGCTCTTTGTACCAACATCATAATTCCTCATCATCTGACATACCACAAATTTCATCTAAATCATCTAATGCAAAATCTTCAGCGGCAATTGATCGGTACATAATATCAGATATCTATATAGTTTATGCCAGATGCATATAGATGAACGTAAGAAAGTACAACGCTAAGGAATAGTTCAGGAGCGAGGCTACATTTGACTATACATTGAACACATAAGTACTAATAAATGAATCCACATTCGACATGCTAGCATCAACAATCAAATTGGCGTGATTGAATTCCTTGGTACATCGATCTACTATCAAACAAATATCTTAGATTTCTAGACATGTGAAGAGGAAATTAAGATTCCACACATATAATTTATTCAGATTCTTACCGGACTTTTTGAGACAATACCCTTGTTCAAATTGTTTGAATAACATGTACGTGTTCCATTAGGATATGGAGCCTTTAATATACACAATTATAATTTCTCAGGAACACAAGAGCCAAGAATTCATTGCAATAATCACAATGGTAACATACATTTTCGGCAGTCAAAGTTGGTGCATGTTGTATATTTCTTCAGTAGATACATTGCTCTTACGCAGGGCTCCGTTTCAACGATGTGCTTGCTGAGGAACTTATCGATTATAATACACTGACAAACAAAATATTTTAGCTGCTGATAGTTGTTAAGTGGGTATTGTTACCTGACCTCTTTTTTTTTTTTGCAACAGATAATTATAATCTACCCATATTTTTAAACCATGTCACCCAGCAAGTACAACAATAAACGACACTACACATAGATCTCAATTACACACATATCAACGCATTTATATAAAGACAACAAAATTATACATTAACAGTGGAAAGTGAGACATTTAGATTTGGGTTCCATTTTTGTAGAGGTTGCATTGGATTCCAGATGTCTAATCGTCGCTGTCTTTGTTTCTTCCAGCATTTTTGTTTTCCCGTTGACCTTTGATTACCGAGGCAAGAGAAGCATGCTATGGCGACATGTTTGCTACATTAAGCTGTATCAGTTGGCAAGCCAACAATAATAAAAAATTCAGGTATCAATTGCACGAATAAGAACACATTTATAACAAAAACACAAAATTATACAATAACTTGTGGAGTTGAGTCATGTGGATTTGGATGATTACTTTCTGCAAAATTAAGGTTCATTGAACTGTCGTATCAGATACCCATTACTTACGATGAGCTATCATTGTCTTTCTCTCTCCCAACGATTTTGTTGTCCTATCGACCTTTTACTACTGAAGTAAAGATAATCATGCTTTGGCGGCATACTAACAGAATAAAAAGGAAAAATATACTCGCATGGATGATATGTACATATCAATCTTGGGAAAACAGTCGGCCAAAACTTATGCCTTTCTTGTGTTGTTCCCATTAAAGTGGTATATCCTTTGCATATAAGCACACATATCTCTTGTATATATCTATTTATTTATAGTATATTCAGAAATGAAAATACACCCTTATAGGTAAAAAAAAAAAAAAAAAATCGTCCTCAAAACATGTAAAAATACAACCTTAGGCCATTATCTGTTTTTAGGCCCAACAGGGCATTATTTGTTATCTGTTTTTCGGCCCCAAAACATGTTCCTAAGCAAACAACCGCATTCCTTGTAATTTTAAGATATATCAGATATTTTAAATGTCCTAAAGCATTGACCATAAGGTTGCATGGTTGTATGCAGATGTGTACGGACTCGGTACTATAAGTCTGCTTTCAAAAAAAAATAAACAACAACATAATTTCAGTCACATGTGGTATGAGCCGAGATGACGCAATAAGACCATAAGATGTGAGTAACAAACATTGCAAGCACATTTCTTATAGTCGAGCTTATTTCAAGGAAGAAACTTGGAACCATACTAAATAAAGATCAAATATCGTTTGTCGTCCAACTGATTGGATAAAGCAAATCACAACACGGCGGAGGAACCGGAAGGAAGTTTCATTGCCTGCACAACTAAAAAGTCTAGCAAGAAAGCAACTGGGTTTTAATTCCCAACTGTTCGGGTGGTATCCTTACTAAGAAACATATTTTACTTGTCTATTCTCGCCTATTTTTAAGGTAGAAAATTGAGACCATACAAAATAAAACGATCATTGGTGATAAGTTTCACAAAATTAAAGTGGATGCAAGTATTGGTTGTTGTCGAAATGAAAGAATACCATCTTTAAACCAATAATTCACAGAAACGGAATTAAAAAAATCGGCTGAAAACCATAAAATTTTCACATAGTTACAGTAACACAATGGAGAACAATCTGTGATGTACACAGGTTTGGTGCTGCTGTGCCTCAACTCTTAGGTGAGTCCCATTGGTTCTGACCAGATTCTGTAGCAGCGGCTAGCTTGCTTTTCCCCCCTGAGGTTGGTGGTGTTCCAACTGCGCTTGATACCACTTTTATTTTGTTTTACTGCTGCAGTCGATGAACAAACATAATACGGATTATTACACTTAAGCAACAAAACTCCTGCAAAACAAAACCAATGAATTATACTAATCGCTTGGTATAAACCTCTGAGAAAATCAAGATTAGTAAAAGATATCCTTCACCACTTAGCATAGCTATCCATTTCCCCCCATTGGTTTTGCTTAAGCACGGTAGAGTGAAGTTCAAAGTTACTTTCAATCATTATCCAGACTTGCTTGACTGGAATGTCTTGTTTTACTCAAAGCAAATCTCCAGATATGAGACGTCCAATACGTAAGAAAATATTACAAACAGATTAACCTATCTTTACCTGTTCGGGTTGTTGCAGATAGCAGCTCCAAGCTATGAAAACCGTACCCGATCCAATATTACAAACAGATTAACCTGTCTTTAGTTATATAGCCTATTTGGCAGAATACCTACCCGATCCAGTATACTGAGAATCAGTATATCTAGAAGCCAATAAATTATTATGGCTTTATTAAGATGCCGATTAATCCTAAATGTAGAATTTATCGGTTCCAAGTTACTCGTACCATTTAACCTTTTTTAACAGAATCCGACGACAGCAAGCTCATCATGAGAAGTGGACCACATTGTTCTGTAGAAACCCATAGTTTCCAGGTGTTTTGTTTGTACCTTCGTGCTGCCATACGAAAACAAATTCAATTAGCAAGATATATCTGGATAAACGAACAGTCTATTAAGTGTACCAAGAAATTCAGGAAGACTGGTTACATCTGATGGCAATACCTTGGCCTATTCTCAAGAGCTGAGGGGACTTCATTGGAGCTGCGTCCAAATAGAGTTGTTTCAAAACTTTTAAATAGTATAGAGCCAAGGCGCAGTCTAATTAAGGTACACCCTAAGAAAAAAAAATTCTCTGAGATGAGTATGTTAATCGAACATTGCTCTGCTAGTCCTGCAAGGATTTACCAATTGGTGTAAAAGTAACCAACAACCTTACGAATACAGCCTAAAAGCACAATAGGTTTCTCATAACATCTCTTTCATATGCAACAATTACGCTCATCCTCTTCAAATGTGAACATGTTAAAGAGTACAATGATAGAGCTTTGTTGAGTAGAACCCTGCAAAACTATACAGTTGGTAATCTGGCATCATCTTCAGGATCCTCCGTGCATGGATGCTGCATACAAAAATGCATGACAATATTTACCTTTACTTGAAGCTAGCCAAGCAACATAACAAACTGGAAGAGTAGTATTAGTTTTCCTAGCTTGAGTTGGGTTAGCATTAATACACCTAACAGGATATGCTTTATAATGCAGGGAACCATAGATGTACAAATGCTAACCAAGTTCAGCAAGGAGCGGTATTTTCTTCCTCTGTAGTCATAGATTGTGATAGTGTTGCGACTCATTTGTATATCAAAGACCACCATATTAAAATATTATAAGAAATCACAAACCTTACAAACCTCCTATTACCAAAGCAAAATGCTTATGACAATGCAAGTCCAACCATAACTGATTCAACTTAATTCTGATGTCCTTGTTTGAAAATTCCAAGTTTATTGATTTCATTTTTTTTTTTGAATCCTCTATTGTCAATGTGCAGTAACTTTCCACGAATGAAATTGCAATTGAAATTCATAGACTATAGTTTGAGTCAAACAACATATAATAGAGATATTTTCAAAGTATGAAAGAATTCCTGCACAAAATACTTGGAACTGCTGAATCGTGTCAAAATGGTGTGGTTAATTAATTCATTGTGCTGTCGTTGAATGGTCTTTGTGGTGGCAGGCTAGCAGCAATTCGGTGCATCCATTGGCACTCATCCGGGGCCACTCACTAATTTTTTTAAGCTCTCTTGATGTTCAGTATTTCAGTTAAACAATTATTGAAAAGAAACAAAAAATAAATAGAGACCTTACAATTCATACATATTTGTTAAGTACCATTTGACAGTTCAACTATTGAATCCAAAGCCTTACACTAAGAATTAGATAGGTCTTTCATGTGAAATAGTCGGCTCATCAGTTAATACTGCAGCACATCATCGGTGTTCAACTTATGTAGTCTCTCATGATATATCTGAAAAATTAAATGTAGTCTAGTTGACCAAAAAGAAAATTAATACTTTTCAAGAATACCACATTATCGCTAGAGGAAAATGCCAATAAGATCCTAATTCACTGATATGCTTATGAGTTATGGCTAGTGGTTTTATTTTTAAAATTTTAGTGTGAACAACAATATTTGGTAAAATTTGTACACATTCGGGATGAGCTTTCCTTATATACCACAGGATCCTCATATACAGTTATAGTAAGATAAATTCAGAACATTGTGCCATAGTTTTATGCAAAAAAAAAAAAAAAAATTAGATACCTAGAATTAGCCAGAGATTTTCCACAAAGTTGCAGCACTTCCTAGATAATACAATCGCAAAGCTTCAAAGGTTTTCAACTACTTTGCACCCTGCAAAAGTAAGATGAATTTCTGATTACATAACCAACTAAAATATCCAAATTGTGAATCCAAGCATCAAATTTGTGAACAGAAACGACCTTAAATAGATTTGTAATCATCTTACCATCATAAGAGGGTGAACCCGTGAAAATATGATGGGTTGAATCCGTAAAATATTGAAGAACATAAACAGATGAAAGTAATCCAAAAAAATATGCATTCGCTAAAATCAATTCAATGACATCTTTGACGCCAAAAGTGTATGTAAATGTCCTTGCGACCCAAATTGACTCCAAACCGTATTTGTGTCGATCCTGGTTTTGTGCCCCTAGGTGTACTTTAGAATTCTTGCAGCCACGTTCTTGTCTTACTAAATCTCTTCCATATTTTTTTCGTCTCATTGCTTGCTTTGTGTTCCTCGACATCTTCCTTAGATCCCATGGCGGAAAACAACCCATCCATCCTTGCTCTTGATATTCCTGGACTCCAAATAATAATGATGAACACGGAATCAGAAATTTTACGAACTTTCCCAATTATTTGGGGAAACGGTGAACACGGACCTACGCCAGAACACTTGAATCAATGGCATTAGGATATTAGATATAAGTAATCATGTAATTACATGGTTACAAATAAAATCACGATTGGTTTAGGTGATATTACGGATCTATGTAAGCTTTTAGTATAAATTTATCATATCCATGGAATATCACGATGAAAGGTATAAATTTACCAAAAACTATAAAAATGAGTTGTTATAGTAGTGGAAGACAAAGGAGGAACTATGCATCATACAAAAAGTGCTCATTAACCAACTTTGACCATAAATCTGCAAAAATGATCCAAGATATATATGTGAAAGTGTCATTGTTGAATACCTGATTTATACTTAGTAGATATGGTCAAGCTTACATATGATGTCTACTTTTTATTACAGTATAAATGTGCAAAGAAGCAAGAACAAAACGGAAAGAGAGAACATAACCAACACGGAAAAGATATTAAACCACTTATTAGTGAGGAGGCAACCCTTGGAACAAAAACCCAATGAACCATATTAGTCAAGAATTTGGTGAAACTTCAAATACAAACAGTGGGAACTAAATCCTATTAGTATGACGCCATGCTATTGCACTTTATGACACAGTGGAGATCTCCTTAGTGAGAGTTGATGGCCATTTTTCATATTCTTAATTAACAAACTATCCGAAGCATACTTGAATTCGTAAATTTAAGGAAAAAACCTTTGATTGTCACCTATGCAGTTGAATCCTATCTCAGGCTTAGGTTGGGATAGCACGCTTAGCATCGAAGACAATGTCTAAGAAAATACCACTTTGTTAAACGTTATCCATGCACTCTACAAAGCAGGCTTATATATACGCCAGCTATGCTAGGGTCAAGTATTTGCCATTGATTCATAGAATTTATTTTCATCTGTAGCATTCTCCTAAATATAATGTAAGAGCATATCAACTCCGTGAACAAAAACCATCTGAAAAGATTGAAAATTGATTCTAAATGCCTGCAACTGATTGCTATATTAAAAAAACACCTTTCCCAGCAACCAATAATGATTTTAATGATTTTAATGGTCCCATTACCCCCTTGTCACCAAACATTTCCCATTACTAATAAGGCTAATCAAAGTCTGAAACCTGCAGAGTAGGTTTAATTTTTCCCTGATCTGGCTTAGATCGTTTTGCAATAGAAACAGCCCCTTGATTCTAAGTTCTGACCATATATTCCTTTTGTGCTCACATGTCAAATGCAAATTTCAGAGAGAATAAGAACTTCTCAATTGTTCTTACAGATAATGGTAATTAACCCAATGGGATGAAAAAAGAAGAAGAGGGGATTTGTTGCAAAAAAAATAGGCTTGCCAGCTGAAGAAATAAAGTTGAGGAAACCACTATTTATAACTTTGACATAAGATAAATACCTGATATACATCAAATGATTCCTAAAATCCGAGGTTATCCTTAGTACATCCTCAGACTCCAAAACGATGTCATAAGACCAAAATTCATGTTATTTTCAGCTCAAATCACCATCAACATAGAACATGTCATCAGAACAACTAATCACATCTACAAAACTCAATTAGTAAATTCATATAAGAAAAAAACACAAAAGGTTACCTCTAAATTCAAAGCTAGAGTTTTCATTAAAATTTCATGTTAATTGAAATCCAGAAATCAGATCCATACAAAAAAGAAGGAACAAACGAACCTCTATAGCATGATGAAGACACTCAAGATAATCTTCTCTAAGAAGACCACAATCTTTAGGTTCTCTACAATTTGAAATACATTCACTGAAATCTGTCCAGAGAACGTGACACCTTTCTTTGTTCCCTGCGATTCCCCATCCTGATGCCATCTCGACAACAAATCTCTCTCTCTCTGGAGATTGATCGATTTATTTTCAGCCCCGAATGAATCTTCTCGGTGATGTGAATGGCTGTGTTATAGAGAAAGTGATCCACGAACAATGGTTCTTTCTTTTCGTGAACATCAATAAATGTTTTATAACAAAATCTTTTATAATTCCCCAAACGCCGTAATATCACCTAAAATCTTTTCAAATAAGTAAAGTTATCCACGGCCATTCTCCATGTTGATTATCATTTAAAACGGGAAAATATTTGACCCAAGTCTGCAACACCGAAGTTCCACGCACTTCAGCCTTGTTTGAACTCGGTCTGATTCATGCTTTCCTTACAGTGTTCTAACACTATTTCTTGTTGATGCCCATTTTGCATCTTAGAAAACCATAGACGAAAGGAATTTTTTTTTAGAAACACGTCGTTTCTGTTATTTATAGGTTCTTTCCATATTAAGGAAATGTAACAATCTTATCGCCCCCATTAGACTGTACAATGGTTTAAAAAAAAGTTAGAAAGTAATGTAAGCAAGAAATAGTGTAAACGTAACAACCTTATCTCCCCCATTGCTTTGCTTGTTTTAGACATCTCAAAAAGATATAAAAATCAATCATCTTCACCAAGGTGTGATAAAGTAAATGATTACCTTATGTAAAAACCTTTCATCTTATCATTGAGGGTTCCTTTAAATTCATTCTCTAGAATTTTGCTTGCGCAAAATTTTCACTCTATCATCTTATGAACCTACAAATTTACAGCAAAGCAATTTTGTTAGCTTCCAGCTCCGAGCTCATGGTCACTACATGTAAGAATAATAGCATCAAAAGCAATACTTGTAATAGAATGATAATGTTGTCTTCTACTGCTACTTCAAATCGGAGACATGTGGTACCAACTTCCAGATCAGTGTTTCCCCCACCACTTAAAAATCCGACTTTCTTCTTCTACTGCCACCTCAAAATCAGGAAATTTGCAGTGTACAGAAAAGTTATGGTTACTACAAATTCATAAAAATACAAAACACATATCTACCATTAACAATAACTGTTTAAGAACTAAATTTACATAACAGTAGTAATTTCAGCGGATTCAAGTACTTTCAAGAGTATTTTTTTTATAAAAGCATAGTAGATTGATTAGCAATACCTGCCTTCTCACCACCGTAATCGTCTTTGGCTCTCTATCATCATCAATGGTTAAAGAGGTTATAACAATTTGGGTCTTTTCTGAAGGAAAAGTAGGTCCAGTACAACTCCTTTTTCGTTTCCGATCCCAAGCAGTAGATACAACAGCACCAATGCCAAGTTGATATCAATCAAAATATCACAGAAACTGTGGTATCTTATGATTAGTGACCCTATCGTAAAAACGCCCCTATGGTAAGAACTATTGTAATTGTTAACACAGGTGCTGTGGCATGAATGCATGGTGTGCTATACAGTGGTGGAACCATTTCAGCTGGCAGAATTCAGTTATCCATTACAACTCTATGTGTAAATTTCATGGTACTCCTATAACTACTTGTAAGTTAGTGATGCGATTAACAAATGGTTACCATGAAGGACTGAATCTGGTGCGAATCGAACACACAACCTTCTGACTTGATATCAGACGCACTACCATTGTGCCACAAACTCATATTCATTTCTGAACCTGTTTGAACCATTAAACTTTGTTGTAATTGAAATTGAACATGTCAAAATCATAAATCTACAGGAAGAACAGCAGCGCTGCTTTTGCGAATCTACCAAAATATGCAAGTTGACTTTCGTACTCTATCTTACTTAAAATACCATACAAAATATTTCTTTAGCGTCTGCTAGATGAAGGGCAATCGATTAGCTCCCTTCACATGCATCAAAAGAGATGCATCAAGGATTCTAACTATGCTATGTAGTATAGACAATTTTGATGATAAACATACAGACCATGTTTAGTCAAAGTAACAGCTCAATGTGTCGAACACAGCAATGGTTTTTCTTTAAAAGCTTACATACCATATAAATATCAGCACTAAATATTTGCTCATTGTTTCAACGTAACAAAGCTAAGCCAGCGCGCTGAGAACATGGTTTGTTGTGGTCGAAGTAGCTACATTGTCTTGGAATTTCTTAATCAACCACTGAACTTGATATTTGCAATTCACTTTGTGATTTTGTGAACCTGGACACTAAAAGACCAATTAACAATTTAGACTGCAAACCACAGCTAACCATACTCAATAACAAAAAAACAATAGATAACAGATTGCAATATTAAAATCGGAGAATCCATATCATCGGTATCTGCGGAGTTAACTCTTTATATTCATTAACCTCCAAAGTTAAGGGAGAGTTGCACATTTTAAACGGGTAAACTACTGTAGCTTCAACAGAACCTTAAAAAGTCGATCAATACAGCACGGTCTATGGATTACTCCATTTAATACAGTAGACCTAAACGACAAAAATGTAATAGCTAGAGCCTATAGTACTCTGACATAAATTTACATAGAACTAAAAGATGGAAAGAATCTAAAATGCAATCCAACTAAACGATATACAGCAAATTAGAGATATACATCTTCAACATACCTTGAAATTTGTACAGAGGATATATGTCAAATGCTTCTTATGTTTTTTTTTTAATAATCCGTTTAGTCAACCTCCAGATATGTATTTATTAGATAAGCTGGTACAGGTGCTGGATTACAGTAGCTTCACAATTATGTAATGATAAGTACATAATTGCTATAATTAGGAAGAAAAAAAATATATATATAAAAAGCAAAGAGGAAAGAGAGAAATCAATTTCATACCTGGTTGAGAATTCTAGTTTGCATAGCTGTTAATGAACCAATACGACAGTGAGTGAATAGATGAGAAATAAAGAGATCAAAAGTGAACAGTCAACAGATAAAGGGAAAGCTGTTAGAAAGAGTACAGGGAGAGGAAAAGCCGTAAGTGAAGATCAGGGCGGTGAAGATTAGAATAGGGTTCCTAGTTTAATTATACAATTCATAAGGCCATGATAATTGAATGATTACCTCAGGATCTTAATTAAGAGTTTTTCAAATCATCTCACCAAAATAAAATCAGGGTGTAAAAGTTCTACAAAATAAAATAGGAAACTTACCACAAAAAGAAAACATGTGAAATCATCAGGGATTCTTCAGATTTCGCTTCAATGACCTGATGATGGTGAAAACAACATTAGGGTTTCCACAACAGATTTTACATTCATAATCAACCTGTTTGTTTTTTTCATTAAACACCTAAATACATTAAACACCTAAATACATTTACATTAAAGGGATAAAAAGTATTTCATGAAATACATGCCGATAAGAAAAATAATGTGATATTGTTATCACCCAAAAATTGGTATATAATATACATGCTTCAATAAAAATAATATTTGTTAGTATTTCAAACAAAAAGATTTAGGTCAGTTTTTTAAAGGGAGGGAGCCGATAACTGCATACTTAAAAGTGTATATGATAGCTTAAAAGTGTATATAACACTTCAGTTTGAAATGAGTTTGAACAATAAATCATATTCCTTCAACGAACAGACAGGTTTCAAAAGACTTGATATTAACAAAACAATATGACAACAAATAAACAGAGAAAAAAAAACTCATTGAATAATATGATTCTACGTAGAAATTGCAGACGAAAAAACTTAACTCTTATAAAAGAGTAAATCAGTGGTCCCAAACAAAAAAGGATTAAAAGCCCTAGATAGGTACATATTCATAGCTATTGTAGTCTGCATTGGTACATATTTCAGGTGATATATGTTGATTAAAAAACGACGTGAAAAAAACCATAAAGTTTAACGTAAAACGTAGCATGACACTACCTTTTATCTGTATTTGACTTTTGTTGGTCATTTAACTTGAAACCAAATTTATATGTCTTTGAATTGCGCTCGACTTCCCATATTCTTTCTTTAGTTTTATATACTATAAGACATTCTTTGCATATTTTCATTCTTTCTTGATCCCAAACTCTATCCATGTTTACACTATGTTTTTTCCGTAGATGTTCTTCGAACGCTAACATCCTACATTCTTGTGTTTTTTTTACCTTTCACTCATCTTCATAATAATATTTCCTAAATTCTTCTATTTGCTCTTTCGATTTATGATTTATTGGGAAAAGACTCATATTATCATGCTCTCTATATATCTGTTTTCTTAGGAATGAAATCACTTCTCCGTCTATTTTTTATAGTATTTTCTTGTTCAAAATAAAATATGGAAAATAGAAATTGTATATTTTTTTAACGCTGTAAATATGTCTTTGTAGTTCTTTTGCATCTGTCCCTCATTAGACTCTGAATCTTCTCTGAAAGTTTTCCCTGGTAAATAAGCTTTAAGCATTTGACTATCACGCGAAAATAAATGAGTTGTAGAATATTGGCTCAACGTGATGCTATTCCAGTCTTTTTCTAATTTTTGATATTGTTTAAACTTTGTCAACTTGTGTTTTTGTCTTCTCTTTCATTGTACATATATATGATCCTATTGTCATGATCTGTAGTCCAATCTTTTTCAAATTCATAAAACTCAATCGGATAATACTACGAAACATGATCTCGTACCCATACCGTTCTCAATGTATATATTGTTCCAACTCATATTTGTCATCGGAATCCATCGGTTTTCTATTAAGGAAATAAGAACGCCGTGTGTAGGGTTTCTTTTGTTATGCCGTACCTAATATTGGTTGTTTGATACCGATATGTTCTTCATCAATTGAACTATTTTGATTCGAAGTTTGAACTATCTTGTTGTTACATTCTTCAATCTTTCTAACTTCAGCGAGATAATTACAAACTTTCTTGAGAAGGCCTACTTTTTTAACGTACATATAGGAATTAAAGACATATATTGCTTGTTAAGTTTGTTGGGAATGGGAGAAAGCATATACTTTAGTTGATTCATAACTAACCTGTGAATTTTCGTCCATGGCAAAATTATGGTAACTTGTGTTGCGTTTCTTAACTTTCATAGGAATATTTTAGGTATTCGATTCCTAGTAACTTCAATTAAATATACCTGCCAATATTTATTACTGAAATTGTATCGTCTCCATACAATTCGATCATTGTAGCATAATTGTATACTACTTTAAAGCCAAAACTCACATCCTAATTAGACGACAACCTTAAATTGCGAGAAAAAGTTCTTTTTGGTAACAACTACGGGAATTTGTATTCGAAATTAAGTTTTACATAGACTAAGATGTATAGCCCGCTGTTTTTGTAAGTGCTATGGCATTCGCTAAACACATGAAAACAGTTCAAAATATTTTGGGTCAATAAGGTGTTAGGAAAGCCAATAAGGTGTTAGGAAAGCTAATAAGGTAGTTGAAAAATCATTGCTCAAATGAGTAACCAAAGTCAACTACCTTATTAGCTTTCCTAACACCTTATTGGCTTTCCTAACACCTTATTGGCCCAAAATAATGGTTCTTTGTTCCTTGCTTTCTTTGCCGGATCCTTTCCAAGTTAATGCACAAAAAATCCCAGCTCTTTCAACCTTCTTTGTATACTCTTAATCTTGTAAATTAAGCATCTCTATTTCCAAGTCCAATTTCTTGAGTATTTTTTCTTTTTGCAGAACCATAGGCGTAAAACTTTATTTATTTGTGTTATTACGTTGTAAAAATGTTATTGGAGGAAAAAAAAAGAAGGTAATTTAATTTAATATGGGAATTAGTGTGATATCTACATCGAAACAATAAACTTGCAAAAAATTCCACCAAGAAATGGTGGTACATCACTAACACCATCTTCTTGCCCATCGTTATCTTCTCCATCAAGTTTTAGTGGTCAAACTAATGTATATATGTCACCCCTTCAATTATATCTTTCTGTGCATTTTATTTTATTTTACTATATATTTATAACACCGTTTATCGAGTTGTCTAAAGTTATGAGCACTTTGGTTGCATTCTCATTCAGCTTCTACAATTTCTTTCTCCTTGTACGTCTTCGTTGCTTTCATTGAATAAATACTGCGTCGCTAGGTTGCATATAATATTTTTTTTTCCTATTTAGATGTCGTATAACTGACTAATTTGAAAGAAAAAAAATTAAACTTTAAATGGATGCCCTGTTTATTATTTGCATCATACGCATTTTACAAAATAAAATATCATAAGATGAAGGGAATTTAAGTTATTTATTTCCACATTATATAAATCTATTGCAAAAAGCCAATTTGATAGTCAAAACTCTGTAAATGATTTTTGGTGTGTCTTTTTTTTCTTTGAATCCTTAGTACTATTAAAAAATGTCAATTTTACGAACAAAGCTTTGCAGGGAATTTTCTTTTTTTGTCATTGATCAGTTGTGTGGTTTATGAATGAGAAGTTTTGACAACCCAGTGCAATCTATTCACGATAAAAGTACTATACTAACTTATTCCTTTCTTTGATCAAAAAAGATGTATGCTGCCCAAAATTATGTAGCATAATAAAGAGCCTGATCACATCTAATTCACCACAAATTAAAAAGATTAAATTACAAATTCTGGCTTTCTTAACAACATATCCGACCAACTTGTTACCTTCCTATTCTTGTACTTCGAAAATAAGGTATCTTAAAATAGAGTTATATTCGTACAAATAATACCATCTAGTATTACATACTCGTACAAAAGTAACCTGTAAATTGTGAGGGTAATGATTCACATAACTTCTCGACCATTGTATCATGAAGGAATTGAATGTATCAAGGGATATATCTAGCGCTAAGACTTATAAACTATATCTTCAGTTCATGGAGGGATTGCATCTACCACATTGATTATATGCTAAGTTTTTGTTGTCTAACATATACAGTGGAGGTAAGGATAAACAACTGACAATACTCAAAGAAGCAGCAACGTAGGAATTACCCGTAAAAGCAGTGAATCGGTCTGGCAGTTTAACATACCATACCCTTATTATAATAAAGAATCTTGTAGTTGGGAACAGAATGGATGCACATACAACTCCATGCTAAAGCTAGTATAATCCGATGAATTTCCACTCATACATGCCCCCTAAATGTTTCCTTACCTTTCAAGTATATCTTCCTGATTCCATATCTCCTCAACATTGTTAACCAATTCCTGCAATGTAAACTACCAATTGGCTTTATAAAAATAGTCGTATCAAAGAACGGAAGAGTGTATCTCAAAACCCACGAAGCCGAAAATATGGAAACAAACCTCAGTCAGAATAAATAGTCCAACACATTATGTGAGAATTTTGTACGAGTATAACGGTAATCGAGCATGGGTACCTGATGTAGTATCACCAACCAACTGAATCACGAAACACTCTGTCAGTTTGTAACTCATCTTCCATAAATAGTGGCACTGACTAATTGAAAGACAAAGCACCTACAACCATTTTCCATGTTGATGGAACAATAAATCATATACCTGAACTGTAAAGATAAAGAATTAAGCGCATTAGTCTGTATGCTTAAAATCCAAATCATTGTGTGTATCACACTGACTCAAAGAAGACGACCGAATATCTCCATTTGAGACAAATGTTCTACATGATTTTCCATAAAAGACAAAGGCATCTTGGAATACCTGTTTTCAAAGTCGGCTTGTTCAGATAGACCGATCTTGGAAGGAAATTATATAAAATATCATGTGCATGTGTCTTGCATAAAATAGGGGTAGCCATAATAGTATTGTATCACAAAAATAAAGTAGACACATTCCTATCAAGAACAGGAAACAATGGCTTAAAGTCAAACGTGGTAATTGCTAGAGCCTAAAACGAATACATTCTCTGTTTCATTCTTCTTTTTGATAAATTGCATTTTAATCAGCATGTTCATCTTTTCTCTCAAACTTCTCATTCATTTTAATCAGCATGTTCATTTTTGGAGTTTAGCTGTAAACAATAGTATATATAGTATAAAACATAAGAAAAAAGTGAAGTATAATAACTTTCCAGCATCACCACTAAAGTTGTACCAATTACAGAAAAACCTCCACCCTCCTCGCTGTTAATTATCTGTAACCATGATAGTAGATTTGCTACCATGGGTGAAGAAACCATGAAGGTAGTTGATCTGGTCTACACAAAAAAGCTAACATTAATATTATTGTGCACAGAGAACTAAAGAAATACGTAAAGATACTTTAAGATGGGACAAAACAACTAATATGCCTGAACAGTCTAATTTCACATCTTTTAGAAGTTCAGGAAATGGCAAACATTATAAAACTTTCCAACTTCCCAAAAAAACATAATTATTAGTTGTAATAACAATTCAAGACTTGCCAAAAATAGGGACAGAGTAGTTTAATCACATGCTAGAGCTATAATTTAGTAATTTTAAAAGAATTGAGTGATGAGGAGAAGTACCTTGGTTCCTCTTCCAGTTACATTTAAGCTTTATTGTATATTTGGAGAATTTTAAATACATCTCCATAAAACCAAATTGTTTAAATCTGTCCCAACTCCAGACTCCAGTATTTTACTTCATATAAAGCCAGACAGTGAATCTGACGTGATAAAGCTTAAACAGTGAGGGGTGCCTAGAAAGTCCAGCCACGGGATCCAAATAACTCAGATCGTTACATGCTTCCGGTTAAACAGAAAACACAGGAACTATATATGAAACTGAAGACATTTGTTGGGATACAATAAAATATGTGCAATATTCCAGATGCACGAAGACACGCACACTCTCGAGCTAGAACGTACAAAAAAAAATTCCAAAGTATAATTAATGGATTGCTTTCAGTAGTCCCTTTGTCAAGCCTCGCCATATAATTAATGCGTGTACATAAGATATAATTATGCATGTCGCGTAGTGTCTGTAGACTCATGTCTGTCTCATTCATGTTTGATAGCATGAGAGACCACAATGCAGGCGAAGTGGACAAACCTGCAGTTTTCCAAGTTGAGAGTAAACCTACAACAGAATTAAGAATTACCTCCCACTTTCTAGCAGCATTCCATATGGAGCGAGCAAAGGAGCATTGTATGAAGAGTTGGCTGGTATCTTCCTCAAACAGACCACATAGGATACATACATTAGGTATATGAGACCCATTAGTCGTGATAATGCAGACGAATCGAAAGCTCAGTTATACAAAGGCAGAAGCTGCACGACCAAGTATCTCATATATATCATCTAGTTGAGCTTCGTGAGTCATTAAATCATCAAGATGGAGTTCCTGCATAGTACACACCACTTCAGTTATTCTTATCCGGTTCCAATATGTCTAAAAATCTTGGTTCAAAGCATTCAATATTTGGAAGAAATACAATATATCATATTCATGCATTTGTCGACCATAATAGCGAGACGTTTGCTGGAGATATTTGCGTCTTCCATGACCATACGTGCATATCCAATCCAATGATCAGAAAGAAAAACAATAATCCACTCAAGAAAAAAAAACAATAAAGAGTATATATACCCTGCCCAGGAACCACCGACTCAACTGTACCTTCTCAAAGCTTTAGAGCCCCTGCGCCAAAACACAGAATAGGCTAACTAAACCGACCAAAACTAATCAGTTTGTAACCCTATAATTAAACCTTAAAAAAAATCTTACAACGAATTAAAAGATGATAGTAACTTGCAAGGTAGAAAGAGGGGAAAAATTTTTAGGGTAAAACAGGACTTTACATTAGGGTACAGTGATCCCATTTAATAAGTTACGAACTACACAAACGGAAGAGTTGGGATTACCTTGGTACTTCTTTGCCATATAGACTATTACACTAAATGCAGATTATTGCCATGTAGACTATTTACTGCTCAAATAAATTTGTTCTCCTAAGCTAGATTACACTAAATGCAGCATATTCCCCTTCTAAATTAGAAATAAGTCAAATAACTTGACTGAACCATTGCACAGATTCTATATCTAAAGCATCCAAATTTATAACCTTCTAAGCTCTAAAGTTTAATCTTATTTGACTTGCCATATAAACAGGGACATTCAAAACCTTGAGTAATGAGAATAACACTACTGAAATCCATATTTGATTCCAAACTATTATCTGACCCTGTTTTCCACATCTAGATGATACAAAGCATATGGTTTTCAGACTTCTACCAACCTAGCATATATGTCGTGTACATTACCTAATTACTCGTAGAAAACATGGAAACCCTAATTTGTAACTCTGCATGAATTAAAGCATTTATAACATGTGAAGGAAGAAATTGATAAGAAACAAAAAGTTATTAAGTAACAGAAATTCTCACCAACCGTTGTTATTGTATAATTCAGCCATGATCATTGCCAAAATAAAATCATAAGAAACAGTAATAATACCTTTTGATTGAACCAACCATCTTAATTCTAGGTTACCGAACTTGTTCACTTCATTTCTAAATATATATTCAGTTGATCACATCCAATGTCCTTGCAATCACCCAGTAACTTATGGAACCTTCTTCTCCTCAACCATAAGAAATTCACAATCTTTGGAAATTCAGTTGAATAAGTTACTGAGAGGCTGCAAGAAGATTAGCTAACAAAGCTCATGAATAGCCCAATACCTGCAAGATAAATACACTGAAGACATCACTTTAAGAACTCAAATCTACAAAAAAATTAGAAACACTCAATTCACAAAACTACAAAAAATTAGCAACACTCAATTCACAAACTATAGAAAATCAATAAAAACAAAAGAAGAACATATAGGAGAGAGTTACCCTAGATCATGACCATCCACGTTGATTCTACTCAGTCTTTAATGAAACAATGTTGGATAGCAATAATTTGAAATCGCTCCAAAATCAAATAAAATATATTAGATAGCATCCACCTATTATATAACCATTGTCTCGTGGAACCTAAGCACGCGAGATCTTCCTTCTGCACTGAGCAGTAGCTCTTAAACATTCAAAGAACTTCTAAATCAAGACCTGTCTAAACTCCCAAGCGAATCTAAATAAACCATGCATAAATTCTGTGAAAGTCTAACCTGATCCTAGCTGTTCATATAACCAAATGAGAAAAATCTCTTCAAATTGAGCTGGCAAGTTTAGAGATTATTGGGCTCAGTAATTTCATTTTACCTGCAAGCAGCAACACAAATTTTTAAAAAATCGCATAAATCTAGCATTGTGGAGCTGCTATTGCAGCCTTGTGTATCACCATTGAACTGGATGCAAGTGGTACTAAAGGTAAAAGGGGATTTTACTTGCTAGCATGAGCTTTTAAAGTTATCAGGTAGTCGTCGTAGACATACGAATAAGAGAAACTCTGTTAAAGCCATTTCTGCACATTCAATTTTAAAGCCTTTATACCACCTTGGCAAGCCCGAATTCCTGCATGTTCAAACATGAGGTCCATGAGAATTTAATAACAAACTCGTGTTTCAAATACATATACTGAATAAATCCAGTGCCTATCCAGAAATATTCAAGCAGTTTTTACCACAGTAGAAAATAATAGTCATCTCAGACATTTAAAATACCCAAACAAAGTTTGGTCTTAATTTCGGTGTAAGCGAAGTTTTGTTATAATTCAAAATATTTGTATCATCATAATTTGGGTACCGTCAGCTGTGTATTTAATTTTGTGACCCACAATACACTTTTGCACGTTGAGTTTCACTCTCATACAATTCCTTTACTGCAATTACTTCCTACTGGGCCACCCTTGGTCTTTTATTTTTATTCATGTATAACAACGAAGTTTCCTGCTCCAAGCTTTGAATATCACACATCCTTCCACGGTGTTGCACTGGGAATAGTGAGAGAGTACGCTTGCTAATCTTTAATACTAATATAATAACTACTGTTTTCTATAGGATACATACTGTAGTTCTATGGATATTTATGCCAACTGTGCACAGTTTCTTCATTAGAGTCATTTGTTTGTTGTCATATAACTAAAAAGAAACATTCTTATTAGATATCTGGCATGTCTTTGGGGACCCTTAGGTCGTACTAAGCAAACACTTAGAATTACATTATAAACTTCAGAAATGTTAGTTGTACCACGAGATTGCACCATCTTATAGCTCTTTTGCCTAAACTATTTTCTATGAGTTAGGAAAGATTCGATAGGATGATGCACATGTAATTGAAGATTCAGAATGAGGGAATTAAAAGATGAAATGGCAAGTTGAAGCAGAAATTAGTATAAACTTTAGTATTAGTTGGAAAGGGTAAAAATATGTGTGAGAACTGAGAAATGGAATACCTCTTCCAGCAGGTATAGTTCAGCAGTTGTGTGGCTTATGATTTTCTGGACTTCGTTGTTCAGGGACATACTGGAGCCAGTTCAATCTGACAATTCATGGGCGTTACAACTAATTAGTCTACTTGTTATTTAATTTTTGTGAATATATGTTTCAACTTCCTTGAACATTTGCTATAAAGGGAACATATAGGTTTTGAAACGGAGTACCTCTTCAAGCAAGTATAGTTAAACAAAAGTGTGGCTTATGGTTTTCTGGGCTTCTTTGTCCAGAGCAACGAACATAGTGGAGCCAGTTCAATCTTCAACCTCAAGTTGAAATAGAAACCTACGACAAAAATGTCATGTCGGACGGGGGTCAATTAGTATTATGCGAGATGGAGGCATATAAAAAACGCCACCAAAAAACAAAAAAACAAAAAAAAAGCCTATGAGTGACAACATTACCTGGATATGGGACTGAAATCTTTTAATGTGCATTTGGGTACCATCATTTCCACCTTATTGCATCTAGGGCATTATATATAGTAGTAGCATCCACAATCATTAAGTAACTCTGACTCCAGAAGCACGGAGATCATCTTGTGATTCTCAATACTGAGTTTTTAAAATGCAAGAAAAAATTTCAGTACAGTAATGTCCGCCTTTCCCAGGCCTCTTACCCTTGCAAATTTCCAACCTACATGATTGAGAGAGTGTGTGGCATACAAAAAACACTACATTAGATCTAACAAATTGCAATCAAATGAAATAACGTTGTTTGCTATAGGATAAAACATATGATATCTTTGTATTTTATGCAGAAGATAATACCTCTTTCAGGACCACATAGACCTTCATGAGTCGTTTAGGTCACAATCTCACAATATTTGAAGGTGATCATGCATGCCAAAAGATCACCCATGATGGACATTTATAGTTGCTTACTAATATTATGTAGTTTCAACTTAAAAACACAACAAATAGAAAATCCAGTAGCAAGCTAGAAATACGTCATCATACTTTGGTCCTCCAAAATACATCAAACAAAAAGTTCCTTTTGCAAGCTAGAGCATCACGTGGATATGGATGGGCTTAATGCAATATTTTGTATAAAAATGTTGGTCATAAATCTTTAGAACCTCACAGTTCACACACTATTATGCTTTCCATCTTCAGTAATCACATAACCCTGCAACCAAAAATGGAACAACTCATTAGTAAATACCAATTTGAAGGGATCTACCCCCAAGCCAAAAATTAAAATAGCGGGATTGCAAACACAAATCAGTACAAAAAATGTTTGGGCCGAGGCCAACCATATAACGTGGAAGGTTGTGTACTACAGTGCTCTTTGGTTGTGTTTATGGAAAAACACTGAAACTCTAAAATCTTAGCATGCTTGTGTGCTAATTAGGTGCCCCTATGCAGCAGCAAGCTCGGTGCTTGCTCTGGACAGCAGTAATCATAGTGAACATAACACCCCCAATGAGGCTAACGATTCTAACTTTCTACACAAATCAAATATAACGATTCTAACTTTCTACACACGGTTTAAATTACAATTACAAACAAATAGGAAATAAAGAGACAACATATGTTATATATATATATATATATGTATGTACATAACAAATCAAATCAAGTATCTAAAATTAAGCAATTCATAACTAATCAGTAAAAAGTGATCCGTAAACCACCAAATCAATCACCCTACCAACAACAAATAAAAATAAATCAAAAAGTTACTTTTACTTGATTGAAAGAGAATAAGATTACCATGGTGCTGCAGGAATGCTGGCTGAGATGAGGATGCGAATGCGGTATTTAAGAGAAATACCTTCTCTTAAAAACTTATTGACGGTTACCGGAAATTTACTCTTAAAAATCTTACCATTGACGTCTGTTTTCGTTGATCGTCTAACTTTGCAGCAGTGAATAGATTGTGTTCCATCAAAGAGTCAACATAAGTTTCCTGCTTGACGACAAAAAATAACAGCCAAATTAGAGTGAGAATGTGAAATGCAGATAAGGTATTTCAACATCAGAACCCTATCATACTCATATAAATCATTATCCATTTCGTATACTAAAATTCCCATCTCTCCTGCATCGGCGATATTTATATCTAACTAAACATACTCCAATTATATACAAAATTCAGAATCGTTAATTCGTCGTTTACCTTAATCTGACCATGGTCCAGAACTAATTGCAAAGGAATTCAAAGGACCAAATCATGTCAAAAGAGCTCCAAGATTTTGTGAAGAACGGTATTCCTGCAGACACAAAAATTTGTAGCTCCAGTTGAACATTATAGCTATTTAGAAATGCTTGAGATGTACAACAGAACTTATACATGTGTAACCCAAGGTATACGTATCAGGAGCTGGATAAGAACATATAGAAGTATCAATTATAATTGCATTAACCCATTTCTTAAAGGAGATCCCAAGATAGTTGCATTAACCCATTTCTTAAAAGAGATCCTATAAGATAATTGCATTAACCCATTTCTTAAAAGAGGTCCCAAGATGTTCACCTAATTCTTACGCAAATATAATGCTCATTCTGGAATGAAGACGCTAATGAGCTGTGTCTACTCACTCCATTGTCCGTCGTAAATTTATAATCATAGATCATTCATCTGGATAATGTATCAGCTAATGCAGTGCTCCTAAGATCAGTGCTCCTAAGATGCTCAACTTTGCCTCCTACATTTCCTGCAAACATAAAGCGCATAAAGGATACTTAAATTTCAAAAATATAAACACATAAGCAAGAATCCATTGATTCTGCACGACGGGAGAGAAGATTCATAGTAGCAATAAAAGAAAAACAGCTGTAATATGAAGCAAATAATTTGTTACTGCTTAGGTAGAGAGAACAGAGGGAGACTTACGCAGTTGTTCTCCATAGAAACATTCCAAAACTGTAGAACATTCTAGCAGGTTTGCTGGTCAAAGATTTGGTTCTCCATAGAACCCCTGTGAGACCAGAAAAACTTTGCGTCAAGCTTCCATAATTCTAAATCCATAAGCATATCATCATCAGCAAGATCATTAGGGTTAATAACAACAATATATAGCAATAACAACAGTCAACCTAGAATTAATCAATACCAATTGGAAATCAATATGAACAGCAGAAAGAAACAGAATACGGGGCATTACTAAGTCAACAGAAGCTAACTTTTATCTAACAACCCAATCTGATTCTAATCAATCTGTAATAAAAAATATAAAAATTACGGATTTAAAAATTCAAGGGTTTCCATATGTTTACCTCCTAAATTCAAGGGTTCTTCCTTTCCTCTGCATCGTCTTTGTGATTAAACTCTGCCTCCTAAATTTCATCAGGTGTAACCTCTTCAACTGAATACCCAATCTTTTATAATTCTGAAATCGAGATTGGGAAGCCTAAGTAACGAAGATTTAGACGGAAAAATATAATTCTTTTGTAGAGAAACCTAAAAACAAAATTTGATTCCCTTTGAATTCTTGAACCATATGATATTTCTTCTGCAACGAGTAAATAGAAATTATCCAGAAAACCCAAGATCAATCAAGCTTTAATTGATAGTTGTGAAGTGGAGAATATACGAAATTGAAGACTTCGGATCGAAATTTGAGAGATGGCTTCACCCTAGAAACAAAAATCTGATGAAATACCCACTGTTTCTCACTACACAAATCAAATCTGATGAAACACACATTGAAACAAAAATCAAACAATCAAACCAAACAGGAAAGCAAGGGTCTAGGGGTTGTGTGAAGAGGGGAAACAGAATTTCAGAGGCAGACAAAAAACTCGAACAATGAGAAAATTAGTTTTCATATAATACCAATCGCATCCAACTGCCTCAGACAGAGAGGAATATCTGGACGGCCCTAGTCGACCCCGACCGCACCCACCGAATTCCTGTTAACCCACATGCCCATCCCGTAACAACACCGAAGTTTTCCTGGCCGTCCAAGTCAAAAATCCATCCGGATGCTATGGACCGCCGGATGACCCTCCCGGATCAATCCTGTCCAGTGATTGACTCTTTGATCACGGAGACAAAGACCACCTTTTTTTTGTAACATTGATTTATGAATAGTGGGTTCTGAAAAGTCAATATTTACTGGTACTGGCGTTTCTATTGGATGGGCAAGTAATTCCACTTTCCACGCACAACACAAGTTGTTCTTTTGGAGCAGCTAGTCTCAGGTGCTCGTGCTCACCTTGCCTTAAATGGCTTGGCGGGCTAGTTCTACTAGAGACGGTTGTTGATTGATGGACAATACGTGGTGGCGTATAAGTGTGTTTGGTTCTTGTGTGCTGGTTGGCTCCCTCTGCGCGGCTAACGGCAAACCTGATTACCTCTTCAGTATCGTTCCAGATTCGTCTTTGGGAAAGACCCGTTTGGTTCATGTGCCTATATATCGATTATTGTTCCTCAAAGTTGTGAACACGTAGAACCATCCTGACATATTGTGAAGGGGGGACTCCTCCCCGTAGCTATGCAGGTAGCAGGATCGTGAAAGGGGGACTCCTCCCTATAGCCCTGCAGCCCGGGAAGGGATGTGAGTATACCCACCCCAATGGTCGCAATTGCGTAACCCCATTGATGTGGTGACTACTCTATCTTCTGTACCAAAAATGGACGCGGCATGGGATGTGCCAAGGATTGGATACTGTCTCTGTACAAGTTACTTAGGTAGGCGAACCGGCGTAGAAACTTAGCCATACTTTTATGAGAGAAGATCTTTACGAGATAATATCTCTAACCCTACCCTGACTTACTTGGGACTAAAGGGCTTCGGTTATTGTTTATCGGTTATAGGGCTAGTGATTCCACTATTGGATGACCAAAAGAGAAACTGATAGGTAAATAAACGAATTTATTGGTTTGCAAAGAACCGTGCATTTTTTCTTTCTTTTTTGAAACAGGCCATGCTAACTTCCTCATCCCTTATAACATCAGCAAAATAAGAAGGGATGGTATTCAAAAAATCAAAAGAAGCTCTTTCAGTTCTAGCTTTATAAGCTAAATTGTGAGCTGCATTGTTGCATGTTCTCTTGACATGACTGACCTGACTTGGTTCTATAATAGACAGAAGACGCTTTATTTCTTCTACAATCCCTGGTTCCACCAATTTACATGAGGGGTTGCATCTTTGATGGACTTAACAACATTTAGAAAATCCTACTCGAATATAACATAGTTAACTTTAAGAGACTTAACCCATAAAACTGCTTCTTTGAACGCCAAGCACTATGTTTTTTCAGCATCTAGTCCTCCATTGCAAAATCTCCTTCTGATCCCCTGGCAACTTCCTATGTGATCATGAGCTATTAGACCAATACCATATTATCATCATATAAGAGGCATCAATATTGATTTTTATGTAGTTAACTGGAGGTGTTAACCATTTTTTCTCTAGACTCTTTTCAGTGAAACTATATTCCTCCATATCATTTCTTTTACAAGATTGCTCAACCAAACTGTTGATGTTTCTTACTGTGATGAAACTATTTGGATTTTTATGCCGAAAGACTCTATCACATCTGTTCTTCCAGATGTACCAGGTTGTTGTCATCATTATGATAGTACCCTCATCACTATCTGAGGTTTGGGAAAACCAACTAGCTATCCAAGAACCCACTGAAGTATGATTCCTCTGAATATTATGTGTGTTGACATTCATAAGAAGCCAGACAGATCTTGTATATAGTCACAATTAATAATCAGATGTTCTAGAGTTTCTTGTTCTGAGTGACACTGAGGACAAAGAGTATCAATATCCTTTTTGTACCTGCTGAGTTTCACTCTTGTTAGGACAATATCTTTTAGACATTTCCAAATAAATAGTTTTATTTTGTGTGGAGTTTTAATCTTCCACAGTTGTTTCCAAGTTTATTTTTGGATTATCTGTTGTTGTTGATAAGCTTGATATGAGTATGATGTTAAGACCTTGTAAGATGATTTGATTGTTATTATATTTGGTTCCCAAATAAGAGTATCACAACCATACAGCCCCAGATGCATACTAGTTATCAGACTAGCTGTATGAGGAGGAAAAACTACATGTATAAGAGGAACATTCATTCTCCTTGGGTTGTGCAGCATTAGATCACAAATATACTCAATTCTAACTGAATCAGTGAAATCATCTTTAGGAACAGGAGTTTCATCTAATCCTATTACCCATTTGTCATACCAGACCAAAGTTTTGGTGCCACACTTTAGATTGCATCTGTGGTGTTTTGTTACGTGTTGAAGACCCTCTTCTATTCCTTTTCAAATCTAAGATGAATTTGATGTTCTTCTTGAAGATGTAGAAACTCACAGTAAGGAGAGTATTTTGTTTTTAGAACTTTTACCTAAAGCTGATCAGACTCAGTACAAAGTCTTCAGGCAAGTTTGGTAATCAAAGCCATGTTGTATTGCTCCAGATCTCTAAAACCAAGAATTCCACCACTTTTAGAGAAAGATGGAGAGTTCAAGCTAACAAGTGTAATCCTTTACCATCCTTATGACCCCACTAGAATCTTCCATGAATGGTATTCAGCTGATTGATTGTGTGTTTGGGAATTTTGAAGTTACTCATATAGTGGGAAGGAATGGTGTTTAAGACTGATTTTACCATGGTAGTTCTGGCTGCCTGGTTTAGAATTTTAGAATTCCAATCCTGATGCCTATTCTCAAAAGCTTCATTAATAGGTTGAAAGGATTTGACCTTGTTTTTACCAAGTAAAATTGGTAGTCCCAAGTACTTATCTGATGAGCATAGCTGTTTTACTCATAATTTTCGGACAATGTTCAATTTTTCCTCAGTTGAAAAATCATCTCTAATAAAAGCTGATGACTTTGCAAAGTTTATTGATTTTCCATAGAGATTACCAAATTCTTCAAAAATATGGAGAATGTGATCAATACTCCTTTGATCTGCTTGAAATAATAACAAGCAGTCATCTGCAAATAACAGATGATTGAATGAAGGAGCACTTTTAACTACTCGTATACCTTGAATTAGAATATTTTCTTCTGCTCTGTTCAGACTTCTTGTGATAAATTTCATTGCAATGATGAAAAGATAGGGGAAAGAGGGTCCCCCTGTCTTAATCCTCTTGTTGAATGTATTCATCGCAAGAGCTACCATTTAGTCTGATAGAGATTGAAGTTGTGCTTATTGGTGTATAAGTATCCTCAAGTCCTTAGAAAAACCAAGCTTTTCAAGCATTTTGTTTATAAAGCTCCATTCCAAGCGATCAAACGCTTTCGACATATCTAGTTTTAATGTTATATGAGCTGATTTCTTCTTAGATTTCTTCATTGAGTGGATTATCTCGTGGGTTATGATTATATTATCATTTACGAATCTTTTGGGAACGTAAGCAGCTTGAGTTGGTGAGATGATTTTATGCATGAGAGGTTTCATCCTACTGACCAATAATTTGGAAATAATTTTATATGTGATGTTACAAAGACCAATTGACTTGTAGTCATTAGGAATAACAGGATGTTTTGTCTTTGGAATTAAGCAGATGGAGGTTTAAAGGCATTTGTTTCATTGAGAAGAAGTTTTGCACTAAACCAGTTATATATCCTTTCAAACAGTTGACCATTGAGTTTGGAAGAAACCAGCTGGGAAACCATCTGGGGTTGGGGAGTTCTAACTCTTTAAGCTTTTAACCACTATATAAATCTCCTCTTTAATCGGCATTTTCATGAGATCTTCATTGTATGATGGAGATATAGTTTCATGAATATGACTAAAAGAAGAATTCTGAAGAATTGGCTCAGTTGTAGAGGCTATGTTAGAGAAGTGATTAGTGAGAAGGTATGCTAATTCTTCTCTGGTTTGATACCACTTACCATTTATATCTCTAAGAGATGTAGTTTAATTTCTTGATCTTCTTCTATTTGCTAAGGTATGAAAATATGAAGTATCATTGGCTGCTTCCATGATCCAGCGGTCACCAAATTATTGTTGCCAATAATCAGCTTCAATTTTCTTCCAATGTTGAATTTGATCAATAGTTGCCTGAATATGATTGTTATTCTGATCACTGTATGGCTGGGATTGAAGAGTTTCTAGCTGAATCTTGAGAAGAGATAAATGTTGTTGAATGTGTCCAAAATGATTTCTGCTCCATTGTGCTAAGCTTTTTCTAGTTATTGCTAATTTTTTACCTATATGATGTGAAGTTTTACTGGAATCTGAGAGTTGAGCACATGTTGGATCTTTTAACCAGCATCTGACTTCTAAGCTTTTGTATTCCTAAAGCAGTCTGCTTCAGGTACTAAAAGGATTGGGCAATGATCTGAACTTAAGAATGGCAGATGATATACTTTAGAGTAAGGGTAGATTATTTTCCACTGAATTATGTAGGGCTAAATCTATCCTGGATCTTCTATAACCTTTGCCATTAGCCCTATTAGTCCAGGTGTAATTGCTACCCACAAAACATGCCGTGCATTTTGTTTCAAGATGCGCGTTTCCACTCCAACTGCCAGTTGCTTCAGTTAAGCAGCGCGTTCCAACCTAAGTCGCTGGCGGTACCACACAATCCACGTGGTCCAAGTGTGCCCGCCAATGGATATATTTAATATGTTTGATCCAACAACCACTTTTGAGTTTTCTATAAATATTCATTTTTTCTTCAACTACACTTTCTCTACACAATTTCACACCATCTCAATACTTATTTTTGCTTCATTTCAATCACACTTTCTCTAAACAATCTCAACAATTGGCAACCGCTTCACAACAAACACAACAACAAACACACAAAAATTCCACTTGAGTTTGTGGTGTCAAGTTTACGATGGATGAAGATGAATCAATTTGTAGGAATTATTGTATTCTTTACAGTAAATCAAGTCAATGGTTGCCAACAATAGGGGGATACATTTTATGGAAAGATATTTGAATTTTTTGTGAAGAAACCGGTAACATCGATTCTTGTGATCCCGAAGGGTTGTCTCATCGTTTTCATGCAATTAGCAAAGACGTTAGAAAATATGTAGCTTTGATCATGAAAATTGAAAAAAGTGTGGGTACAACAACCTCACCCAATAATTCGCTTAGCAATCTGTATGGACTAACTCCAATATACTTTTAAGAGAATCAACTAGACAGTCAGACTCAATCTTAATACAAAGTATATCAAAGAGTTATATCTCAATTTGTCGATTCAATACTTACTCAAGCAAATAGAAATCTGCGAGTCTAATTGAATACAAGAGAAATTAACTTGAACGGTACCAAAGACCAATGTTCAAGTATCAATCAATTTCAATCAACAACCAAATGTCAGATTTACCAATTGATTGATTCAACGCACAACCTGTGATATTTCAATTATAAAACAAAATATAATGCGGAAAAGAAATAACACAGACACCAGAAGTTTTGTTAACGAGGAAACCGCAAATGCAGAAAAACCCTGGGACCTAGTCCAGATTGAACACACACTGTATTAAACTGCTACAGACACTAGCCTACTACAAACTAACTTCGGTCTGGACTGTAGTTGAACCCCAATCAATCTCACACTGATCCAAGGTACAGTTGCGCTCCTTACGTCTCCAGTAAAGCGCGATGGACAGGTACCATGACATTAATGCACAGCTTTACCAATTGATGCTCAGTTACATTTAGATCATGACAATCTAGTGCTTGAATCCTGAATCTCTTGACATAATCATTTGGATGTTCATTGCTTCGCTGAAACATCCTTCCCAAGTATGATAAAGTGATTTGCTCAGACACAAAGAAATATTTCTTGTAGAAAGCGGTAACCATTTCATACCAGTTGGATATGATGTTCGGTGCGATGTTGTTATACCAGGTATACGCTCTTCCGGTAAGCGACTTTGAAAATTCTTTCAGGCGGAGGACATGATTGTATTCGTGTTTTCCCAAGGATTCCAGAAAACGAGAGACGTGTTCACGAGCGTTACTAGTACCATCATAGAGGGAAAACCGAGGAGAGGAGTATCCTCTAGGGATAGGAACTCTTTGCACATCAGGAGGATACGGAGGTTGGTGTTGGTGCATGTCCACCGGGTTTTCTTTGCCTCGATTTTGGAGGAGACGCTCCAGATCCTAACGTGTGATGAAGTTGGACGGCTGATTCCTTTCTCATGAGTGTTCAGGAGCAACACGAACCTCCCCATCTATGAAGGAACGCCCTGTTAAAGTGCTTGCACTAGGAGTGTTAAAAATATTCCTTATTGGCTCCATGGGTTGACGCGGCTCTTGTGGTAGTCGCTCCGTTAGCGTCTTGAGGAAAGTGAGTACCTCTTTCTGAGTTGTAGCCATGTCCGTCTGAGCCTTAGCGAGAACTTCTTGTCTTTCCATCAAATCAACAATGGTGATAGAGGGTTGGCTTCCCCTGGCTCCTCCAGTCTCTCGTCCCGATGAAGAAATGGTTGAAGCCCTGGTGACGATTGGAGGTGTCATGCTCGAAGAAATATTAGGAGTAGCATCGGCTCTGGCTCTGGTAATAGGAGGCGTCACGCCAGAGGGGATGTTTCCGGCGCTGCTGGTATTGGTGCTAGAGGATATAACATCATGCGAAGTATTGACTGTGCTAGCAAGCGGTACATTGGTGTTGACAGTAGGGATATTGGCACCAGGAGTGTTATCGGTGCTAACAGCATCAGGATTGGTAACCGACCCAGACCTAAGATCTACCATCTTGAATTTGAGAAAATTGAAATGAAATTGAAAATTGATCTTGCAACCGAGAGATTAATCTCCCACTGTGGTCGCCAGTTGTTTTGGGGTAATAACTGATTCTGCTGTTTTTGGTAAGTTCGGGTGTGTTGATGAGAAACGAATTCAAACCCTAAACAAATGCACTGCACGGGAGTACTTTGAGATTCGAGAGATCAATCTGTAAGACTCTGGCCTAAACCAAGAAATGGTCATTCCAGATTCAATTCGGTCACAAAGTGAAGGAGAAGGGTTGATCTTAGGGAGGGAAGAGAAGAAGGTGTTGAGATCAGAATGTTGAATTACGAAGGTGTGGCTGTTTTATGACTTGTATTAGAATGTGAAACTGGCTTGCAGAACGTAAGCTATCAGTTCTTTGTGTTTTCTGGATACTTGTGTTGATAACAATTGTTGTTTTTGAAATAGGTTGAAATCCTATTTATACAAGTCATGTTTGAGCACACCCTGATCTCGTAGGAATTAGAGGTGATTAAGCAGTGGAGAAGTGGGGTTGTGTAAAAATGGTGATCACCACGTTTCCATTACGAGGGAAAATTGGTCATACTTTCACCCACTACTCTCATTACTGTTAACCGTCCATCCTTTCCTGACACTTTCTCGTAATGGGCGCGTTGCACGCCGCACGCTGTAAACCGCCAGACCAATACCCCAGTAAGCATCCCTCATTTTGTGACATGTTTGATGTCTCGAGTAAATGGGTCAAGTCGTGAGACTCGCCGCTAAAAGCAGCACATAGTGCTTTTAGGTCAAATAATAAAATTATTTGTGAAATCAATATTTATAAAACATTGCTTATAATCGATGTATATAAAGCATCGCTTTTAAACAAACAGCTGAAAATAATCGATGTGCAGGAAACATCGTTGTTTTAGAGCTCGTTCAAATTAGTCGCGAATTGAACCTCTTAAAAAAGTAGCATGACCGTCCACATTTGGGCGATCGTTTGAGAACCCTATGGGTGAGATACCACTTGGTCGATCGCTCCCTGTGGAGGAAGGGTGGCCGGTGATCACGGCGTCACCCTATTGGCCATCTAGAATCCGATCTAAACCGTTCGACCAAGCTAGAGAAGTTGGACGGACGAGATGATTTACGGCAGTTGTATGTTTTTGTTGATTGTATTTTAGGGTTTGAAGCCATGCGGCCACCCTACCATTGGTCCAAACGATTTGTGGCGTTTGCCACTGATTTGGACATGCCGATTAGGTATACGCACAGATGGGTTGCTGGTGAGTGTGCAAGCATCTCGTTGTCCTCCTGAAATTAGATCTAGGACGTCTGACTAGGATGGCAAAGATGGACGACTGTGATCGATTTGCGGCAGTTGCGTAACGCTGCTTATTCAATTTAGGGTTTTATAAGCGCGCGATCACCCTACTTTGGGCAAGCGATTCGACGTGCTTCTGGATCGCCGCATGTAATTTGATCAGCTGGGGATGGAGATGAGCCGCCGACGATCATGTTGGCACCTCTTTGATCGTCTGAAACACGATCTAAGCCATCCAACTTGGCTAGCTAAGTTGAACGGATGTGATGATTTTGAGACCGTTATGATCTAGCTCGTTTGATCTTTTCTTTCGCAGCGCGATCACCCTGTTTTTTGCTAGCGATCAGGGGTGCTGTGGGTGAACTAAAGGGATCCGATCGGCTGGGACGCTAGTGGGCCTGCCGGTGGACATTATGGAGGTTGCCTAGTTCCGCTAGGAAGAGGCTAAGCTTGTTGAATTGTGTGGCCAAATTGTGTGGCCATGATTTCTCTTTAAGACTGACATGGACAGTCTAGATTTTCCTTAAGGAATTTAAGCGTGTCGATCGTGCTAACTTTTAACTAAAAAGCGTGTTGACACGAAATCTCTCTATCTAATAGTAGTGCATCGTGTGCGAGTGTTTTCATGCAGATCTCAATACTGACACTTCGGGAGATTCGTGCTACTCCGCTGTGAGTGAACATTAATCGTCATGTCATGCCAATATTGAGAGTTCAGCTGGGGAACATAGCATAGGAAAATAGTAGGCGGGCAATGCATTAGTGAATAATGCTGGTGGAAAATAAAATTCATAGAATATTTGGGATTATTGCTATATGCACCATTCTGAGTGAATTTTATATAAATATATACAAATATATTGAATTGCTTAATACATCTGTGAGCGAAGAGGTTTATGCACTCATCACTTTTTAAATGGCTTTTGTTCCTTTGCAGGATGATAGCGCATTAAGTACAGGTTTTCATAATTTTAGCCCTGAACTGAAAACCACCATCAACAAGGGGTAATGTGGTAGAACCACAGAACCCTCAGGCGCCAGCCCAAGGAGCAGGGCGATCTAATAACGGATCTACCCAGTACGATAAACATCGAAGTGGAGGATAGAAAGGGCGAGACCAAGCCCAACAAAAGAAGGGAAAGTTCGTAGACCCAGTCTACACGAAGCTAAACGCCCCCATATCCGAAATCCTTAAGAAGATCGATGGAAAGTACAAAATCACCTACCCATGGAATAGAGGACAACAACCCGAGCGCGCTAAGAATATAACAGACTTCTGCGAGTTTCACCAATTCTATAGCCACATGACAGACTCATGCAGAGATCTGAAGAAGATGGTGCAAGACATGATTGATGAAGGAAAACTCCAGGAGTATATCGCGCAACCAGCGATCTGATCAACCGCAGGAACACCCGTACATCGTGTGAAAATTACTTGTGAATCACAATACTTGGGATGCAATACGATATCGCATTCAGCCATCACTGCTCCCACACCTGAAGGAAGTATTACAGGACGAATCCACAAGCGAAACTTCGAAGGTGACGAAGTCTTCAGTGTGGAGATAGAACCTCCTATGCAGGAGTGGATGAAAATACATATCAGTTTTTCAGCCTCTGAGGCACCTGATGGAGGACGAAACCACAACGATCCATTGGTGGTTACGATGGCTATCGCACTCCCTGAGCAGGAAGGTGAGGAAGAAACGCCTAAGGTATTGCCATGGGCCATGCCTAAAATAATAATAGACGGAGGAAGTTTTGTCGAAATCTTGTTTTATGAAACATTCAAACAAATGGGTCTTAAAGACGAATGTCTAATCCCTTCTATCTATAATATTTTGGCTTCAATGGCTCATCGACCCGCCCAAGGGGCGAGATCACCTTAGAAATCCGAGTAGGAAAAATCCTCACTCTAACTACTTTCTGTGTAGTAGATGTACTTTCACCCTACACAGCCATTGTCGGGCGATCTTGGGTCCATGGGATCAAAGGAGTTGCCTCGACCTACCATCAGAGACTAAGATTCCCAACACCCGACGGGATCGCGGAGATCGTTGGAGACTCACGCGAAGCTAAGTACTGTTACAACATGGACGTACAGAACGACGAGAATAGAGTAAATTCCCCAAAAGCAAAGGAGAAAAGGGCCAAGAATGCTAAAAGCCAGACTGATGTCAATGCTTGTACAGCAGTAACAAGAAAAACAAGGCACTCGAATAACGTACTAGCCTCGGACAATGTCCCAATTTCGGACTCACCCAAGTAGCTTTTATAGCAACTACAGAACCTCTCCGATGATGGAGAGCGTAAGATAAACTTCTCGGCCCCAGAACCCACGAAGGAGATAAACATCAGAATAACCGAAAACCTGGGAATGGTTAAAATTGGAACTCTCTTCGACAGAGAGGAAGAATAAAAGTTCGTACGAGCATCAAAAGAATACTCTGATGTCTCGGCAGGGCATATGAGAGATATGCCAGGGATAGATCCAAAAGTCTGTCGACACCACTTGAAAAATGATCCAAAGCATAAGCCCGTGAGGCAAAAGATGCGAAAGGTGGCACCGGAGTATCACAAGGTGACTCAAAAAGAACTAAAGAAAAATGAAGGAGTACAAATTTGCATTAATAAGGTTTGTCTAAAGGACAGCTTTCCAATTCCTAATATCGATCAGCTTGTGGAAGCCACATCTGAATATGGACTACTGTCCCTAATAGACGGATACTCGGGTTATAACCGAATCTCACATAACGAGGAAGATCAGGGGCATAATGCCTTCTCCACTCCCCGAAGTCTATATTGTTACCCTAACGAAGCTATCGCTAACATGATCAGAATGAAACTAGATGTACATGGGACTAGCCGATGTGAACTATTACGCAATGTACTATGGACCTATCGGGCCACACGAAGAGGAATAACAAGACGCCCCCCTTCGTCCTCACATATGACACTGGCGCGATCACACCAACCCAAGCGATGATCCCGACAACGAAAATCGAGGCTAGGGAAAAGAACCCAAGCTCGGACATGGTACTCGCTAAGCTAGACGATCTCGAGGAAAACCGAGAAATAACTTTCCAAAGAATAGAAAATTACCGTCGGAGGTTAGCCCAAAAATATAACAAGCGTGTCCATCAGAGGCAATTCATCCCAGGCGATAAAGTCTGGCGCGAGATCCCGCCATACCAGCGCGATTCAGGAAAATTTGCTCCCATCTGGGAAGGACCACTCACAGTCATCGCCAAAGCAGGCGATGGAGTATACAGATTGCTCAAACCTAATGGGGAAGAACTAGAACACCCCTGGAACATCAAACACCTCAAGCAATACAATGCTTAAACAGCTCATCGCTTAGGAAGATAAAATATGAAAATAGGGCTCAAATCCCTACTTTTAAAAGGTCATGAAACCTTACTCGAATGTACTAAGGGCTTATGAATCCTCTTTTGAGAATAATAAAACTACTCCTTTTGCGAATCTATTTTCATTTACTTTGATCTATGTTTATTTATTTACAATCTTTTGCTTTTATTCTTTGCTTAGAATTTTTTTCTTTCTTTTTTCCTACACTTGCATATAGCATAATCATACCATATTTGCATTATAACAAAAGCCCATCACAATCATGGCACGGTGCTAGCCACACCTTTCATTCCAAAATGAATGATGCGGGTAAAATACCTAAGCTGCCCGAGACGGACATAGACCTAAGGCAATTCCATCTATCCAAATGAAGCAAGATGAAGCGGGGGACACCCTAAGCTACCTAAGACGGGAACAGACCTAAGGTAATGCCATCCCGATCACGAAATCGGATGATGTCCTGCCATAACAGGAGATATCCAGAATCAAGGTACTTACCTTTGGCTAAGGTATGAATCACTTGACCGAGATATCGCCCTCCAAATAATGGTTAATAAACAAGTGACTCAAACAACTGATCACTTAACCCTGGGGAAAGTGTAACCTAAACATGACACTAGTACAAAACTAAGCCCATGAAGGCATAAGATAAGGCGAAAAGGGAAATGTGCTATACCTAAATCCCAACACCGTAAGAGATGCCATATCCAAATAAAGAACTGATCACTCCTTGGCTTTGGCACCCATGGTTGGACCAACAGTATGCACAACACCTCCCCGGATCCACAAAAATACACACATCATATGATATAATCCAGCTAAGGAATTTGTCATCCATATAATCAACTACTTCAAAAGAAAGTACCATTGCCTCCCACATATGAGGATTTACCAAAGTATGAATAGCAAAATAATGCCTCCAACACAGAAGAGGCCTTGGTTAGCATACTGACCAGTCAAACCAATTAAACGCCTCGCAAGGAGCACGAGGACTTACCAAACAATGTCTTCCTAAAAACATTACCTCAAAAACAACATGAGGTTTAAGCACAAAAAAGGAGAAAGAAAGAAGTTCTTAGAAAAGCAAACCTCGTATGAGCAAAAGAACTGATAGACTTAAGCCTGACCATCGCCCGGAATGCCTTGATCAGTATCCATCTGATCCTCGCCCTCGGCGGCGCCAGGAGCAACTTGCTCGGACTCGGGCTCAACGGGTGGAGGTGGAGCCACAACATTGGCATCAGCAGCAACAGCGACCCTTTGACGTTCACAAAATACGGCAACCTTGCAAGCATTTGTTACCATAAGCTTATACTCATCATAAAGATTACTCAATTTCTGATTCTTATCAGCCCGCTCAACCGCAAGATCTTCCTCATGGTTGCTCACCAATTCATTGAGCTCTTCGTCAAGACCTTGTTTTGCCAATTTCATTTCTTCCAACTGCCTCTCCAACTCTGCATTATGCCTACGAGCCTCTGCAAGAGAAATAAAAGGAGACAGTCAACATAACAAAAATAACTCACAAAAGCATGAGACGAATAAAATCAAAAGCCTCTAATAGGCAACCTTCGTGTTCAATTAAAACAGAAGCTAAGGTCTGTTCTACTTGGGCCTTTTGGCTGTTTAAAGCACTAATCTGTGCTTCAACAGGAGTTATGGAAGCATCACCAGCCGGACACGATAACATGTGTCTATCACGCTCCTTTTCAAGCTGAATAAAATCTTTCTTAAGACGCACTAACTCTTCCCTGTCATCCTATGCCTGCGCTAGCAGGGGAATATGGTCCGATTGCCACTCAATCAGCCCATCCTTTTGGGTTCGGAGAAGCTTGATCTCGTTCGAGCGAGCTACAGCCACCTGCTTAGCTTTATCTAACATCGCACGAAGCTCAACGATGTGATCTCGATGAACATCCACATCCTTCTGAAGTTCTGCATTCTTATGTTCCAAGGAATCAATCTTGCATTCGCGAGAGCTCACATCGAGCCTCAGATCGCAAAGTTCCCTAGCATGCCTATGGAAAATATTTTCTATCTTCTCCTTCAAACGTTTGACGGTGGCTACCAATGAAGGGGACTAATTCAAAACTCTAGAACCTATCGTGGAGACGAAAAAATTAGACAAAGGAGAAAATAAATACCTTCCAACTCTTTTTTATCTTGGCGAAAGTGTTAGAGCATAGCTCGGTTGAACCCACCAAGCGTTGGTATGTCAAGTTTGGTTGTCATATTTTAGTGAGACAAAACTCATTTAAAGAGTCGCTTGATTATGTACTAGAGTCAACTTCGTATAGGTTAGCTTGAAAGTATTATGATATGAGACATTACAAGTATTGCGAAGACTTGAAGAAGTGAAGAAGTAAAGAGCTACAACGACAACATCATCCTTCCACTTGAGGTTAGTGATATTTGACTTGAACTGTTTCATTCCCTAACGTATCTTTCAAGTCGTGCATATTGAAAACATAACTGCGAAGCATGAATGATTACACTCTAGTTAGACGTAGTATTAAGGAATACAATAAGAGGTTTATTGCTTAACCATTAAACTTTGTATATAAGACATCGACATAATTGTTTGAATGCTATTGTGATTATGTATGTGTATAAGGTGAAGATTTCATCCTAGGAAACAATGTTTTACATTTGTTTAAAGGAAGTAAATTCATGAACTTTTTTTGTGAATTGAAAAGGAAATCGCTAGGCTTTATTGGTATTGTTATTCATTGCATATCTTTTGAACTGCCAATATATGTGATTAGTATAATCGCTCATGACTTGTTTATGTTCTTGGTAAAACTATTCACAAAGGCCTGACTTTTGTATTGGTATAACTTTTATTAGTAAAACCGATCTTAAATAATCACCTGAGATGGTATGATTGATTTAGTGTTATTGGTATGACCAACTCTGGGTAAAGGGGAACCGATCCCAGTAAGAGGTGCAACCTATCAGAAAGGGGAATCGATCCTTGTATGAGGTGCAGCAAGTTTTTAGAAGAAATGAGAACCGATCCTATGGACATATGCACCACGTTTTTAGGCAAAGGGGAACCTATCCTATGGACATGTGCAACAAGTACAAGTTAGATACCATATATATGTGGGAACCGATCCTAGTACCTAGTCAACCGAATTCTTGGAAAGCTAGTGTGACTAAATCCAGTACCCACATGGAGGTAGAACCGAAACTTGTTTTGGTAGAACCGTGAAACCCATGTTTGGTGATTGAGTGTTCTTGATCAATCACGTAGTTCTTGAAAGTCAGATGAACCAATTCTAAACTTGTTTGGAAGTGTGGCAAATCGGTTTCAAGATTGTAAGTTTGAAAGAGGACTTACAAAGTAAAGATGTCGACATACTTTGAACATGTGCAGTAACGCTTATATTTTATTGTTCAAAGATATACCTTAATAGCTAAATGAAAAATCCCAGATCGAAATTGAATTGAGAATCTTTTATTTAAGGTTGTTAATTTTATTTTTGGAAAAATGAAAATTAGTAATGTGCATTTACTAGTTGGAGATTTTCTAAGAGATTTTCGGTCAATATTTGGACAAAGCATTTCTAGGAATTATGGAAACCGAATTTGGAGTTTATTGCATATCTTGAGAATATTTTCGGTTTTGGAAATTCCTTGGTGTCCAAACTTCCTTGTCTATAAATATCAAAGTTTGCATTTCGAGTAAACTAATCCTCAGAGCCAGGAAAACTACCTCAGTTGTGTTGTTACTGGGGCTCGCCTATTCGGAGAGGAAAGTAACCTAATTAGGCGAAATCTCTTACGGCCGCTTGGTTTAAAGACTTCTTTGGGATTGAGAAGCTCTATTAGTACCGTTGGTGGGAAACTAGATAATTGCGGTTTATCTTTTGTTTTTGATTGATTTGATTGACTAATGGTGGTTAAACTTTGATTGCACCTAGTTTGTTTATGCTTGAGAATCTTCTCTTATGATATAAGATTCACTCAAACTAGATCGAAGTTTCGACGAGGATCTTTAGACTGTTTGTAGATCTAAAGACGTCTTGTGATAATCCATTGTTAACAGACTCCGTTCTGTGCGTGATTGATCATAAGAGATTCAAGTGGATTGTGTGCAGGTGCTGATTGAAGATTAAAGAAGATTTGAAGACAAAGAAGACTTTGAAGATTTCTGATTTGGGTTCATAATCTTTGGTGTGCACAATACTTGTTTCGGTTAAAGAGGATCCAACTATAATCGGTTTATCCTTGTGGTAGATTGAATTAATTAGTTGTGTAGATCGGCATCAATACAATTCTTTGTGATTAAAAGTATTGATCGAAAAATCTTAACAATTACTTTGGTAGTTTTTGATACGATAGATCTAAGAACCTGACAAAGGAGTTTATTGAGATAAACAGAAGAGCCTTTTGTCAAACTCATATCACTTGGTTGAAAAGAGTTGATACCAAACAAAATTTGTTGTTCCTTTACTGTTTGGAATACGAACCAAAGGAATTGTTCCAAGTACGTGACTTATTACAGGTCGGAGGCGTGGGAATACAGACGGAACTAGGTGAACTGTAGGTTTAGTTGCTTGGTCTCAACTATATGAAGTTGGTTTGATTTTGTATTGCGGCTTAATCCGGAGAGTATTCAATTCTGGACAAGGTCCCGGGGTTTTTCTGCACTTGTAGTTTTCCTCGTTAACAAAATCTTGCTGTGTCTTTTACTTTTCTATTTCCGTAATTATAATTGTTTTATTATAATTAGAAGTAAAATACACAAACGTTAATTCCTATTTACTTGATAGTAATCCTATTGCGTTTGGTTAAGTCCGAACCATTTATCAAGTAAACATACTTCGTTGTTGTATTGTCTCGATCTCGTATCCATAGACGATCACACGACGTGTGAACCGATTTGTTGTATTGTCTCGACTCAGTCCATAGACAATCACTTTCGGAGAAAGGACTTATAGGTGGAAAAGTTTTAGATTGAGGTATATTTGGGTACCCTCGTCTTTTCAGAAAGGACAAAGCTTTCTGCTTGGCCAAATCCACGGTGAGACGAAGATTCTTATTCTCGTGCTCTGCAGCTCTAGCTCGCCTCCTCGCCACATGAGTCTCGGATAACATACCAACCCTCAGATTATTGCTCTAGTAAATCAGACAACATCATCAGTTAGAAAAACTTTAACTGAGGCAAGGATAAATTACGTACTTTTGAAAGTATAGTCAAATACATACCGCCTGCACAAGCTGATGTTGAGCAGATCTAGGTAAAGAAGTTAAAATACGAGCTTGCTCATCCTCGCTCAACCGAGCATACTCATCTGAGCATAGCATTTTCATCACCTCGTATCCACCACAAAAAACGATAGAATATGAACTAGAAGAAGCCACTGGAGCAGAAGGAAAACCACCAGCAAAAGTACTTGGTACGCCAGTACCAACAACACCACCAACCCGAGCACCTACATCGGGAAGAACACCCGTATCAGCGAGATTGCTCGCCTGGGGCATCCCCACCTCCGATATAATGGCAGTGCCGTCGAGATTAGCAGCCTCATCCAACAATGCATGATCAATATTACCAAAAAATATTCACCAAGGTCCAACATCTCATTCTCGCCAGACAGCGCACCAATATCAACTTCCAATGCATGTTCTACAACCACCGCAGGAGCATTCGATGGACCAGAACCATCAGCAACCCTCCTCCTCTGATCAAAGATAACATCATATGCTAAGGCATAAAACAGGGGAAATGTATATATACGTTAAAATATTAAGACAATATTTTTTACCTTAGCATCCTCAATAGCTCAAGCAATTTGTGATGAACGCCTACGAGAAGGGACCCATCTAAGCTCCCACGGCCTATAAGGTGGCAGATGATTATGCATCTCAGGAATCCTAGGAAGGACATTGCCAATCTCATCAAAGACAAAAATATAAGGCCTCACAATACGAAGAGGTGCCAAAAACCACTTGGGATCATGAGTCTTGCGTAGTGCAAAATTGCTGGAAACTGGAGGATCCAAATCGGTCATAAGAGGAGGACCTCAGAGAGGTCGCCGAGACCTAGAAATCCCAACTCCAAAGCCCTCAATTGTATCGGACTGTTGGCACCAATAGTTTTCCACAAAAGTCGCAGGCGAATACAAATCCTTATGAGAAGAGATAAACTCATTCATATTGTGCTCCGTAACCTTGCCTTGACTTCACCGAGCACATTCTCGGGCGATCCTGTAAAAGTTGTCGTTGGGCTGATAGATAGCTCACTGGGTACTAAGCAGACAAAGCACCTCATACTGAAAGGAATCTAGTGGGCAGTACATAGGAAGGCGAAGCCCAGCATCGAGCTGACCCGTCGCCACGATAATCTCGTTGGGACCACAGGGATTGTCCTCAAAGAGTTTCTTTGTCAGGATACCGGCTTGACCCTCCGGAGTGGCAAAAGTAACTTAAAATATCTGAAGATGATGCTTAGTTTTCACCATCTCCAAGAAGTCGGCATCAGACATGCCGGAAGAACGGTTGGTGCTTGAAGTCCTTATCGGTCTTTTATCAGCACTGCAAAAGATAAAAAAAGAAAGAGAGAAGGTATCAGAATTTATACCGGAAAAGAAACCGGCGAAAAATAATAAAAGGCGGAGATGTTAATGGCGATCCCCAAAGAGACTTCATAGTCAAAGAACAATGGCAAGAACCATTGATTAAAGTAACCATAATGACCACAAAAGAACTCCACAGTTCACAATAATGGCGTAAACCACCGACGAAAACAAAGAGAATAACAAGAAAGAATGACCATACCGTCTTGGAGGTCGATATGGAGAACTTCTCCCAGACATGATAAACTTCTTTGTAGGAGATAAGAAGTTAAGAAGGAACAACAAAAGACAGAGGAGAGAAAGAATGAAAAAGTTCTGAACCCTGAACACAGGAAATAAAGACATCATTTTCTTTCCCCAAAAGATTTTATAAGAAACCAATGGACAACCAACCGGCACCTCAAGTCCAACAGGTAAAAGCGTACCAAAAGTGCAGAAGTGGCTTTCATCTCGGACGTGGAGAAAAAGGTGGGGCGGTTACGCAGTTTTCTTCCCATCATGCCCTTGGCAAGTTGCAAAGAAAATGAGCAAAATGTGAGGGTAAATTACCCGATGGCCATGTGTCAACATCTCAAGGGATGGTTTCATGATGAGATGATGAGGTATGAGAACCGAATCATACTCTATAAAGGTGATTTCGTATGAATCGAGACACCTACTACAACGTTACATGAATGACGCGTGTAAGGAGTGGTCTAATCGACTCAGACGGTCAAGTCTAAAAATAAGGACTGCATTTAATGAAGGATCAGAGGAGACGTGGACGAATCCACATCGTATCAGGAGACTCGGGCGATCTATACTATAACCCAAAGGTGATGCAACACGAGGTTCCTAATAAAGAGTAGCACGATGGCGTATGGAGCGAGATGACTCGGAAGGAGAACCAAGTAGGCCATCACGAGGGATAGTATAGAGCTCGTCCAAAGTAACGATAAGATGTACGATAGCTCCATCAACTCGGCGAGACCAGGCCTTCACGAGTCTAATTTTCCTATAAATACCAGTCCATGTAGAGGGAGATGGACATGTAATTTTAGATGGTCTTTCTACAGAGAATTCCAGAGAGAGATCTAGATAAAGAGAGAGTGAGAAATCTAAGTGATATTTGTAGCTCTTTCAAGGGTAAGACCTAAGAATCAATAAAGAAAACATCTTCTTTCCCGTGGACATAGGTCTTCATGCCCGAACCACGTTATATGCTTGTGTTAATCTTTACTTTCATGTTCTTTACATTATGTTTGTATTTGAATCTTGAGTGTCAGTAGTTTTATAGCCTTTAGATCTACTTGGATGTAGTCATCAGAAAAGATGCAACTACAACAATGTCACTGTTACGTGCTAAGCAGGGGACTTAATGTTGATGGTGGTTTTTAGTTCAGGGCTTAAATCGTAAAACCCTGTATTTAATGTGCCGTCATTCTGCAAAGAAACGAAGCCATTTGAAGTAATGAGCACCCAGCCTTTTTACTTACACATGTAATGAGCAATTCAGTATATTTACATGAAATTTATCCATAATGGTGCATGTAGCAACAATCCCAAATATTCTGTAAATTTTAACATCCTTCCTATATTATTCATTAATGTAAGGCTCATTGAATACTTTCTTGTGCTATGTTCCCCGGCTGAACCCTTAATATTGATATAACATGACAATTAGTGTTCACTCGCAGCTGAGTAGCATGAATTTCCCGAAGTATCAAGATTAAGGTCTACATGAAAGTACTCAGTTAGAAAGCATGCTGCTCTCTGATAATAAAATTTAAAGAACTATGTGTCAACACGCAGAACTCACCGAATTTAATCAATTTTGTGATAATTCACAAGATTCAAATATTAACCTAATTAATTTGTAAAAATTAGGTTTTTTGCGCCCTGTGCAATATCTCGGACCCTGCTGGTCGAAACTAAACCTAGGCAAGCTAGGCAATTGATCCGCCATGGACTAGTAGGAGCAAAGTCCTACCAAAAATCAGAAAACAAGAAATAAAAGAGGAGCCGCGGAAAATAGGAGCAGCAACAAGTTGAGGCGTGGCCGCGCCACATGGCTGGCCAGTCCGCCCTAGCAGGCGCCACCTGCAGATGGACACGCCCCATGCTGCTTTCCGGCCCCTTTTTCATATCGACCAATCAGGTCGCTCTAAATGCGCCACACGCACTTGGGATGTGGCAAGGCCCATGCTTGCCGGCCCTCTTTCCCATCGACCAATCAGGTCGCTCTAAATGCGCCACATGCACTGGGAATGTGGCCACGCCCCATGCTCGCCGTCCTCTTTTCCTATCGACCAATCAGGTCGCTCTAAACCCACCATACGCATTAAAAATGGGAAAACCGCACCAAATGGCCGCTATGCCAATTAGCTAATCAATTCGCCAAACCGCGCCAACATGTTAATCGGCAGGCCTGCCATTCTGCGGCAGCAACATGCCATTCCGAGGCAGCAACATGCCAACGTGCCATAACAGCGCAGCTGCGTGCTAACCCACTTTTCGTTCGTGGCCAACGCCATAACAAACTCCAATCAGGGTATTCTGTTCAGAATATGACTCTTGTTTTAGTGGCATTAGTTGAAACCCTAATTCCTAGTCGTGGCCAAAATTATGCTACTTTGGCCCCACAACACGCCACAAGCCATGTGGGACCCTGAAAACCCTAAAAATGGCGCCATGTTATGGCCACCCATGGCCATCCCCGCGTCCATGGTCGTTCCCACATCATGGCCTTGCCGTGATTCCTTTAAACGTGGCCACGACAATATTTTCCAAAATGTCACCATACCGCAGCCACATAGCCGCACGCGCTAATTAGGGTTTTGACATGCTAAACCCTAATTTGGATAGGGACGCTACGCCAACCCATGCCAAAAAATGCCGCTTAAGGCATTAAGTTTGATACGGCAGCTAGAGCCAATGATGTTGAGTAATGTTTTAGACCTAACACCGATATGCCAAGATGTAGCGGTCGCGACTACGCCAGGCGCCATTACGCCACTGGCTACGGCGCCATGCCACTATGCCACTGGCTACGCCGCTATGCCACTATGTCATTGGCAGGCGCCGCTACGCCACTATGCCATTGGAAGGCGCCTACGAAGAGTGGCCATAATTAACGGCAACCCCCTTCCATAAATTGCAATCTTGGCCGTCCAACTTCGCCAGAAGAATTGATCGGCCTAGGTTAAATCTTAGGTGACCAACCAAGACTAACCTAATAGCGTCACACGCCATTTCTTGCGGCAAGTCTCATGGCTTAGCTCGCCACACATTACCTACCGCCTAGCTGGCGGATTGGTCAGAATAACTAACTCTTGCACACAAGACCCACTCAGCAATCTGCTGCACATTTTCCACGAAAATACTTGAGACATCAAACATGCCACAAACTGGGGGATGTTCATCAGGGTATTGGTCTGGCGGTTTACAACATGCGGCGTGCAACGCACCCATCACAAGAAAGTGTCAGGAAAGGGCGGACGGTTAATGAGCAGTAAGTGAGTAGTGGGCGTAGGGCTGACCAGTCTTCCCTCGTGATGGAAACATGATGGTCACCACTTTTACACGATTCCACTTCTCCACTACTTAACCGTCTACACTTCCTATGAGATCAGGTGCACTCAAACATGATTTGTATAAATAGATTTTCGACCTATTTCGACAAAAAACAAGTGTTAACAACAGTATCCAGAAAAATACCAAAGAACTGATAGCTTACATTCCGCAAGCTAGTTCCATATTCTGATACAAGTCATAAAACAGCCACACCCTAAAAATTGAATATTTTGATCTCAACACCTTCTTCGCTTCCCTCCCTAAGATCAACCCTTCTCCTTCACTTTGTGACCGAAGCAAGTCCGGAACGGCCATTTCTTGGTTTAGGCCGAAATTGTATAGATTGATCTCTCGAATCTAAAGTACTTTCGTACAGTGCATTTGTTTAGGGTTTAGATTCGTTTATCGGATGCACACCCAAATTTACCATTTCCGGCAGAATCAGTTTTTACCCCAAAACACATCCATTACCAGGACCGGTTACCATATTCTCATGGTATTACTTGTGATCGGTTACACAAGTCACTAGGATCGGTTACACCAATTACTAGGAACGGTTACACCAATTACAAGGATCGATTACACAACACTTTTGTGATCGGTCACACCAATTACTAGGATCGGTCACACCAATTACAAATATCGATCATACCATCTCAGGTGATTACTTAAGATCGGTTACGCTAAAAAAAGTCATACCAATACATAAGTCAGGCACTGTGACAAGTTTTACAAAGATACATAATAAATTATGATCGATTCTACTAACTCACACATATTGGTAATCCAAAGATATGTAATGAATAACAATACCAATAAGCCTAGCGATTTCCATTTATATTTATAAAGCAAGTTCATGAATGTACTTCCTATAAACAAATATAAACATTGTTTCCTAGGATGAAATCTTCACCTTTACCCATACACATAATCACAATAACATTCATACAATTATGTCGATGTCTTATATACGAAGTTCAAAAGATAAGCTTTATACTTCGTATCCTAATCCCTTAACACTATGATCATGCGATCATGTCTCACTACTAGAGTATAATAATTCACAGCTTCACAGTTATGTTTTCAACATAGCACGACTTGAAAGATACGTGAGGAATGAAACAGTTCAAGTCAAAATATTACTAACCTCAAGAGGAAGGATGATGTCGTCGTTGTATCTCCTTACTTCTTCACATTATTCAAGTCTTCGAGTAATACTTGTATGTCTCATAATCCTAGAATTTCTAGTCTAACTTATACGAAGTTGTCTCTAGTATATAATCAAGCTGAAAAGACGAGGGTACCCAAATATACCTCAATCTAAAAAATATCCACCTATAAGTCCTTTCTCCGAAAGTGATTGTCTATGGACTGATTCGAGACAATACAACTAATCGGTTCACACTTCGTGTGATCGTCTATGGATACGAGATCGAGACAATACGACAACAAGATAACTTGTGTGATTGACTATGGATACAAGATCGAGACAATACAACAACGAAGTATGATTACTTGATAATAGGTTTGGACTTAACCAAACACAATAGGATTGCTATCAAGTAAATATGAATTAACGTTTGTGTATTTTACTTCTAATTATAATAAAACAATTATAATTGCGGAAATAGAAAAGTAAAAGACACAACAAGATTTTGTTAACGAGGAAACCGCAAATGCGTAAAAACCCCGGGACCTAGTCCAGAATTGAATAATCTCAGAATTAAGCCGTTATACAAAATCTAAACCAACTTCGTATAGTTGAAACCAAGCAACTAAACCTATAGTTCACCTAGTTCCCTCAGTATCCCTGCGCCTCCAACTTGTAATAAGTCACGCACTTGGAACAATTCCTTTGGTTCGTATTCCAAACAGTAAAGGAACAACAAATCTGTTTGGTAACAACTCTTTTCAAACAACATGATATGAGTTTGACAAAAGGCTCTTCCGTTTATCCCAATAAACTCCTTTGTCAGGTTCTTAGATCTATCTCTTAACAACTACCAAAGTAATTGTCTAGACTATGCAATCAATACTCTTAATCACAAAGAATTATATTGATGCCGATCTACTCAACTAATCAATCAAGGTTATCACAAAGATAAACCCGATTATAGTTGGATCCCCAGCCGATCAAGTTTTGTGAACACCAAAGATTATGAACTCAAATAAGAAATCTTTTTTTTGTCTTCGAATCTTCTTAGATATTCAATAAACACCTGCACACAAATAACTTGAATCTCTTGTGATCAATCAAACACAGAATGAAGTCTTTAACGATGGATTATAACAAGACGTATTTAGATCTACAAAAATTCTAAAGATCCCCGTCGACACTTCGATCTAGTTTGAGTGAATCTTATATCAGAAGAGAAGATTCTCAAGCATAAACAAACTAGGTGCAATCAAAGTTCAACAACCGTTAGTCAATCAAATCAATCGAAAACTAATAATAAACTGCAATTATCTAGTTTCCCACCAACGGTACTCGTAGAGCTTCCCAATCCCAAAGAAGTCTTTAAAACGAGCGATCGTAAGAGATTTCGCCTAATTAGGTTACTTTCCTCTCCGAATAGACGACTCAACCAGTAACAACACAACTAGGTAGTTTTGCTGGCTCTGAGGATTAGTTTGCTAAAAATGTAAACTTTAGTATTTATAGACAAGGAAGTTTGGACACCAAGGAATTTCCAAAACCGAATATTCTCAAATATATGCAATAAACACCAAATCGTTTTTCATAATTTCCTGGAAATGCACTATCCAAATATTGACCGAAATCTCAGTAAAAAATCTCCAATTAGTAAATGCACATTACTAATTTTTATTCTCTAAAGATATGCACTTTAATTGCTGGAAATTAAAAGCATATAAAACTAAAAACCTTAATTAAAAGATTCTCAATTTATTTCGATCCGGTATTCTCCTTTAGCTATTAAAGAATAACTTTGAAAAATAATAGGTAAGAGTTATTGCACATGTTCAAAGTATGTCAACATCTTTACTTTGTAAATCCTTTTTCATATTTACAATCTTGGAACC
>JAJJMB010017528.1:1576364-1628535 GCA_023531105.1 Papaver atlanticum | reverse complement strand
AGATTCATAAAACAAGTTTATGAATTGTACTTCCTTTAAACGAATGTAAAACATTGTTTCCTAGGATGAAATCTTCACCCATACCCATACATAATCACAATAGCATTTACGATAATGTCGATGTCTTATATACGAAGTTCAAAAGATAGACGTTATACTTCGTATTGTAATTCCTTAATACTATGTCTAACTAGAGTATAATCATTCACAGCTTCGCTTTTATGTTTTCAATATGCACGACTTTAAAAATACGTTAGGAATGAAACAGTTCAAGTCAAATATTACTGACCTCAAGAGGAAGGATGATGTCGTCGTTGTAGTTCTTTACTTGTTCACATTCTTCAAGTCTTCACGTAATACTTGTAAGTCTCATATCCTAGTAACTTTCTAGCTAACCTATACGAAGTTGACTCTAGTAAATAATCAAGCGACTCTTTAAATGACTTTTGATTCACTAAAATATGACAACCAAACTTGACATACCAACGCTTGGTGGGTTCAACCGAGTTATGCTCTAACAATCTCCCCCTTTGTCAATTTTAGTGACAAAACTCTTACATCATATGGATAAAAAAATTACAAGAATTCATTACACATACGTTTGATTCCAAGTTTCAACTACACAATAACCTGTATACATTCAATCCATAAATGCCGCTGTTGACATTATAATAACAAAGCTAATACTCCCCCTAAAGATAAGATACGTAGATTTTCAATCCGCACTTCTTTGTTATTCCCTTTGTAGTTAAGATAACCACAAGTATCAATATGATATGTTACTCCCCCTTAGTCTTTGCTTTACTATTTCGTTAGTTATAATGTTTAAGCACCATTGTCCTTTCCTTAGTGATACCAAATCACTTGTTTACTCCATATATTTCTCCCCCTTTTTGTCACAAAATGACAAAGGTACGAGCAAATAAAAGACAAACCGAAAGGATCTTACAAATCTAAAAGACTTGCAAAACCTATAAGAGTTAAGCATGAGGGTTCCACATATTTAGACAACCAATATCAAAACCGAAACTACAAGTTATTTTGTTTTGATATGTTACCAAGGAAACAATTGCCCGAAGCAATTTTCTCTAATAGTTTAGAAAATAAAAAATTGACTAAGCACCTTAGTTCTTTTGCTAAACCGATTGTACAAATACAATCGCTTGTTCGATAAGACCGAAAAAAAGAACATAATTAACTCTATTTTTCTCATCAGGTTCTAATTATTCAAATAATAACTTAGATCTTTCACTTTTAAACAAGACAAGTACTAGGTTAGTTAACTAGCATTTCTTGTTAAGGCATTCGATTAGACTTGAATAACCAAAACCTCCACTTTGATAAGTCTAACTAAGATCAAAATTAACTTAGTTTCTCTTATCCGGAATCGAATTGGACTAAACAATTGATCCCGAAAACCTTTTTGTTAAGCCATAAACAATTCATACAAACCAAATAAATCAACTTGCATAATTATTTACCTCAACCGGAAGAAATTGAAACAAACATACACATTAAAGTACTGCAATTGCACCGTAATTTCGTAATCCTAAACAATTGACACCAAACCATAAAGCAAGATAACAATAGTTTTTCTTAACCGGAAATAATTGAATCAAACACACATCCATACACAAATAATGGAATAAACATCAATTGTACCAAAATTTTGTTAAGCAAAAGCAATAAATATATGCAATAAATTCAGGCCTTTCTTAAACAGGAAAATGATTAACTAACAAATTCGTTACCTCAAGCTCCGCATCCTCTTCACCCCAGAAAGATATATCATTAAGCTCAAGTTCACATAGAACTCTCCCCCGTTGTGTTGTCATCCTCTCGCAAAACAAAAGAACAATAACAAGGACCAACCTTATACAATGCAAAAGTTGAAACCCCGAGACACATATGCTTTTATGCTAAACCAAAAACGATTCAACATATTGTGACTTTTTCACACATGAGTTTCAATCAGAACCCATTATGATCCTTTGATAAAGCCTACCAACATGGGCTAGAACTTAATCCTGCTAAACCAAAAAGTCACCCAAACCATAAGGGTTCACACATATGAGATCGAAGATTAAGGTTATAAAAACCGAAATCAGACATCCCATAAACTCAAATGTAATACACCATAAATATTCAACAGAAAATCAAGTATTGCAATTACCTCAATCTTGTAGGAAATTGAATTACGAAACCAACGCAAAAAGAATGAGGTTATTCCGAGTTCGGACGAAGAAGTTATGGGCAAAACAGTTTTACACTCCTTCATATGAACCAATCACTAGGATTGCTTACACCTCTCACTAGGATCGGTTACAGTAGTTACTTGTGATGGATCACAACACTAAACTGTTTTTGACATAACTTTTGCATACAATGTCCGAATTTAGTGATTTTTGGCTCGTTTTAACCGTAAAAACAAGAGATACACATATATGATCAGTAGATATCAACATGATAAACTCAAAATTACCGTTTCTATAAAAAAGCTCAAATATAGATAGATAAGGTATGAGTATAGAAGAAAAGCAATCTCCCTAAAGATGTTAATTAGTCATATAATAACCAAGAGATCATGTGCTCAGTTTCATGTGCTTCCTCACCCTTCATAAGATTGAGCACAAAGGTGAGCATGCACATTCCAACACAACTAGGTTGTGTTGAGTTGATCCTTGTCTTGTTCGTCACAAGTGACTAAGACAGAATCATCATTCTTGACCTCTTGCTTGGTTTGCTTTCTCTTGTTCCATCTCTTGTTTTTATTCTTTGACTTGTGATGAAGAGTGTCATTATAACAACATTTACTAGTACAAGTGATTTCAGACATGATGTCTTTCTTTAGTCTTTCAAGAAAACTCTTGTAATTATTGTCGCCAACAATTAACAGCTGAGAGTCATTCTTGTGACTAACTTTTGGTCCCTTTTTGACTATGGAGGATTTTGGGACCCATTTAGAGGAGGGTTTCGCAGGAGCAGCTTTCTCCTTTATACCATTAGAACCATTGTCCTTTTGGATATTTTGCGAAACAACTTTTCTCCAATTTGGAACATCATATCTTGTCTTAGCATTTACAAAGTCACCTCTCTTTCTATATTTGGTTCTTTTATGAGATGGCCTTGTTGAGCGATAGGCAAAATTTGAACTATCATTGTAATAATTCTTTTGCCTAAACTTTGGACAATATCGATCCGAGTTCCTTTGGGGAGCAATCTTAGCCAATTCGTTTGATACAAAAGAAAGTGTATATTTTATCTTATGAATATTGCATCCCCATTACACATGCCCTTTATTACCACAATAACAACAATGCTTAGTAACATACGAAGTCTGAGTTTTAATGTTACCTTTTTGTGGATCCTCTTGCATTGGAGCTCGACGATTTTTCTTCTTATTCTTCTTATCTTTGTTCAACATTGTTGGTTTCATGACATTAGCAGAAGTGCTTTCTTTGATTGCTGCTGGTTGAACATGATTCTTAGGCTTGACTGGTTTTACTTCTTTACAAGAAGTACGAGCATCTTTTACATCGATGGAAGCCACAGGTTTAGAAGAATTTGTAGCTTTAACGAATTTTACCTCTTTGCTAATATTTGAAGCATCTATTCCCTTATATCCCAATCCTCGTGTATCACGATGATTTCTACTTGCTTCTAACATTGAGGTTAAATTGTTTGTGCTATCATTGAACTTTTTCAAGTTCAAATTTTCTTCTTCTAACATCTTGATTTTATCAAGAGCACCAGCTAGACTAGCCTCAAGGCGTTTTTCTCGTGAGAGATATTTACCTTCCTTTTCTTCAAAACTCTTTTGTTGAGTGTTAATCCTTGCATCAGATTCAGCAAGTTTCTCTTCCAACAAGAGAATTTTTTCAAGAGCAGCATCACACTCCCTTTTTAACAATTATGCTTGAGAGAGACTAGCGTTTGCTTTTTCTTCAAGACATTGTATTTGTTAATAAGTATCTTCCCTAAAATAATTGTGATTTTGATGCATCCTTTCACATTTAATAGTAATTGCTTTAAAATCATCCCGATTTTTCTCAATTACCTTTTTGTAAGTAAGCAATTGCTTACAAACATATTCTTAGGGTGGTTCAATAACCTCTTGCGATACGTTAATTGAGTCTTTCTTTAGTTTTCGCTCTCGCTGAACTCTACTTTGACTCATGTCTTATAGGTTGGATCGCACCAAAAACAGATTGTTAGATATTTTCGTGTTTGCCTGCTCTGAAACCAATTGAAAAGACGAGGGTATCAAATATACCTCAATCTAAAACTTTTACACCTATAAGTCCTTTCTCCGAAAGTGATTGTCTATGGACTGAGTCGAAACAATACAACTAATCGGTTCACACTTTGTGTGATCGTCTATGGATACGAGATCGAGACAATAAAACAACAAGAAAACTTGTGTGATTGACTATGGATACAAGATCGAGACTGAAAAGACGAGGGTACCAAAATATACCTCAATCTAAAACTTTTCCACCTAAAAGTCCTTTCTCCGAAAGTTATTGTCTATGGACTGAGTCGAGACAATACAACTAATCGGTTCACACTACGTGTGATCGTCTATGGATACGAGATCGAGACAATATGACAACAAGATAACTTGTGTGATTGACTATGGATACAAGATCGAGATAATACAACAACGAAGTATGTTTACTTGATAAAAGGTTCGGACTTAACCAAACACAATAGGATTGCTATCAAGTAAATAGGAATTAACGTTTGTGTATTTTACTTCTAATTATAATAAAACAATTATAATTGCGGAAATAGAAAAGTAAAAGACACAGCAAGATTTTGTTAACGAGGAAACCGCAAATGCAGAAAACCCCCGGGACCTAGTCGAGAATTGAATACTCTCAGGATTAAGCCGCTATACAAAATCAAACCAACTTTGTATAGTTGAGACCAAGCAACTAAACCAATAGTTCACCTAGTTTTGTCTGTATCCTTGCGCCTCCAACTTGCAATAAGTCACGCAGTTGGAAAAATTCCTTTGGTTCGTATTCCAAACAGTAAAGGAACAACAAATCTGTTCGGTAACAACTCTTTTCAATCAAGTGATATGAGTTTGACAAAAGGCTCTTCCGTTTATCCCAATAAACTCCTTTGTCAGGTCCTTAGATCTATCTAATAACAACTACCAAAGTAATTGTCTAGATTTTGCAATCAATACTTTGAATAACAAAGAATTGTATTGATGCCGATCTACTCAACTAATCAATCAAATCTATCACAAAGATAAACCGATTATAGTAGGATCCTTTTCCATCCGAAACAAGTATTGTGCACACCAAAGATTATGAACCCAAAAATATTCTTTGTCTTCAAATCTTCTTAGATCTACAATAAACACCTGCACACAATCAACTCGAATCTCCTGTGATCAATCACACACAGAACGGAGTCTGTTAACAATGGATTATCACAAGACGTCTTTAGAACTACAAACAGTCTAAATATCCCTGTCGAAACTTCAATCTAGTTTGAGTGAATCTTATATCAGAAGAGAAGATTCTCAAGCATAAACAAACTAGGTGCAATCAAAGTTCAACAACCGTTAGTCAATCAAAACAATCGAAAACTAATAATAAACCGCAATTATCTAGTTTCCCACCAACCGTACTAATAGAGCTTCTCAATCCCAAAGAAGTTTTTAAACCGAGCGGCCGTAAGAGATTTCGCCCAATTAGGTTACTTTCCTCTCCGAATAAGCGGCTCCACCAGTAACAACACAACTAGGTAGTTTTGCTGGCTCTCAGGATTAGTTTTCTTGAAATGCAAACTTCAATATTTATAGACCAAGGAAGTTTGGACACCAAGGAATTTCCAAAACCGAAAATATTCTCAATATATGCAATATATTACCAAATTCGGTTTTCATAATTCCTGGAAATGCTTTGTCCAAATATTAACCGAAATCTCTTAGAAAATCTCCAATTTGTAAATGCAAATTACCAATTTTTATTTTCTAAAGATATGCATTTTAATTGCTGGAAATTAAAAGCATATAGAACTAAAAACCTTAATAAAAAGATTCTCAATTTATTTCGATCCGGGATTCTCTTTTAGCTATTAAGGAATATCTTTGAACAATAAAAGGTAAGAGTTACTGCACGTGTTCAAAGTATGTCGACATCTTTACTTGGTAAATCCTTTTTCATATTTACCATCTTGGAACCGATTTGCCACACTTCTAAACAAGTTTAAAATTGGTTCATCTGACTTCCAAGAACTATGTGATTGATTATCCTATCAAATCACCAATCATGGGTTTCACGGTTCTACCAAAACAAGTTTCGGTTCTACCTCCATGTGGGTACTAGAATTAGTCATGCTAGTTACCAAAACTTGGTTGACTAGGTACTAGGATCAGTTCCCACATATATATGGTATCTAACTTGTATTTGTTGCACATGTTCATAGGATCGGTTCCCAATAACTAAAAACTTGTTGCACCTCTTACAAGGATCAATTCCCATTTTGTGATCGGTTTCACCTATTACTAGGATCGGTTCCCCAATGTCTAGAGTTGGTCATACCAATTACAACAAATCGATCATACCATCTCAGGTGATTACTTAAGATCGGTTTCACTAATAAAAGTCATACAAATACAAAAGTCAGGCCTGGTGAATAGTTTTACCAAGATACATAAACAAGTTATGAGCGATTATACTAAACACACGTATTGGTAATTCAAAAGATTTGCAATGAATAACAATACCAATAAGCCTAGCGATTTCACTTTCGATTCATAAAACAAGTTAATGAATTTACTTCCTTTAAACGAATGTAAAACATTGTTTTCTAGGACGAAATTTTCACCCATACCCATACATAATCACAATAGCATTCATACGATTATGTCGATGTCTTATATACGAAGTTCAAAAGATAAGCGTTATACTTCGTATTGTATTCCTTAATACTATGTCTAACTAGAGTATAATCATTCACAGCTTCGCAGTTATGTTTTCAATATGCACGACCTTAAAGATACGTTAGGGAATGAAACAGTTCAAGTCAAATATTACTAACCTCAAGTGGAAGGATGATGTCGTCGTTGTAGCTCCTCACTTCTTCACATTCTTCAAGTCTTCACGTAATACTTGTAATGTCTCATATCCTAATACTTTCAAGCTAACCTATACGAAGTTGACTCTAGTAAATAATCAAGCGACTCTTTGAATGAGTTTTGATTCACTAAAATATGACAACCATACTTGACATACCAACGCTTGGTCGGATCAACCGAGCTATGCTCTAACAATCCCCCCCTTTGTCAATTTTAGTGACAAAACTCTTACATCATATGGATAAACAAATTACAAGAATTCATTAAACATACGCTTGATTCCCAAATTCAACGGCACAATAATCTGTATACATTCAATCCATAAATGCTGCTGTTGACATTATAATAACAAAGCTAATACGCCCCCTAAAGGTAAGATAGGTAGATTTTCAATCCGCACATCTTTGTTATTTCCATCATCATATGATATGTTACTCCCCCTTAGTCTATGCTTTACTCTTTCATTAGATATAACGTTTAAGCGCCATTGTCCTTTCTTTTGTGATACCAAATCAATACAAATTAATACAAGTATCACTTGTTTACTCCATATATTTCTCCCCCTTTTTGTCACAAAATCATAAAGGTACGAGCAAATAAAAGAACAAACCGAAAGGATCTTACAAATCTTACAAAGAGACTTGCAACCTATAAGAGTTAAGCACGAGGGTTCCACACACCATTTTTGTTAACCAATATCAAAACCGAAACTACAAGTAATTTTGTTTTGATATGTTACCAAGGAAACAATTGCCCGAAGCAATTTTCCCTAATAGTTTAGCAAACCAAAAATCGACTAAGCACCTTAGTTCCTTTGCTAAACCGATTGTACAAACACAATCGCTTGTTCGATAAGACCAAAATAAAGATCAGAATTAACTCTATTTTTCTCATCAGGCTCTAATTATTCTCATCAATAACTTAGACCTTTCAATTTTAAACAAGACAAGTACTAGGTTAGTTAACTAGCATTTCTTATTAAGGCATTCGATTAGACTTGAATAACCGAAACCTTTACTTTGATAAGTTTAACTAAGATTAGAAATCTTAGTTTCTCTTATCCGGAATCGAATTGGGCTAAACAATTCATCCCGAAAACCTTTTCTTTTGTTAAGCCATAAACAATTCATACAAACCAAATAAATCAACTTGCATAATTATTTACCTCAACCGGAAGCAATTGAAACAACATAGACATTAAAGTACCGCAATTGCACCGAAATTTTGTAAATCTAAACAATTGATACCAAACAATAAAGCAAGATAACAATAGTTTTTCTTAACCGGAAACAATTGAATCACACGCACATCCATACACAAATATTGGAATAAACATCAATTGTACCAAAATTTTGTTAAGCAAAAGCAATAAATATATGAAATAAAATCATGCTTTTCTTAAACAGGAAAACGATTAACTAAAAAATTCGTTACCTCATATTCCGCATCCTCTTATCCCCCAAAGATATGTCATTAAGCGCAAGTTCACATAGAATTCTCCCCCATTGTGTTGTCATCCTATTGCAAGACAAAAGAACAACAACAAGGACCAACCTTTACCAGAGAAAGATTGAAAACCGGTTTTAACTATTGCAATGAAAAAGTTGAAACCCCAAAACACATATGCTTTTATGCTAAACCAAAACGATTCAACATATTGTGACTTTTTCACATATTGTTTAATTCAGAACCCCACATGATCCTTTGATAAAGCCTACCAACATGGGCTAGAACTTAATCCCGCTAAATCAAAAAGTCACCCAAACCATAAGGGTACACACTAGATCGAATATTATGGTCATGAAAACCTAAATCAAAGATCCCATAAACATACATAGCAATAAAATAAAGCATTCAAGCACAGGCTATGTAAACGAAAACTATCACAAGAAAAATTATAAACTAATAATTGTATTCATAAATAAGATAGTTTTATTCATAATAGACCTTATGAAATCATCAAAAACTAATGTCTATTTTTCAACAGAATTTTTTAAAGACCATCTTCAATTTCCTCAAATTTTTCAGGATCTTCATCAACAGCATCTCGACTGATATCTCGGATTATGCACACAGTACCTTGATTATGTTCACATGCTAAAGCATTAACCTTCCGATTAATATTCGGAGCACACTCCCTGTTACCGATTCCAAGTTTAATCAGCTTTCTTTGGTTACAGATAATAGTTCTTAGTAGTGCTGCCTGTCTATGATGAGTTTCAATGATACTGAGGAGGACTTGTCGTAGATTGATAATATCAATCTTAGCATCCAAACTGTTTTGGACAAGGAGATGAGTCATATCTTCCTTTTCATTTTCTATATCTCCACAACTAGATTTCTTGAAGGTATCATCAGGATGAACAGTTCCTTAGAAGTCATTCCACTCAAGGCTTTCAGAAGTTTTGCTTGAGATCTGGTTTGAGGATACATCCTGTTACCATAGGTTCTCAAATAATATGAGTTCATATATTCAGAAACATTTAACACATTTCAAACATAGGAGTCAGCCTTAAATAAATATTTCTGACCAGATTTGAAAAGATTTTCGCATCTAATGTGTTAGACAATCACAAAGATTCTGTAGAAAGAATCAACCTTTTAGATCACGTATCTAAAACTGCTTTAGATAGGGAAACTTATCATGTTTACACAAGTTGTTTGTAAGACAACTTTTCTACACAGAAGAACAAATTTAAACATCTTCAGGTAGATTGTGTAAACTCTCTATGTTGAATAAGAGATTATTGACAAGATGCAGATAGCCCAGATATGTGTGCTTCCTTACATCAGAAGATTGGGCATTTGTAAGGATGCACATTCCAACGCAATCAAGTGTTAGGGTGAGGACCTTCCTCACCAAAAGCCTTTTGAAGAATTTCTTCCTTCTTACATTTAGGAACATTATCACGTTTCCTTGTTTGGGTTTTGAATCCATCCTCTTCATTAAGAATATTGCGAGATGCTATATCCTTTATTATATCTTGTGCCTAAGATGGAATGTTCCTTGAGCTTAAACCCGTGTGATCTAGATCTGCCAATCGACAAACTGCTGATGTCTTTTGTTCAAGACATTCTATATGTTCTCTTAAGGTATCCATTCCTTGTTGGAAATATTTTTCTAAACATTTGTCTAGATATACCTTTTGACATGTCTCTGTAAGAAGATCTTCAATAAGGATCTTATTCCTTAATTGTGAATGCTCTAGCGATAGAGTAAGAATTTCACACTCTGTAGTCTGTTGATGAACTTTATTGCATAGAGCCAATTTTTGTTCCACATAATCTACAAGATTATTTTGAAGACTGGGTGTTTCTCGCTTTCCTTCACAAATTCTTACATTCAATTGAACAAAAAGTTCTAGGACATCATCTAGACTGTCAATGGTTTTTCCCTTTTCTGAAACGTTTTCAACATGTTTCAAAAATCTTTCTAACACTTTACGAAATTCAGAACTTGGGCAGGCTAGTGAATTTAATCTCTGTTCACAATTGCAAACAAATGATTTTTCACTAGAGATTGGAATCGGATCCAAAACATGTTTCTTGAGTTTCGGATTCATTCTTTTATGATCAGGAACCTGATTCACAATCAATTCATTAGTCATAGACTTTTTCTTTGATTTTCGAAAAGACTTACGAGACGAATTTCCCTTAACCTTCTCTGAGATCTTATTCTCATTATCTTGACATACGTTAACTGAGTTCTTCATAAGTTTAGCTTTGCTTTTCTTATTTTGATTCATATCTTATAGGTTGGATCGCACCAAACACAGATTGTTAGATATTTTCGTGTTTGCCTGCTCTGATACCAATTGAAAAGACGAGGGTACCCAAATATACCTCAATCTAAAACTTTTCCACCTATAAGTCCTTTCTCCGAAAGTGATTGTCTATGGACTGAGTCGAGACAATACAACTAATCGGTTCACACTTCGTGTGATCGTCTATGGATACGAGATCGAGACAATACGACAACAAGATAACTTGTGTGATTGACTATGGATACAAGATCGAGACAATACAACAACAAAGTATGTTTACTTGATAAAAGGTTCGGACTTAACCAAACACAATATGATTGCTATTAAGTAAATAGGAATTAACGTTTGTGTATTTTACTTCTAATTATAATAAAACAATTATAATTGCGGAAATAGAAAAGTAAAAGACACAACAATATTTTGTTAACAAGGAAACCGCAAATGCGGAAAAACCCCGGGACCTAGTCCAGAATTGAATACTCCCAGGATTAAGCCGTTATACAAAATCAAACCAACTTCGTATAGTTGAGACCAAGCAACTAAACCTATAGTTCACCTAGTTCTGTCTGTATCCCTGCGCCTCCAACTTGCAATAAGTCACGCACTTAGAACAATTCCTTTGGTTCGTATTCCAAACAGTAAAGGAACAACAAATATGTTCGGTAACAACCCTTTTCAATCAAGTGATATGAGTTTGACAAAAGGCTCTTCTGTTTATCCCAATAAACTCCTTTGTCAGGTCCTTAGATCTATCTAATAACAACTACCAAAGTAATTGTTTAGATTTTTCAATCAATACTTTGAATCATAAAGAATTGTATTGATGCCGATCTACTCAACTAATCAATCCAATCTGTCACAAAGATAAACCGATTATAGTTGGATCCTTTTCCAGCCGAAACAAGTATTGTGCACACCAAAGATTATGAACCCAAAAATCTTCTTTGTCTTCAAATCTACTTAGATCTTCAATAAACACCTGCACACAATCAACTTGAATCTCTTATGATCAATCACACACAGAACGGAGTCTGTTAACAATGGATTATCACAAGACGTCTTTAGAACTACAAACAGTCTAAATATCCCCGTTGAAACTTTGATCAAGTTTGAGTGAATCTTATATCAGAAGAGAAGATTCTCAAGCATAAACAAACTAGGTGCAATCAAAGTTCAACAACCGTTAGTCAATCAAATCAATCGAAAACTAATAATAAACCGCAATTATCTAGTTTCCCACCAACCGTACTAATAGAGCTTCTCAATCCCAAAGAAGTCTTTAAACCGAGCGGCCGTAATAGATTTCGCCTAATTAGGTTTCTTTCCTCTCCGAATAGGCTTCTCCACTAGTAACAACACAACTAGGTAGTCTTGCTTGCTCTGAGGATTAGTTTGCTTGAAATGCAAACTTCAATATTTATAGACCAAGGAAGTTTGGACACCAAGGAATTTCCAAAACCGAAAATATTCTCATGATATGCAATATATTACCAAATTCGGTTTTCATAATTCCTGGAAATGCGTTGTCCAAATATTAACCGAAATCTCTTAGAAAATCTCCAATTAGTAAATGCAAATTACCAATTTTTATTTTCTAAAGATATGCATTTTAATTGCTGGAAATTAAAAGCATATTAAACTAAAAACCTTAATCAAAAGATTCTCAATTTATTTCGATCCGGGATTCCCCTTTAGCTATTAAGGAATATCTTTGAACAATAAAAGGTAAGAATTACTACACGTGTTCAAAGTATGTCGACATCTTTACTTAGTAAATCCTTTTTGAAATTTACCATCTTGGAACCGATTTGTGATAGACGCATTATTGTGTCTAATATGTCTCAATTGTATATATTGTTAGTGTTCGATTTTGTATTTATTTTGTTATTTTATGTCTTTGTAGGTATTTTTAAAGAAATAAGCTCTTGCGGCGAAATTGGCTCGAAAAGTGGTGTTTTACACCCCAGCAAAATTACTAAAGGCACCCTCAAAATGGATAAGGGCGCCCCCAAGGCAGCCGAGCTGATAAAGACACTTGCAATTTGGATATGGCACCACCTACTTCTTTCTTTAAAAAAAAGAATATTGGCGGGAAATTTGGTTTCAACAGTCAAGGATTTATGATCTTTAAGATAAGAATATCTTATTGCCTTATAAACAGGAAGTTTTGAAGGAAAAGGAAGTTATCTTGTATTAAACAAGAAAGATATCCTTAGAAAATTTTATCTTGGATTTTATTCCTCGAATTAAAGAAGATATGGGTTTAGTAAAGAAATATAGAGAATTCCTGAAAATATTTTTAATTAAAAAGCAGAAGATTTTGGAGTTACGGAAGAATATATTTGAGTAATGTGTATTTGTGTGTATAAATAGAGAGCTAGAGAGCACATTTGAGGGGGGAGTTTTTGGAGAGGTTTAAAGCACTAGAGAAGCAAAGAAAATCAAATCTCTTTTCTTCCTTTTAATCAACATTTGAGCTATAAATAAATCTTTTGAGCGTGTTTTCATCATGATGAGCTAAATCCAATCCTTGGGGCGATGGAGGAAGCCGTTGTTTCGGTAAAAGTGTTATATTTAAATTTTTAATTAATTATAACAACTCTATTATGATTTTTGCATTGAATTAAGAATTGGTAATATGATTTTGATTAGTTAGCTGTATTTTCTCTTGATAGAGCATGCTTGCTTTAGGGTCTTGATGTTCTATGCTTGGATTAACAGTTATTCTTTTGAAAATCTACATGTCTAGGCAAGACTATTAGAATCAAATTAAACGTTGGGTTGTATAATTATTATTTTATTAAAATCACTAATACCGGCCAATGGTGGAATCCTAACCCCACTTTCTCCAAAATATTCTCATCACCTTTTTATTTGAGTTTAGTATTTTCATTTATAAAATTGAAATCTAAAAGAATCTGCTTTCACAAGTCTTAACGAACCTACTACTACAACATCATTGTAAAAATTACATCAATTTGCCACACTTCTAAACAAGTTTAGAATTGGTTCATCTGACTTCCAAGAACTATGTGATTGATTATCCTATCAAATCACTTATCATGGGTTTCACGGTTCTACCAAAACAAGTTTCGGTTCTACCTCCATGTGGGTACTAGAATTAGTCACGCTAGTTACCAAAACTTGGTTGACTAGGTACTAGGATCGGTTCCCACATATATATGGTATCTAACTTGTATTTGTTGCACATGTTCATAGGATAGGTTCCCAATAACTAAAAACGTGTTGCACATGTTCATAGGAATGGTTCCCAATAACTAAAAACTTGTTGCACCTCTTACAAGGATCGATTCCCCTTTTGTGATCGATTGCACCTCTTACTAGGATCGGTTCCCCAATGTCTATAGTTGGTCATACCAATTACAACAAATCGATCATACCATCTCAGGTGATTACTTAAGATCGGTTTCACTAATAACATTTCTCCGTAATTATGAAGCGTCGCATCCTTACTGGTTCATGGAATTCACAAGGACCCACCGCCGCCCGGGAATGGTTTAAGGTTCTAGATTAACCAATCTAGGATGGAACTGGAACCAGCCAAATCCAGTAAAAAGAAGAAAAAGAAATTCGACCTAAATGCCATTACCTATTACCAGCACCATATGAGCAAATCCACACTCTCTTATTGTTTATCTTTCGCTTCCTCTAATTAATATGATTCACACCCTTCTCCTAACATAAGTATCAGAGCCGAGGGAAACTAGGGTGTCCAAATAATTGCTTAGCCCTCTTGTTAACAAATGACAAGCTCCTATATTTTTATTTGTTGGTTTTTGATGCTTCGGATCATATAAAAGACCCTCTCCAGGAACCCAGAATAAAATCTCACCGCTTTTAAATATACACGCCATCTTCAAAGGAAACAAGCACTCAGCCCAACCTTTCCAACGAGGATAATCCACAAGAGTTTTATGGGTAATGATATAGCGTTGACACAAAGATTCTCCAGATCCATATTCTTGCATCACCCACACCTCTATGAGACTCGTTGGAACCTGTACAATTACACAAAGGTCCAAATCCATTACTCCGATATCCATCAAGACATGGACTTGACCCCAAGATTTATTTGGTAGCTGCATCTCTTTGAAGACCTCTTTGTTGATATCCCACGATAAAACAAATTGAGAGGCCTGGTCAAACATATTAGATACCCAATGGAAAGCACAATTAAGAAACATCTCACCACGAGAAGCATTGGTGATATCATATTGAACGCTTTGAGTGCTCCATGACTTTTCTCGTAACCTGAAGATGTGAAATGAGGAACCATCACCTTGAGCACACCTTCTCTCAGCAATTACCAGTTTAAAATTATAAGTCTTGCGATCATAACTGAAACTATGAGTTCTGATATCAAGGTAGTTGTATATTCTTTTAGTGCATGCAATTCAGGTAATTTCATATACTCTGTTGTAGCGGGGTTCCAAAGACAGCCAAAATATTGAGAAGGTATGCTATAATACAACAGAACCAGACCTTTGGATGAACCCAACATAGTAATATAAAAATCTAAATTTTTGTAAGGGACATATGCTACAATAGTATACTCCGGAATACTTGCAGATGCTAATACTGAATCATGAGTTACTGAGAAAATTGTTCTTGATACTGAGAATCCAGAATGCATTGACCTATTCCGTTCCAAGATAAAATAAAGAAAATTCAAGTTGTTTTTATGGATAGCACGGCATGTGTGCATTCTAGAAAAATCGACATCCGAAATAATGTCACACATAAACTTGCAGACGCACTTGCAAACAAATATTGTTTCCACTGGAACCCTAGTAAGGATCTCAAACCATAGAGTTCGAGGAATGCTTGACATCGCTGCAACAACTTCTGCTGTTTCTGATTATGCTTCTACAGTTTAGAGTAAAAAAAAATCTATAAGTTTTTTGTTTTGTTTTTTGAAGCAAAAAACTGTAAGTTATGTGAGGAAGGAGATGGCAAGATTTAAGAAAATTAAACAATCACCCATAGAACTTTAACCCTAATGATTAATGCACCGAAGAAATGCAACCTAAATCTACACCGTGTGAGTGGGGTGGTGGGACCACCCACTCATGCGCACCCCTATCCAAATGTTTAGAACGCAAAGTTCGGACCGTCCGATCCCTCACGGTGCGTAACCCGGTGCAGTTCTTCGGTCAACCTAGAATCACTCCCAAGATAGCCAATATCTATCGAGAGATTCTAGGTTGACCGCAATTTTATCCCGTGGAATGCACCGAAAGGAATGAAGGGCAGAGATGTAAGCGTTCTTAACATAGGGATGGTGAATGGGCAGAAATTTATAAAGCGGGTCCCACCCTCCCCTCACACGGTACAAAGTGTGGTGTTTCCTCACGGTGTGTATATCATTTTCGGTATCTTAAAGAGTTTGACCATTATTAAAGAGTTTGACCAATATCTTGATGACACAAAGTTAAATTAGCATTTTTGCTTTAGGCCAGGCACTATGGTAAAACTATTTCGCTTAGTAGCCAATAGATAGCCAATTAAAAATGTTCTATAGTAAAATTTCGATAAATTAATATTTTTGGGACTCCCAAATTCTAAAAAGTAAGTGTGTCCACATCAACAAGTATCCGTATTATGTATATTCCGATAATAAGATTTTAAAAATATGTTTGGAAAACAATTTTTTTATACTAACACAACTATATAAATATTCTCTTTATTTTGTGACGTAATATCAGATAGTAAATTCTCAACGTACTTACGAAAAGCTAGAGTTAAAGTCCAGTGTTTTATAAATGTGACCGAGAAACAAACAACTTTGGATTCTTATTTTTATAAAAGGGATTTTTTTTTTCTAGCCCATTTTCCATATTTTTTATATTAGTAACCCATCAATAAATAAAATTACATATAATGAAACCCATAATCAGTTACACTTGAAATTGATTACTATAATAACCTTTGACCCAAGTAATCAAATTAATTAACAATAATCAAACGTTGGAGAAACGGTGATAAATTCATTCCCTAAAATTACTCTCCTAAAATTACTCTTTGCAGTTAACTCTTTGGTTGAAAGTCAAAGCTTAATCCTAATAAGTTTATTACTTTAAAAAGCCGATTTTCTTGCCATTTTTTTTCTTTGAAGCACCGACTTTTTTGTTAAGATTTTATTTTCACTTTTAGTAAGTTTTTTATTAAAAAAAATATTTTTTGAAAATTTGAGTTTGCACCAATGATAAAGGAAATTTAATAATTGCAATTTTCACCCATTTGAACCAGTTATATTTGTGAAAATTGGAATTTTATTACCGCGTGATCGAGTGAAAAGTTAATCTTTCACCAAGTTTGCCGGTGAAAAGTCCAACTTTCTCTGTATCAACAAGTGAAAAATAAGTATATCACCGCATTACATTGTGAAAAATCCAATTTTCCTTAAAAAAATCATAAAAGTCTGTAAGAAATCCAATTTTCACAGTACGAAAGCTGATTGATTAACATGCCATGTCGCGAAAAAAACATTAATTACTGTCTGCTTTCTGGAGCAGTAGTTTGGCACACTTGGTGCTATTAAAGGATTCTCATCTATATGTATTCATATTCATTGAAAAAAATAAGAGACGTTCATAAAATTTTCAAAGAGGCTAGCTAGTTTATGTCAAGCTGGTCCGTAATCCAATCATACGTTGAGAACCCACCATCCTAGGCATGTGAGGGACTGAGGGAGTGTGTTGGATTTTCAATGTTATAGTATTTCACTATTTCTAGAAAGCTCCGGAAACGATCTACTTTCGAACAAATCTGGCGATGCCGTTCTTAAAAGAAATTAGGGTTTTTTTTTTCCTCATAGATCGTGAGTAAGACTTTTTACGGTATGAAATTAATTTATGGTAAATATTTTATTTACGGTAAGATATTTGCGGAGATATTTCTGGTCATTAACAAATTGACCGTAAAAATTGGATTATTTGCGGAGATATCTCAACCGTGAATCTTGTATTTTTGGGTTGTACATATATATATCATCTTAATGCTGGTTTCTGGAAGAAAGAGAAACCAAACTAGGGTTACTCAAAAAAGTTTAACTTTTTATAAATCTCTATACTAATTATTACTTAATATATTAGTTGGTCCTTATTGGAAGCTGATTTTTTTTTATTATCTTATAAATTTAGCGAGGTTATTAATTTATCGCGAATTAATTTAACAAAGTTCTACTGTAATATGGGTTATAGATTCAATCACTTAGCCTATATATGGGTTATTGATTATAGGAATTCTCCAAAGTCTCACTGGAGATGCTCTTATATATTTTGTGCCTGTGCATTATAAATTACTTCTATGACTGTGGTTTATGAAACTAAACATCATATCTTCCTCATGAACTATATCAAAACTGTGACGGTTTTGGTGACTATTCTTGTTCTTCCATCTTAAAAGAGCGTCTACAAACATAGTAACTAGTGAATATTCCTCTTCTTCCATCTTAAAAGAGCATCGACAAACATAGTAACGGGTGAATATACTTCTTCTTCTTCTTCCATTCTTAATATTTGGTTGAGATTTAGTTAATGTTTATCAATTTTTTGGTTATTGTTTGACATTTTGTAAGATGTGTTGAAATTAGTTAGCGATTTTGTGTTAAAAGTGTTTAATTATTTAAAAATTACTTGAAACTTAGATGATTGATCCATTGCACTGATGAACAGATAAGAAGCCATTATCGTATTTTGCTAAAGATTTTTTGAGAATTAATTGTTGGTTCCAATGTGTTAATTGTAAGTGGCAAAACATATATTGTTGTTATATAGGAAGCTAAATTTTGATTGAGTACTATTAAAACTATAACTTGTTGCTTCCAAAATCTCAAAATTGTAAATTGCAAAATATTCCAAGGGTTTCGCATCATCTTCCAGATAGGCTTCCAGGGAACTTAGCCTCTCCGATGGGTTCTTTCTTTGAAAAACATCACCTTCCTCGATAGACCTCTAGCTAATCCCCATAGGTTTATATGTTTGTTAAGGGAAGAAAACTTAAACAATTACCATACGGGGTCGGTAATGTCCGAATAGTGGACCCTTTGTGACTATTTTCCAATTTTCCCAATTTATTGGTTATCTATTGCTATTGTAGTCAATTTCAGTGACTCATACTATAGTTATTTTATAGAGCAATTGATGATTCTAGCTCCAACTTGTTACAATATAAATAAGCCTAACATCAGGTTTGACAAAATCCACTCATTTGATGATTAGCACATCAGTTCTTAGTTATGTTGACCTTGCTTTTAAACTTTCTTTTAAAATTAGCCTAAGATTAGGTAATCAAATTTAATACTCATTATTTGTCCATTGTTTTAAAATAGATGTCTGCTTCTCCGGAGGAAGACCCAAATGCTGAAAGTCTGTATCCTGTGGATTCCACCAAGGAAATACCCAATCTCCTTGTTTCCGAGGACATATCGTTACCCTACGTATGCCTCACGTTCAAGAAAAGGTCTAGAAATGACTATGCGAGGGAGGAAATTGAGGATCCAGGTATCTTAAAGAAATATAAAAGGGATCTGAACATTTTTATCTGGAAAAGGCAAGTCGACTCCTTTGCTTACTCAACGTATTTCAATCTGAAGTCTTTGTCTCATGATCGTTGGACTACGCAGGGGAAAGCAGAAGGCAGGGGAAGAGAAGAAAGGAATGGACCTACGTCCAAAGAACTCTCCAGTGGATACTAATAAGGAAGAGCGGTTAGAGTGGTATGAATACGTCAGGTTACTTGGAGGAACATCAGAACCAAAATCCGACTGGTTATCGGACACGGCAAGTATTTTGTTCTATAGTGTATGATCAAATTAGATTGTTTTTACTCGCCAGCTTCTTTGTTTGGAGCCACTTGTAGATCGTTAATTGCGTAATGCAATCAATGCGCAAAAATCCCGGATTCACGAAGAATACTGAGTGGACCACCGTCAGTAGTTATTTCGCTGTAAGTTATGAATTGGCCTACATTTGGACTATATAAATACACCTTCTGTTGGTTTCTCACTGGGTCGCAATTGCCATCACCTTGAGAGATCGGTCGATTATCATCTACGACTTTCTAAACAATCATCACAAACGCAAAAGATCCACCAGGACAGCAGGGATACCATCCAAGGTCACTGCAATCAGCAATGTTTTGAGCACAACGTATGAGGATGTAGAATGGTACTGTGACTTTGCAGAAGTGTTTATTCCAACACTCGCTAAAGAAGACTCGAGGTAATATAATCGAGACCTTGGAAGATGCTTTTCCTACATTCTTTACGATGCAGCTGGTATTTAACATACCTCACTTTTTTTTTCCAGGTTAGGTGATTGCGGAGTATATGCATTATGCTTCATCCTTTGTTTGATAAAAGGAGTTTATTTAGACAGGTTCATGAACAAAGATAATATCAAGGCTTATCATAGGAGATTTGCAGTGGAATTGTAAAAAAATAAAAGTTTCGAGGTAATTTCATGTGGGAGAGAATACTAAACCCTCTACATACGATTCAGCAAGACTGATGAAATGACTCGCTTAATTTTTTGGTGCAGAAATCTATGCCATGAATTGGCCTCAACATAAATTTAGAGGACGTCTCCCTCTCAACATATGTGGTCTCTTTGCAAAAGTTCGTCCAAGGTTGAGAGTCACGTCATTCGTAGACCGGGAGGAGTTAAACTGTGTCACAAGGTCTTAAAATTAAATGAATCCTAAGCTTTTTTGATGATTTCTTCGGGGTTTCCGTTGTATTAAGAAGACGGTTTCATCATCGAGGTGGTTTTTTAAGTGAACTGGTGCTAATTGTCCTTGTGTTCTTGCAATCTAATTTTTCAGCAACCATTGTATTATAGGTAGACGTCAAAGTTTGGTTAGATCTTTATAAATCCCCTTCTAGATTCTATCAAAGATGTGCAGGGCGAACTGGGGAGAATAGATTTTGTTTTGCAAACATAGGGCGAACTGGGATCGATTGTCCCATATCTGCCCTATGTTAGTTGTCCGAGTTATAGAATTTTTCGTAGGAAAAAAAAAAAGGTCATGGGAAAAAACAGGGGTCCCATATCCGTGAGTATACGGTTTTTAACATCGGTCTAAAAAGAATTTTCCAAAAAGAAAACGTCTTTTCTTAATTACCAGCTACCTAGTAAGCGCATGGTAGCGGGTACAAGAGAAGAGGAAAAAGACAGTAGTCTTTTAGCTCACATTTTGGCATTTGATACCGAAAATGCTAGGTTTACCGACTGGTAAACCTGACGAAAATCTAATTGCTCAAATAAGTATACTAACTAATACGGGTCCTGTCGTCTCGTTAGACAGACGAGACCCTAGACTAGACTGTCTGTGACACGTCATTGGAAAATTGGCATAGGCTTAATCATTATGAAGGAAAAAAAGGGAAAAGCAAACGTCTTTCCTGATAATTACCAGCTAGGAAGCATGGTAGAGGCCAGAGGGTGCAGAACTCCGAAACCCAAAAAGTCGGACCACTTGTTGTTTTCTGAAGGCGAACTCGCTGATTGCGTGAGTAAACGGTTTTTGTGGGGAGATGCTACATCTACCGATGGTCGGTAATTGTGAATATTGGTCAGAAGCTAAGTATCTCTTTGGGACGCACATATAACGATTAATCAGCATCATTGGAGGATTTGAACCGTTTCATCAATTTATGTGGAGTAGAAACAAGATGTCAATAAATGATTAGTTTTGGTTCGGCGTTCACCATGTTTAGAGGTGTAAAACGTGCCGGCCCGGCACAGCTTTGTCACGTGCTTAGCGTGTTACGTGCTGTGCTGGGCTGTGCCAGAGATTCAGACATGCTGTGCTGTTTCGTGCTAAATGGTGTGTTGTGCCGTGATGGGCTGTGCCAGAGATTCAGACGTGTTGTGCTGTGCCGTGCTAAATGGTGTGTTGTGCCTGGAAAATAATCGTGCTATGCCTTGTTGTGCTGTGCTAGCCAATTTATTTTATGTTTTCCAATGTATTATTTTAGAAATTAATCAACATAATGAAAATAAAATGTCAAAAACTGGCTAAAATAAAGATTTTTTTTTTGAAATATGCATGAAATGTGATGTATTGTGTTGTATTTTATGCATAATTTGGCATGCTTTCTTCGGGGGGCGTGCTGTGCCGCGTGCTTACACTTGCCACGTGTTGTGCCGTCTTGATGTGCCTATTTGTCTGGCACATCACAACACTCTAAGCTAAGGTGTTGTGCCCGTGCTGTGCCTGTACTGTGCCACATCACGTGATGTGTTGTGCTTTGCTAGAATTTTAACGTGTTGTGCTGTGCCATAAACTTGTTGTCCCGGTCCATGTTAGTAGGTAAATGTTGCAACCAGTTCTGGCACGGCTATTTCTAGTTAATCTCAATTGAAAAAAGGGGTTTTCCCTTCATAATACACATAATAATAGTGACAATAAATCTAAAGACTTAAAAGCCTAGACAAATAAAGCTCCCACGTTGAATGGTGAGAAAACCATCACTTCCTATTGGATGAAATATAGTAGAAACTCTTTTTATTAATACTCGATTATTTAATAAACTCCCTTAAATAATATTTTTGGCCGGTCCCAAGTCGGGACAACGTGCCAAATTAATAATTTGCTAAAATTATAAGATAATACTTTTTTGATTATCTATGTAGGCCCCAAATGAAATATAAATTAATAATGCATTATATATATTCAATACATTAATGATTTACGAATACTTTTTAAAAAATGATTTAATTGTCTTCTGTTTTCTGCTAAAATCAATATCGCGTTGAATTTCATCTCTAATTTTTCTTATCATTGTAAGATAAAAAATTCTTAACCTCCATCCAAGGATACAAATTTCTTGTTCAGAAGCAATAATATTTTCTTTTCTTCAGAATACACATAATACTGATGCGAAAAACAAAAAAAATTCACTCAAAACACTTGAACAGCCACCAGAGTCCAGAAGAAAAGTAGAGAGCAAAGAAAAAAAATAACCTTACCATGGTTCCGCCCACCAACACCGTGTAGACAATCCACTCTCTCACATACGTCTTATCTTACGCTTGTTCTGATTGAGTTTCAACAATTCACCCCTTCTTCCGACATATGTATCAGAGCCGAGAGATACGAAGGTTTCCAAATAATAGCTCAGACCTCTAGTTAACGAACACTCGTGTATTTTCCTGACTCTTTCGTGCTTGGGATCATATAAAATACCCTCAATGTGTATCCAGAATAAAATTTCACCACTTTTAAAGAAACCCTCCATCTTCAAAGGGTACGAGTACACTGGACTCCAACCTCTAAAATGAGGATGATTCATAATAGTCTCATTGGTAATGACATAACACTGAGACCATGACTCTCCACATCCATAATATTGCATCACCCATACTTCGACGTAAATCATCGGAACATGTACGAGGGCACAAAGGCGCAGATCCTTTACTCATATATCCATCAAGACACGTCTCTGCCCCCACGTTATATTAGGTAGTTGTATTTCTTGGAATACCTCTTTGTTTATGTCCCACGATAACATTAACTTAGAGGCTTGGCCTCTCTTATCACATATCCAATGGAAAGCGCCATTTAGAAATACCTCACCTCTGAAATGATGAATATAATAAGGGATGGTTTGAGTGATCCACGACATTTCTCGTAACCCGAAGATGTGAAATGAGGAACAATAACAGTTTCCACGAACGCTTGCAGCAATTACCAGCTTAAAATTGTCGGTCTTGCAATCATAACCAAAATTGTTGATCCTGATGTCGAAGTGGCTGTATTTTTTCAGTGCTTCTAATTTCGGTAGTTTCACGTATTCTGCAATAGCGGGGTTCCAAAGACAGATGAAAAATTGAGCGGGGTCTTTACGGTACAACAGGAAAACAAGACTCTTGGAACAACCCAACAAAAATATATGAAAATTTAAATATTTATAAGGGACATTCGATAGAACAGCATACTTCGGCATACTTGTTGAGAAAATTGTATCTAATACTGAAAATTTGTACTTCCTTAATTCACTTCTTTCCAGGGTAAAATGAAGGAATTTCAGGTTGTTTTTCTGGATCGCATGATTAATGTGCTGCCGTGCAAAACAAGTTTCAGATATAAAGTCACGCATAAATTTGCAGACACACTTACAAACGAAGGTTGTTTTGACTGGCACCCTAATAAGGATTTCCATCCATATAGTTTCTGAAATGCTTGACATTGTTGCAACTTTCCTGATCCGAGTGACGAAAAGTTTCTTGGAAAAATCAGTAATTGATAGTGAAACTTCAAGAATCTGATTCTAGGATTGGGAAAATAAATGGAGCCAGTCGGAAGAAGAAGGAACAGTTATAAGGGCTGTCGATTTTCCAAACTCGGCTTTGCTACACATATACCAAGATATTACAAAAGAACTTGGATCACTATGTGTCACGTTTGGAAACCGTAGATCTATAATCGGAGGGGATTCGAGAGGGAAATCAACGAACGTGCGCTACAACCATTTTATTATTTAGATTAATGGGCAAAAGTGGGCTCATGCCTCTGCCTCACGACACATTGAGAATTTCGGGAGATATTTTCGTCATCTATCTTTTATGATTTTTAATTGGGGGATGGACACTCTTAAATGGACACTCTATCATGATTTGAGTCGTTCCTCCGCAAAACCCAAAAAAACAATAAATTTAAATTCCATATTTTGATGATATGTTTTCTTATAAGACTCTACATTTCTACCGTAAATAACCACAATTTGAGACGTATAACACCACCATTTACCTCTTTGAATATCAGCCGTTAAAAGTTAACGACTGAAATTAAGATCGGTAGATGGTGAGGTTTGAATTGTGCTCATTTTTGGTAGGAATGTAGAGTCTTATAAGAGGAACGTATCATCAAAATATTAGATTTAAATTCTTTATCATTTGGGTTTCGCAGAGAAAATGACGCAAATCATGTATGATAGTATCCATCTAAGAATGTCCATGGATCCTTCCTCTAATTGATTAACAGTTAAAATTACAAGGGTACCTTTTATTTTCGGTCATCTATCTTTATTGATTTTTAAGAGTTCAAATTTACGAGGGTGGTCTTTATGGACTTCTCTCGAGCAAAGGCAGAAGCTTCATCTTCTCATCTGTCCCCAATCCTTGATTTTTTTTTTTGAGTATTACATTAAAGAAGTTATATTGTATCTGTTTCAGTTCTGAATTCTAATCCCCCAATCCTTCCACCGTGACGTGTTGCAAAATACTGCTGGTTCATCACATTCAATCAAGGGTGTGTCAATTTCTCCTTTTTTTTTTTGGAGAGACACATCCCTTGGAAAATCGGCATGGGGTAGAAACTATTGAAGACAGTAAAAAAGGGGGAAACATAACGTCTTTTATGGTGAGTCTCCAAATGGAGACTAAATCATTTATATGAAGGACTAGTTCAATGGAAGGAGTAAAGCCACTATGGGCAAAATGAAAGAGTGACACTATCATTAGCCCTTGCTCTAAGCATAGGGTAGACGGGGTAGAGACAAGAGTAAAACGGAAGAGAGGAAAAAGCTGACATCTTCTCATCTGCCCCCGAAAATGTTAATGGAACCACGATCATCTGCCTCCAAAAAAATTAACGGACACACGACCGCAAATATCCTGTAATGAAATATGACTTGAAAAATGACTTGAAGGGATATGACTTATGAGTTTGAAAAATCTCAGTATCGAAATAGCATCGACTTATTTTTTATTTTGTTTTATGAGCAAAGCAAATATGCAAATGCTTATGCTTATAATAATAAATAATGCAAAGGTATATTTCTATGGCAAAAAGACATGCGGTACTTAAATTTTTGTATAAACAAAATCAACCGTTATGGAAAAAATAAATTTCACTAAATGGAGTTTCAGGAAATTTTCTTCACTAGAAATAAGAACTTCTAGAACTCAGTTCCAAAGACTCTGGTGGCGAAACAAAGGTGCAAACCTAATTTTTCACTCAATGGAGGTGAGGTTGCCTTCCTTGTGATATCCCTTCCCTTTATTTGAGGGATTGGGAAAGGATGCCCTGCACCATAGTGCTTGGCATAAGGGGCTTGTCTTGTTCACGTAAAGAGTAGATATCCCTAGTATAGACCCTAGCCTAAACCCCAGAGTTCAGAGTCTCCAGACTCGGGAGGTCTAATTCCTTGCGGTGTCGCTCATGATGGATTCTCCCACCACGTTGGTTGCTGTGGTTATACATGATCATTAAAGGTATGTTAAATTTAACCTTAAATCATGTAATGTAATCAAAGGCAAATTTTATGTTGAGAAATCCCAGAATTTGTGGAACTCCGTCATATAATTTAGTCTTAAATCTGTGACTTGCACACCATAATAGCATCTTTCTCTGTCATAAGCTGCACGCGAATTACTATTTTTGTCTTCTATAACATTATATGGTGATTGGTGAACAAACATTTAGACACCTGAAATATTGTGCAAAAGACATTTTGCACCTTCAAAATTAAAAGATTTAGCCGTGTTTTGCCGAAGCACGTTTCGCGAGAAGACATTCAGACAAGTGTTCTTGCATCCTACATAAATATTTCTATAGAGGGAGGATCTACTCATATGGGTATATTCACACTATCTCATAGTTTTGGCGATATGTTTTCCTCTTGACCCGTATTGAACTTAAAATCCTCCCCCTCCAAATCCCAGTAAAGGTTTTACTTTTTGAGGTAAAATAGGAAGTTAACCAAAAATCTAGTTAAACAGTTGGAAATTTCCTAATTCTGTCCTTTATCTACTTAACAAAAAATGTAGCAAAACAATAATGTAAGGGTTATTCGTATAATTGTGTTTAGTGGGACCCTAATTTATTAAAAATATATTATTGGGTGTATTGATTATCTGGACCATGATTTTTGGTTTTGGCTTTGTTTTTGTCCCTGCCTTAGTGTTTCCGGTCTAAAAGTCCGTCAAAACCTTTTTTATTTTTTGATAAGAATGGAAGATATATTAAGAAAAGAGGAATTTACAAAGGAGTTCTACCAATGGTAGATTAAAATAAAAAAAATGAGAAAACAACACAATTACCTAAAAAGAGCATCCCAATTATTAAGAATGGCGCTAGAAAAATTAAGATGAACTCTTTGACCCGATGCGCTAGAAAAAGTCCGTCAAAACCTAGACTTACTATAGTTATTAGCCATGTCCCAGAACCAAGTACTACCACTATCTATTCATGTTAACATCTCAAGGGGCCCACTCACTCGGAAACTGCTCCTAGGAAGCAGAGCTAGCTACTCATAGGATCGGCATAGGGTTAGAGGACTAGCGAAAATCGAAAGAAAAGAGGGTTAGACTAAAATCGAAAGAAAAGAGGGAGAAAAGAGGCTACATCTTTTATGATGATTCATGAGGCCGACTACGACCACGGAATCTAATAAGTACTATATATGCTTTGCTTGGAAGGGTCTTGTCTTCTCATCTAGAGAGTAGAGACCCTAGTAGTATACTATAGACCAGGGGGAAGCAGACATCAATATATAGGTCCAAATCCTGCCGTGTCATGATAGCTTTCTCACACCAATTTGTCGTATCATAAAATTAGCCCAAATCATAAAAATTACCCACCGCTTCCCCTAAAGGGTTCAAGGATGTTAGATCTGGGTTTTAGCATAAATGGGTCCCATCGACTGTCTATACCGGTGTAAACTTCGGTGAAAAAGCGAAATAAACCTAGACTTTTCGAAATACGTATCTTGGGCGTCCCTAAATTAATGTATAAGCAAAATCACCCATGCTGAAGCAAACCTCTTTTGTCTGTTTTGATTACTTTATTCGCTTTTTAATTATTTTGATAGGGATTTTCTAATGATTATCAGTAGACATGGGGTAGAGACTATAGACGGCGGAAAAGAAGACGGAAAAGCAGACGTCTTATCTGCCCCAAAATTTGTTTAAAATTAATAGAAACAAAATCTAATAATTATTATCTCAATGGATGCGTTCTCGTCTCGTTTCCTTAGAAGGATCTAGTCCTGTCTTGTCTAGTCGTCTAAAAACCTACAGTGAGTGAGGAGAGTAATGAGATGTAACCGGGGGCACCAAAAACAGAGTTACAGAGATTAGCTGTCTGCGAATTTGAATTGTATTCCCCCCATTGCTTTCCCTCTTGACGTGTTGGCAATCTAAAGTCCAAACCCTTAATCAAGGTAACGACGAACCCTTAGGGCCGGGGAGGTCCCGGACTGAATGGCGAAAACAAATTTCTTCACCAGAAATAAAGGTGCAAACCCACTGTTTCACTCAACATACATGCAAGAAAACACTTGAAATGTGTCCTCCTTCAAATTTACTCCTCCCGTCCGGAATTTAGTTGATAAAATAAGGTTTTTTTTGAAGATAAAATTTTACCATAAAATTTTTATATATTCCCCTATTATTTCTTGATTATCAAGAACAAACTAAAAACTAGTATTAAACAAGATTTTTGGGAGATTGATGATCTACGGTAGAACTTCTATAAATCGCTAAAATAATAAAATTTTCTGGTCCCAACTAGTCTTGTACATGCTAAATTTTAACTCGATAAATTTTACCGGCTAAATTGTACAGGCTAAATTTTAAGTCAGTCCCTAGGCTATTAATTTATCGAAATTTTACTGTATGTGGAAATAATTTCAATTCCTTAGTACTTTAGCAAAAGAGTCGTATTGTCACGCGATTGCACGCGGGAATGAATTCGCCCCTAGATCCATCCGATCTCTATTACAATTGTTTTTTTTTGATCTCTATTACAGTTGTTGATCCCTAAATTAGTGGAGCCAGTGTATGATTCTCCATATATTTTATCTTTTAAACACCCATAACATTTATTTTGTATTTCAATCGATGGTCGTCGTCAGAGGCGAATTGAAAGCTAAGCATTGGTAATTCTAACCCGGGGGAAAAATTAAGATGTCTCCTACGTTACCTGTAGAAGGAAGTATCGACGTAATTTCATAGATTGACCCTTTGGTATAATTGCTACGCTTAGTGTGTGACTCGTCGGTTTTTTTAGTTTAGATTAAATTAAAAAAGGAAAGGTTGGTCCTCTGGTATGAGGCCTTATATATTAATCAAAGTACTACCACATTTATAGAGAGCTTGAGTTTGTGTGAAGTACAGAACAATTAAAAAGAAGACGTATGGGTGGTTAATGAATACATATTTAGGGAACAAGAAATCATTATTAATTTAGCATCAAAAATAAAATAAAAATAATTATCATTAATTTTCGGATCTGTAATTTTTATTTATTTATTTGATTGTAAGAAATAGTTCTAGTATAAGGACCCGGTTCACTGAACCATCCTAGTGGCTAGTGTTACAAACACTTTACAAAATGGCCATACCATTAGGAAGAGAAGTTAACTATTTATCCTTGCATACATAATTTAAAATTTTGCCTTCAGTAGCGTTGTTGGACGGTGTTGCTATTTGTTATGGGTGGCGCCACTTTCATATCGTTACACCGCATTCAGGATCATTATATCGCATGATAAACGAGGCAATACAGTCCTAACACTATTGGAAAACGAGTTTTGCACTTGAAACTCTGATGTGAAAAAAAATACAATATGCAATAATTGGCCGTGCCGCTATTGGGAGGTTAGGGCCTTAAGGTTGGAGTCGGGTGCGAGTAAAAACCTGCGGGTGTGGGTCGGGTTTGTGCAACCCCATCACATGACAAATATGATACTTCATTCTTAAACTCCGTAACACTTCACCAATAAACATGGTCTCTAAAAGTCTAATTTCCTTCACGATAAAACCCATGGTCAAAACCGAATTTTCAATTTTGGGAATACTTTTTTTTATTTGAGGATGCGAGCATTTACCTTGTAATCAAGTTTTTCCACGTTTTTTTCATACTCGTAGCACTGTTCGCGGACCCTCTTGCCCTCTTGAATTAGGATTCCAGACTTTCCATTTTGCAACCCATTTTGAGCACCACAGGAAAGCTGTTTATCTAGATGTACTGAGCTATCCGTTGAATGTCCTGCCGAGCTTGCCTTCCTTTTCGAGATTTCTGGTTCTATGATGTGATAATGTTGCTTCCTCTTAGGGGATATTCGTGGTTTGGTGGTAAGATGATTGGTGGTAATACAATTAGTTTCTCCTTTTCCTGAAAATGCCACAGAGATATCGCATGACATTGAAATAGTCCACCTTCAGAACCTACTTTTGGACTGTCAACCCCCGTGATCCGACTCATTTCGTTAGATTTTTTATCTTGAATTTCTTCCAGAAGCTTTTTGTTGAGTTGTTGGGAGAGGATTAATCCACAATGCAAATCCCAATATTCCAAGGTCATTTGTTTCAGGCGTAATTCAAGCTTTTCAAGAACTGCAGTCTTCTTAAAACCTTGCTTGTTGAGAGTAGGCTCAATAAAATCTGCCTCCAGAACACCTACAACACCATTGCCCCTATGGTCGTCGTCATTGAGAACACGCCAAAACGGTATTATAAGCCTGTTTTTATGGTAAACACTGAATCCGTGTGTGTTCACATGAGGAGCTTCCTTCGGGAACCCAATTGTTTTAACTACCACAACCTCCGAATCTGGGGCTGTTCGAGGCTTATAACGGATGAATTCATGAAACTTGATATCATCTGCAATGTTGTGATGCTTAACAACTTCTCCACGCAAAATTATTCTGAAAACTGGATGTGGTCTAAGATATAAGATGGATAAGTACTCGCGAAGAGAATAGAGGAGCTGGTTGGAGATATATTCTTGGCCTATAGTTTGTGAACTGCCTTTTTCAGAAACTTTAGGGGCTCCAGCCGCTCTAGGTAATTGGATATCCTTCGTATCTGAATAAAAATCAAGTTCATTTTCCCCATCATCGGTCTCCAGGAGATTGTAGATTATAAATTTTGTGCCGTGATTTCCTATACTATCGAATTGTTTCATCAACTCGGTTTCCGTTTTATAAGGAGACCACTTTAGGAGCATCGAAAGATTAATAGAAAAGTGTTCCTCCGAAGAACGTAACAGCTTTGTAAATTTCCCAGCTGGTTTATTGAATATAAATTCAACCATTGGAACTACTACTCCATCATGACCTGTTTGTCTCAATAAGGTGTACGAAAGGATACCAAGACTTTGGAGTGAATGACTTTTGATGAGCACACCGGTGGCGGATAAATACCATTACATCGGCCCCAAGCCTCATTGTGCTTGTCCTGAACCCATTTCCATATTTTCCAATGGAATGATTTGATTTCTTATCCAAGAAATCAAAGCTCATACAGCGTCGCATTGTTTCAGGGTCCATACCGCCTCCATCATCTTGAATTAGCAAAGCAGGAATTTCAACAAAAGGAGTTTGGATTTTATCTACAATGACAAAAGTAGCTCCATTTTGAATCTCATCGACAGCATTGTCAAGCATCTCAGCGATCGCACCAAAGGCCCACTTGTGTGAAGTAGCATTTGAGTGAATTTTTTTGGGGTGAACTCCCTGATGATTTTGCCCATTTTGAGAGGCGATCATAGAAGACCGATTGTTCTTATAGATGCCAGCTTCCCAGAATTGACGAGTAAGGGGAGCAGGAGGCAAAGAAGATATAACCGTGTAATTCCTCTGATTCCATGAACTGCAGCTACTCTGAGCCCTATTGACAGATTTCGCATGTCCGTTATGCGAATCAAACATTTCTGATTATTTAGCTTCTTCGGCGGAAAATTACCTGGTAACAGATTTAAATCCTGTTCGAACTAAACTTTTGGGTGTTCAGTCTCATCATCACTTGACAAATCCACAACATTTAGGTAGCTCATCTCAAGCTAAAAGGTTTAAAAACGTGAAAATAACTTTTGAGGAGGGAAGGGAGCGAAAAAACAAGTCGAAACAAGGGTGGAGACGAGGAGATGACGAATTATGGTCCTTTTCTTTTTGTAACTAATATTTAGAATATTCTATAAGGACTTTAAGGCCTAGACAACACCTTCTTCTCCGACAACACCATCAAGAACAACCCTTTTCTGTTTTCTTCATTATTCCTTGTTTTTTAGGTTAGTTAGTAGTTTAGTGTAGTTTCTATTATGTTTCCTACTTATCTACACCGGTATGGTGGTTTTATCTACTCTTTTGAGGTTTATCTTCGCTTTAATGACGATTCTTGGTTATTGGGTTGGGTTTTAAGATCAATAGTGATACTCTCCATGCTCTCCAACGACAAAATCTTCATCTTGGTTATCTCCGGCGATGGAATCTTCATCATCATCAACTTATCCGGCGACGGAATCTCCATAGGTGGTCTTTTTGACGACGGAAGCTTTATCACTAGTTACAAGAGATTTGAGCAAATCACTCCTACTTTGGGAGCACATCTTTCTATAGAAGAAAAACAAACTAAATGGTTGGAAGTTAATTCCGAGAAAAATCATCCCTCTTCCGATTTAATCGGATCTTATTCATACTTGTATTTATCTTACTCCGGTAATCCTTCTCTTTCTCTTGTCGGATTTCTCGGTATTGTACTTTTACGGTATGTTCTTGTTACTTTGTATTCTCTTATTTTCGATCTTAAACTCATTGTAACCTCGAATTTTCATTAATGAAAAGGTTCCTCGTTTATAAAAAAAAAGAAGGCCTAGACAAATAGAGGTAGGATCGGGTGACAGAATAAATATGACAGAGTCTCTCACAGACCCCAACAACCATTGGATATAAATTTTTTGAAGGGCTGGGATGAAATGGTAAAACACGGGTTTTTTTGATTAACCCCAAAACCGGTTTAATAGGGCACTCCTCTCTGTTCCTCCTTCTTTACCATGACACCATTCATCTGACAATGATATTATTTTTTTATGCTAAAGATGAAAGATTTATTAATCCGAAACCAGTACATTGTCTTGTTTCAGTTGATTCTCAATGATACTAGGTGGTGTATCAAACCAAACTTTAGTGACTCTAAACTTCCAGCTGAACTTTGCTAGTTTGTCAGCAGGTTTATTACAATCTCTAGGAACATAATGACATAACCAATAAGGAATGGATTTTAAACAGTCTAATGCATCTACTAGAATAATCTGAACAGACTTAAGAAAATGATATATATCCCCCACCCCCTTCCCGCACTCCTTTCCCCCCTATGTATCATGCAGGTATTGGTTAATCCAATAATAATGGGACCCCCCCTGATAATCCCAATCCAAGGGATTAATGACTAAGATCATTGCCACCTAATGGTGGAAGAAAGTGGGGGAAGGGGGTGGGGGAAGTGTAGCAGCTTCGATTTTTTTAGCAGCGCATCAATATTCTGAATTCCAAACATATCCGCCAGCTAAACTAGAAGCGCCTGTGACACATACAAGTATATAATTATGAGATATATTTTAGATCAATCTTTTGTTGCATCAAAACCAGAACCTATACTTAGAAATCTGGATATTACATTGAGAAGAAATTAAGCAAGGGATCGAAAATTAAATTGAATCCAAGATGTTTTTAGGTTTAAAACCCCTATTAATCATTGAGAGAACATTAATTCAATTTAAACCAATTCCTAAATCAAAACCCTAAAAATAGATTTAAAAATCTGTCTTACAAAAACAAAAAATCTAGCTCACCTAGAAAAAATGAGGAACACTTTTTTGGTATTTTAAAACTTCTCTATATTACAAGATTTCATCGATTGAATGGAGTTTAAGTCCATTTGTCGCATAAGTGAACGAACAACCAAGACACAGCAGGAGAAGCAGCTAATTACCTGCTGCAATTAAGAAAGAGAGAGTCAATACTCGAGATACAGTAAAACCTCTTCGGAAAAATACTCCATATAGGAATAAATTCCATATAAGAATAAAAATTTATGGTCCCGATTTGGGCCAGTTATATTTAAGAATAAAAATGTATGATGAACTACGGTCGTGCTTGATCCCTTTGGGTACGCAGGCAGCCACATGACGGTTCAGCACGTGTGATTATAATAATATGTGATTTTGTATCTTAATTATTGTTGTTCAGAATTTAGAATAATTATAGCGGCTAATTGATTCTATGGGGTTTTTAATAAAATGATTGTGAATATTTTCAATTCGCCGTAAATGCTTAAATGAATCTAATAAATTTCTAAGAGTTTACAATTTATTTATTTTTCAATTTTACTGTTTAGTTTTGAATTTGTTATTTATTAATTAAATCCTAAGTACTGAACGGTATTAATATTTCCATTTGAGAATTAAAATGTGTGGTGTTTCCGGTAGACTTAAAAAAAAAATCATATGAAATCAATGGTTAGGTTTTTATAATTAATTTTCTAAGTATCCGCTGCGACAAAATAGTTAATATGAAAATAAATAAATTGACCAAATATATTACTCTTTGAGGTTTGTTTAGTTAGCCGGGCTTCGGCCATGATATTGATGTGACATCTCGGATTTTTGGGCATGGGATCCAAGCAAAATCCGGGCCTGAAAATTGGGGTGTTATAAAGACTTTTTGGGTTCATAATCTTTGGTGTGCACAATACTTGTTTCGGCTGGAAAGGGATCCAATTATAATCGGTTTATCTTTGTGATAGATTGGATTGATTAGTTGAGTAGATCGGCATCAATACACTTCTTTGTGATTAATAGTATTGATTGCATAGTCTAACAATTACTTCGGTAGTTGTTAAGAGATTGATCTAAGGACCCGACAAAGGAGTTTATTGGTTAAACAGAAGAGCCTTTGTAAGACTCATATCACTTGGTTGAAAAGAGTTGTTACTGAACAGATTTGTTGTTCCTTTACTGTTTGGAATACGAACCAAAGGAATTGTTCCAAGTGCGTGACTTATTAACAAGTTGGAGGCGCAGGGATACTGAGGGAACTAAGTGAACTATAGGTTTAGTTACTTGGTCTCAACTATACGAAGTTGATTTGATTTTGTATAGCGGCTTAATCCTGGGAGTATTCAATTCTGGACTAGGTCCCGGGGTTTTTCTGCATTTGCGGTTTCCTCGTTAACAAAATCTTGTTGTGTCTTTTACTTTTCTATTTCCGTAATTATAATTGTTTTATTATAATTAGAAGTAAAATACACAAACGTTAATTCCTATTTTACTTGATAGACAATCCCTAGAGTTTGGTTAAGTCCGAACCTATTATCAAGTAAAATACTTCGTTGTTGTATTGTCTCGATCTCGTATCCGTAGACGATCACACGAAGTGTGAACCGATTAGTTGTATTGTCTCAACTCAGTCCATAGACAATCACTTTCGGAAAAGGACTTATAGGTGGAAAAGTTTTAGATTGAGGTTTTTTGGGTACCCTCGTCTTTTCACTCGTCTGGTCTAGATAGTGAGCAGAGTAATGACATACTCAGGGGCACCGGACATCACACGTTATCGTTCTCTAGGGAGTACACCCTTCCCTATGCGGATAGAGAGACTGAAAGGTCTTGTCTGACATTTAATATAATTCCCAAATTTGCTACATCCACCGAAGCCCAGCACCGAAGTGTGCACCGAGAGGGGATCGGATGGTATGAAATGTCCCTTCTCTATATTGGGATAGGGGTGGGGAATGAGTGGGCCCCACCACCCTCTCACACGGTGCACACTCGGTGCTTCTTCTTCGGTCAATGTATCATTTTCGCTTAACTCCATACGAGAGATGCTAGGTTGACCGCAATTTTATCCCGAGGAATGCACCAAGAGGAAATGAAGGGCAGAGATGTAAGGGATCTTAACCTCGGGATGGTGAATGCGCAAAAAATTAAAAAGCGGGTCCCACCCTCCCCTCCCCTCACACGGTACAAAGTGCGGTGTTTCCTCACGTTGTGGGAAAGCTAACATTATAGGGATGTGTATACTATATAGTGGAAAATATTTACTGAAATTGAATTTTACAAACTATTTTGTATTACCAGATTATCCTTAGACCAAACCCATATCCAATTGACTGTAACAGTCGACAAAAAATTCATTTCACTTAAAAAATTTAATCCATGGAAGGAAGTTTAGGGACGAAGAAAACTTTAGGTTTGGAAAGTTCATTCGTATGTGAACTTTTGTATGTATGCACAACATGCATGGATGATAAAATGACATTGATAGTTTTTGATAAACAAAAACTCTTAACGAACCGCCCCTCAAAACTACCCCAAAACCGTTGAGACACATGTGGATGTGGTGGGCTCAAGTGGTCGTTCTTAGCATTGGGATGGGGGTGGGCAGAAAAAATTAGCTTCCCCCCTAAACAAATCAGCTTTCCCCATAAAAAAATCATTATAATGACGCTATGTATTTTCATTGTGTTTCACCATTTTTCTATTTATTTGTGGAAAATTGTGTTTTCACCTATGCTCCAGATGAGGAATTGTATTTTCACCTTAATTCTACCATTATAGAATAGAGGTTAAGAATCTCCATAACAAAGTCAAAGGTGAAATTTATTTTTTCACTTGGAGAGAAAAAGAAAACTCACTAGGGAATTTGTTGGGAGAAAAAAAGAAAAGAGATTTGGCTCATTTTGAAGTAAAACCCAAAATCCCTTAGCCTTATATGAACTAAAATGGCTAAATTACCCCTTAGCCCAAAACCACTAATTTAATTGATATGATTAGATTAGTTAAGTTAGTTAGATTATTTAGTTGATTTATATGATTGATTTTGGAAATAATTGAGAGAGAAAAATAGAGTGAAGTAGTGGTGGAAGTTTTGGGGGATAAGTTAGGGTTTTGAGAGTCCGGTAAGAAAGTTAGGGATTAATAGTGTCCTCCTGCCCAGAACCATTGTTAGAAAATGGGGTATACTTTTAGGTTTTTTTAGGTCAAGGGAAATAAGGTAAGTTCACCAAGTTTTAACACCCCTTAGATAGGGCACTACGTGGGGCCCACTCCTGCCCTTTCTTATTACAGTCTTGCTAGAACCACCGAAGAATTTGCACTGTGAATACACCGAGAAAGATCGCACGGACCCAGGGTAGCATTCGGTGCATTGGGATAGGGGTGGGGCAGAAGTGGGCCCCACCCATCCTCTCACATCCTCTCACACGGTGAGAATGCGGTGCAAATTCTTCGGTGAGTAAATCATTTTTGTTCTTATTATAATGCTGAGAACTCAGGGTTGGGACCGTTCGATTCCCTCACGCTGCAATTCTCGGGACTTTTTCCGGTCAACCTAGAATCATATCTGGGGAATGGTGAACCCTACTTATGTAAATCTAAATCTAAATCTAAATTTGTGGTTTAGATTGTAGAGAGGTGAATAAGGAGGTGGGAAAGAGGGAGTTGAATAACATTTTTTATTTATTAAACTTCAAGTTTTACTCGATATATACTCACAAAATATACCGAAAACAAAGTACCGAAGGCTGCACCGTGTGAGCGGGATGGTGGGGCCCACTCCTGCCCTTCCCAACTCACATGTGCGGATAACAGGGTCGTCCCGCGGGTAAACAATGAATATATAAAGCCGAGGTTAAGCAATGCCTATAAATTTTCTTGCTTTCACAGGAATCTACCCCCCTTCAAACTAGAAATCAATTTTCTGATCTGGTGTTTGAAGGAACCATCAGTTTTCGTCTAGAAATCCCTTTCTGTTTTGGGTCTCCCCAAAATTTCAATGTATTTAGACGCTTAAGGAAAAGATTTCGAGTTAGCGTCTATTTCAAGTTTCAGATATCTTCAAACTAATCATAGAACTAACATACGATGTTGTTGCTGGTTCTTTCTCTTTCTTTCTCACCGGGCTTATTGTAGTCATATCTTTGAGGATCACAATAATGATGTGAATTCGTTCTCGAAAGTTTTCAAGGATTCACATATGAAAAGACGAGGGTACCTAAATATACCTCAATCTAAACTTTTCCACCTATAAGTCCTTTCCCCGAAAGTGATTGTCTATGGACTGAGTCGAGACAATACAACTAATCGTTTCATACTTCGTGTGATCGTATATGGATACGAGATCGAGACAATACGACAACAAGATAACTTGTGTGATTGACTATGGATACAAGATCGAGACAATACAACAACGAAGTATATTTACTTGATAATAGGTTTGGACTTAACCAAGCACAATAGGATTGCTATAAAGTAAATAGGAATTAACGTTTGTGTATTTTACTTCTAATTATAATAAAACAATTAATTGCGGAAATATAAAAGTAAAAGACACATCAAGATTTTATTAAATAGGAAACCGCAAATGCATAAAAATTGAATACTCTCAGAATTAAGCCGCTATACAAAATAAAACCAACTTCGTATAGTTTAGACTAAGCAACTAAACCTATAGTTAACCTAGTTCCGTCTGTATCCCTGCGCCTCCAACTTGCAATAAGTCACGCACTTGGAACAATTCCTTTGGTTCGTATTCCAAACAGTAAAGGAATAACAAATCTGTTCGGTAACAACCCTTTTCAATCAAGTGGTATGAGTTTGACAAAAGGCTCTTCCGTTTATCCCAATAAACTCCTTTGTCAGGTTCTTATATCTATCAAATAGCAACTACCAAAGTAATTATTTAGATTTTGCAATCAATACTTTGAATCACAAAGAATTGTATTGATGTCGATCTACTCAACTAATCAATCCAATCCATCACAAAGATAAACCGATTATAGTTGGATCCCCAGCCGATCAAGTTTTGTGCACACCAAAGATTATGAACCCAAATCAGAAATCTTATTCGTCTTCAAATCTTCTTAGATCTTCAATAAACGCCTGCACACAATCAACTTGAATCTCCCGTCGAAACTTCGATCTAGTTTGAGTGAATCTTATATCAGAAGAGAAGATTCTAAAGCATAAACAAACTAGGTGAAATCAAAGTTCAACAACCGTTAGTCAATCAAATCAATCGAAAACTAATAATAAACTGCAATTATCTAGTTTCCCACCAACGGTACTAATAGAGCTTCTCAATCCCAAAGAAGTCTTTAAACTGAGCGGCCTTAAGAGATTTCGCCTAATTAGGTTACTTTCCTCTCCGAATAGGCGGCTCCACCAGTAACAACACAACTAGGTAGTTTTGCTGGCTATGAGGATTAGTTTGCTAGAAATGCAAACTTCAATATTTATAGACAAGGATGTTTAGACACCAAGGAATTTTAAAAACCGAATATTCTCAAAGATATGCAATAAACACAAAATCGGTTTTCATAACTCCTAGAAATGCACTGTTCAAATATTGACTGAGATCCCAATAGAAAAATCTATAATATGTAAATGAAAATTACCAATTATTATTTTCTAAAGATATGCATTTAATTGGTGGAAATTAAATAGCATATAAAAACTAAGAAACCTTAATTAAAAGATTCTCAATTTATTTCGATCCGGGATTCTCCTTTAGCTATTAAGGAATATCTTTGAACAATAAAAGATAAGAGTTACTGCACATGTTTGTCGACATCTTTACTTTGTAAATCCTTTTTCATATTTACAATCTGGGAACCGATTTGCCACACTTCCAAACAAGTTTAGAATTGGTTCATCTGACTTCCAAGAACTATGTAATTGATTATCCTATCAAATCACCATTAATGGGTTTCACGGTTCTACCTCAACAAAAAGTTTTTGTTCTACCTCCAAGTGGGTACTAGGATCGGTCACACTAGTTACCATAAAATGGCTTACTAAGTACTAGGATCGGTTACCACTTCTTATGGTAAAACTTGTGATTGGTTGACCAAGTTATAGGATCGGTTACACAAACTTACTAAAACTTGTTAAACCTCTTACAAGGATTGATTACACTCTCTCTTGTGATCGGTCACACCTCTTACTAGGATCGGTTACCCAATGGCTAGTATTAAGTCACACCAATTTCAAGATATCGATCTTACCATCTCAGGTTATCACTTAAGATCAGTTTCACTAATAAAAGTCATACCAATAAAAAAGTTAGGCCTTGTGAATAGTTTTACCAAGATACATAAACAAGTTATGTATGGTTATACTAAACACACATATTGGTAATCCAAAGATATGCAATGAATAATAATACCAATAAGCCTTGCGATTTCCCTTTCGATTCACAAAACAAGTTTATGAATTTACTTCCTTTAAATGAATGTAAAACATTGTTTCCTAGGAAGAAATCTTCACCCATACCCATACATAATCACAATAGAATTCATACGATTATGTCGATGTCTTATATACGAAGTTCAAAAGATAGACGTTGTACTTCGTATTGTAATTCCTTAATACTATGTCTAACTAGAGTATAATGTTCACAGCTTCGCAATTATGTTTTCAATATGCACGACTTGAAAGATACGTTAGGAATGAAACAGTTCAAGTCAAATATTACTAACCTCAAGAGGAAGGATGATGTCGTCGATGTAGCTCTTTACTTCTTCACATTCTTCAAGTCTTCACATAATACTTGTAAGTCTCATATCCTAGTAACTTTCTAGCTAACCTATACGAGGTTGACTCTAGTAAATAATCAAGCGACTCTTTAAATGAGTTTTGGTTCACTAAAATATGACAACCAAACTTGACATACCAACGCTTGGTGGGTTCAACCGAGCTATGCTCTAACAATCTCCCCCTTTGTCAATTTTAGTGAAAAAACTCTTACATCATATGGATAAACAAATTACAAGAATTCATTATACATACGCTTGATTCCAAGTTTCAACAGCACAATTACCTGTATACATTCAATCCTTTAAATGCCGCTATTGACATTATAATAACAAATCTAATACTCCCCCTAAAGGTAAGATAGGTAGATTTTCAATCTGCACGTCTTTTTTATTCCCTTTGTAGTTAAGATAACCACAAGTATCAATATGATATGCTACTCCCCCTTAGTCTATGCTTTACTCTTTCGTTAGATATAACGTTTAAGCACCATTGTCCTTTCCCTTAGTGATATCAAATCAATATCAAATCACTGTTTACTCCATATATTTCTCCCCCTTTTAGTCACAAAATGACAAAGATACGAGCAAATAAAGGAAAAACCGAAAGAATCTTACAAATCTTACAAAGAGACTTGCAACCTATAAGAGTTAAGCACGAGGGTTCCACACACCATTTTTTATAACCAATATCAAAACCGAAACTACAAGTAATTTTGTTTTGATATGTTACTAAGGAAACAATTACCCGAAGCAATTTTCCATAATAGTTTAGCAAATCAAAAATTGACTAACATCTTAGTTCTTTTGCTAAAACGATTGTACAAATACAATCGCTTGTTCGATAAGACCAAAATAAAGATCAGAATTAACTATATTTTTCTCATCTGGCTCTAATTATTTTCATCAATAACTTAGAACTTTCACTTTTAAACAAGTCAAGTACTAGGTTAGTTAACTACCATTTCTTGTTAAGGCATTCGATTAGACTTGAATAACCGAAACCTCCACTTTGATAAGTCTAAGATCAGAATTAACTTAGTTTCTCTTATCTGGAATCCATTTGGACTAAACAATTGATCCCGAAAACTCTTTTGTTAAGCCATAAACAATCCATACAAACTAAATAAATCAACATGTATAATTATTTACCTCAACCGGAAGCAATTGAAACAAACATAAACATTATGGCACCGCAATTGCACCGAAGTTTTGTAAGCCTAAACAATTGATACCAAACAATAAAGCAAGATAACAATAGTTTTTCTTAACCGGAAACAATTGAATCACACCCACATCCATACACAAATAATGGAATAAACATCAATTGTACCGAAATTTTGTTAAGCAAAAGCAATAAATATATGCAATAAAATCAGGCTTTTCTTAAACAGGAAAACGATTAACTAACAAATTCGTTACTTCAAATTCCGCATCCTCTTCACCCCTTAAGATATGACAATAAGCGCCAGTTCAAGATAGAACTCTCCCCCGTTGTGCTGTCATCCTCCCGCAAGACAAAAGAACAACAACAAAGATCAACCTTTTCCAAAGAAAGGTTGAAAACCGGTTTTAACTATTGCAATGCAAAAGTTGAAACCCCGAAACACATATGTTTTTATGCTAAACCAAAAAAGATTCAACATATTGTGACTTTTTCACATATTGTTTCAATCAGAACCCCTCATGATCCTTTGATAAAGCCCACCAACATGGGCTAGAACTAATTCCCGCTAAATCAAAAAGTCACCCAAACCATAAGGGGTTCACACATATGAGATCGAATATTAGGGTCATGAAAACCAAAATCAAACATCCCATAAACATACATAGAAATAGAATAAAGCATTCAAGCACATGCTATGTAATCAAAAACTATCACAAGAAAAATTATAAACTAATAATTTTATTCATAAATAAGATAGTTTTATTCATAATAGACCTTATACAATTATTGAAGGAAATCAAAAATTGATGTCTATTTTTCTGATTAATCCTTCATCTCAATGTTAGAGGAAGGAAGATTATTACTTTCAGTCTTCAGCTTGTGAAATTCTTCAAGTAGATAACCTTGTTGTTTGACCAGAATTTCTTGCAGTTGAGAAATTTTCGTGAAGGATTCTGCAAGAACATGTAATTCTGTCTTTGATTGAACACAGAAGTGTGTCAATGCTTCAATAAACTGATCTTTATTCAGCATATTCTCTTTTTCCTTTATCTAAGCCAATCTCTCTTTTTGATTTTACTCTTTGATTTCTCAATATCCAGAGAAGATGCATACTTATTCTTGAAGTGATCTTTCTGATCTAGCATCTTATCAAGAGATGACATTGGATCCAGACTCATAGTTCGGATAAGGAATGACCAAAGAAAGAAAGGGATCTTTTTATAATTTTCATACTTCCGAAAATATAATATTCCTATAAATACGAATATCTCAATTATTTTCAATTACAAGATTTTATTCCCATAATCTACACATAAGTGCCTTGAACTTTCTTCTTCCTCACTAAATTTGGCACACAAGGTGAGGAAGAAATGCTAATACCGATCAGGTGGTATTAGTATGAGATTTTCTCTCATTATGGAATTTTGAACAACCAGAGTGTTTTGAATCTAGTAAAGTATGAAGGAGTCCCTTCTTGTTACCTCGAACTAACGAAGTATCCTGAGATTGACTTGGGTTTCCTATGCAACTTCTAGCAATTCTGTTTTTTAGACAGTTTTTGCATCTTGTCTTATTTTTCCCTTTACCATTAGATGATTTAATAACATCGAAAGACATGTCCATTTTTAAAATGGGTAAATCACTAATGGAGAAGGAAGAAATAAGATTGACAACTAATGCAATACTAGCTTTTTCCTCTTTTTCAGAGTCATAAGAATCAGAGGTCTCATCTAGAGTTACGGCCAGAGCCTTGCTTCCAGTGTATTTCTTAAGATTGGGACAGTCTTTAGCAATGTGACCAAACCCTTTACACTTAAAGCACTGGGGCTGATATTTATCATCTTCTTCCTGATCCTTTTTGACAGGAACTAAATCATGTGGACGAGAAGATCGATGAGCATCCTTTATGAATCACTTATTTCTTTTCCTTAAGAGATCTCGAAACTGTCTAGTAATCAATGATAATGATTGTTCAATTTCATCATCAGAGTTTTCTTCAATCTGTTCATCTGAATCATCCATCTGTCTATTCCTTTCCATTGGAGCTTTCGGAATTTTTACAGCTTTAAAAGCGATTCCTTTACTTTGAATAGACTGTGATTCATGATCAAAGATCTTTAACTTTCCAACGAGTGTGCTTCGTGAGAGTGTTGAAATATCATTTGCTTCTATGATTGCATGCTTCTTAGAATCGTATCTAGATGGCAACGATCTGAGAATTTTTCACACTATATCTTTTTCATAAATAGTCTTTCCAAGAGAGAAAGAAGCATTTACCATCTCAGAGAGTTTAATATAAAACTCTTCAAAAGTGTCGTTGTCATCCATTCGAAGGTTTTCCCAATCGGACATAAGAGTTTGAAGTCTATCTTCTTTCTCTGATGTATTACCTTCGAACACGATCTGTAGATTATCCCAAGCTTCTTTCGAAGTTTGACATCTTGATACATGATGTTGTAGATCACGACTTACAGCATGTATTATAGCATTCAAACCATCTGAATTCTGCTTAGCAAAAGCCTTTTCTTCGGTTAAAAAATCCACTAAGCGTTTAAACTCAGTTTCCGAATTTTCTACTTTCGGGCGATTATAACCATCGACGACTAATAGACATGTATTAAAGTCTCGTGATTGAAGTAAAGATCTCATAGTAGATTTCCACCATAGATAGTTTGATCCGTCAAATCTTGGGGGTACGTTAATTGAAGTCGATTCATGAGAACTCGAGTTCATTGCTTATAGGATGGATCGCACCAAACACAGATTGTTAGATATTTTCGTGTTTGCCTGCTCTTATACCAATTGAAAATACGAGGGTACCCAAATATACCTCAATCTAAAACTTTTCCACCTATAACTCCTTTCTCCAGTGATTATCTATGGGCTGAGTCGAAACAATACAACTAATCGGTTAACACTTCGTGTGATCGTCTATGGATACGAGATCGAGACAGTACGATAACAAGATAACTTGTATGATTGACTATGGATACAAGATCGAGACAATACAACAACGAAGTATGTTTACTTGATAATAGGTTCGGACTTAACCAAACACAATAGGATTGCTATCAAGTAAATAGAAATTAACGTTTGTGTATTTTACTTCTAATTATAATAAAACAATTATAATTACGGAAATAGAAAAGTAAAAGACACAGCAAGATTTTGTTAACGAGGAAACCGCAAATGCAGATAAACCCCGGGACCTAGTCCAGAATTGAATACTCTTAGAATTAAGCCGATATACAAAATCAAACCAACTTCGTATAGTTGAGACCAATCAACTAAACCTATAATTCACCTAGTTCCCTCAGTATCCATGCACCTCCAACTTGCAATAAGTCACGCACTTGGAACAATTCCTTTGGTTCGTATTCCAAAAAGTAAAGGAAAAACAAATCTGTTCGGTAACAACTCTTTTCAATCAAGTGATATGAGTTTGATAAAAGTCTCTTCCGTTTATCCCAATAAACTCCTTTGTCAGGTTCTTAGATCTATCCAATAACAACTACTAAAGTAATTGTTTAGATTTTGCAATCAATACTTTGAATCACAAAGAATTGAATTAATGCCGATCTACTCAACTAATCAATCCAATCTATCACAAAGATAAACCGATTATTGTTGGATCCCCAGCCGATCAAGTTTTGTGCACACCAAAGATTATGAACCCGAATCAGAAATCTTCTTCGTCTTCAAATCTTCTTCGATCTTCAATAAACAACTGCACACAATCTACTTGAATCTCTCGTGATCAATCACACACAGAACGGAGTCTGTTAACAATGGATTATCACAAGACGTCTTTAGATCTACAAATAGTCTAAAGATCTCCCATCGAAACTTCGATCTAGTTTGAGTGAATCTTATATCAGAAGAGAAGATTCTCAAGCATAAGCAAACTAGGTGAAATCAAAGTTCAACAACCGTTAGTCAATCAAATAAATCAAAAACTAATAATAAACTGCAATTATCTAGTTTCCCACCAAAGGTACTAATAGAGCTTCTCAATCCCAAAGAAGTATTTAAACTGAGCGGTCGTAAGAGATTTCTCCTAATTAGGTTACTTTCCTCTCCATATAGGAGGCTCTGAAAAGACGAGGGTACCCAAATATACCTCAATCTAAAACTTTTCCACATATAAGTCCTTTTCCGAAAGTGATTATTTATGGACTGAGTCGAGACAATACAACTAATCGGTTCACACTTCGTGTGATCGTTTATGGGTACAATATCGATACAATACAACAGCGAAGTATGTTTACTTGATAATAGGTTCGGACTTAACCAAACTCTAGGGATTGTCTATCAAGTAAAATAGGAATTAACATTTGTGTATTTTACTTCAAATTATAATAAAACAATTATAATTGCGGAAATTAAAAAGTAAAAGACACACCAAGATTTTGTTAACGAGGAAACCGCAAATGCAGAAAACCCCCGGGACCCAGTCCAGAATTGAATACTCTCAGAATTAAGCCGCTATACAAAATCAAACAAACTTCGTATAGTTGAGACCAAGCAACTAAACCTATAGTTCACCTAGTTCCCTCAGTATTCCTATGCCTCCAACTTGTAATAAGTCACGTACTTGGAACAATTCCTTTGGTTCGTATTCCAAACAGTAAAGGAACAACAAATCTGTTTGGTAACAACTCTTTTCAAACAACCTGATATGAGTTTGACAAAGGCTCTTCCGTTTAACCAATAAACTCCTTTGTCGGGTACTTAGATCAATCTCTCAACAACTACTGAAGTAATTGTTAGGCTATGCAATCAATACTATTAATCACATAGAAGTGTATTGATGCCGATCTACTCAACTAATCAATCCAATCTATCACAAAGATAAACCTATTATAGTTGGATCCCTTTCCAGCCGAAACAAGTATTATGCACACCATAGATTATGAACCCAAAAAGTCTTCTTGTCTTCAAATCTTCTTTAATCTTCAATCAGCACATGCACACAATCAACTTGAATCTCTTGTGATCAATCACATACAGAACGGAGTCTGTTAACGTTGGATTATCACAAGACGTCTTTAGATCTACAAACAGTCTCAAGATCCCCGTCGAAACTTCGATCTTGTTTGAGTTAATCTTATATCAGAAGAGAAGATTCTCAAGCATAAAACAACTAGGTGCAATCAAAGTTCAACAACCATTAGTCAATCAAATCAATCGAAAACTAATAATAAACTGCAATTATCTAGTTTCCCACCAACGGTACTAATTGATAGACGCATTTATGTGTCTATTTTCATCTTTTTTATGTATAGTGTTAGTACCCATTTTTGTACTAATTTTGGTATTTTATCCCTTGTAGGTGTTTTTTGGAAAAATAGGCTTTTGCGGCAAAATTGGCTCGAAAAGTTGTTAAAGGCTCCTGGGAGGACATTTGCTATTCGGACCCTCATTTTTGATAAGGGATAACCCATTTCCAAGCAGCTGCTAAGCACAGACCGGGTCTGGATAGGGGGAGGTCACATTTCTTCACGTTTTCAAAAACAGAAAAATGGCTGGAATTTGTTTCTTTCACAGACGATTTTGTGGATGGATTGTTGATCGATTTTTAGGGAGATTAAAGGGCTTAATTTGATTGGGTTTGTTCCTATGGACTTACAGGCGAGGTAAGGGTGTTGGAATGGATCCAAAGTGGCTAGAACTCGAATTGGAAGCGAAAAAAGGTTAAAAATATCACGGTTTATTTTGGGCAAGTTTCTTGGTTTATTTTTGGAAACTTACGTGAAGAAGAGGAAGGAAACTCTTCTTAGAGATTTTATTTCTATCACGGGAGGAGTTTGGACAGCTGAGAACACGTGAAACAGAAAAAAAAATAAAAAAAATATCACAACTTGCTGTGGAGGAAAAAACCAAAATTATTCTCGAATTTTCTTTGCTCTACTATGTATAAAAGGGTTGGTTCGAGTCCTAGGAAGGGAAGAAAGAAATTAGGGGAAGTTTAGAGCCTTAGAGAAGCCAAAAAAATCATTGGAAGAAGCCCGAGTTCTGCTGCTGCTGCTGTTGCCGGAGAAGACGAAGAACACATACAGCAGAAAAAGAAAGTAGCAGAATCTGTGACCGTAACTTTCAAACTCTATAGCTTTTGTAACAATTTTTCCAACAATTAGCTTCAGTTCGCAACAGTTCTCTGTAAAAGTAGGTTCTGTAACGATTATATTAGTTACAGAATCCGCTGCTTAAAACTTTTCACTCTTTTAATCAACTTTTGAACACCAAAGATGTATTTTGAGCAAGAGATTAATATGAGGAGCTAAACCCCTTAGCCGAGGCGACGGAGGAAGCCATTGTTCCATGAAAAGTGGTATAGTTCTATTTTAATTATTTATTGCAATTATTTTACATGATTTTTTTGCGTAGAATTTAAAAGAAAAATTGGTTTTTATTGAGTTGTTGTGAAGCGTTTTGATGGGACATGCTTAGTTTTAATACTTTTGATGTTTCATGCTTCGTGCTTACAATTATTACTTCAAGAACCATATTAGAGGCAAATATTAGAGTCAACTTAAAGAAAAATATTGCATGAATATTAATTAGAGTTTATCAATTAATTGGTCAATGGTGGAATCCAAAGTCTCAGTATTTTCTTATTATTATTGAAACAATTTTATTTAATTCTCAAAAATCCTTCACAAGCCCGAGTTGAACGAACTTTACTCACCACTTTCACTACAACTTAAAATTCACATCAATTTTTGGCGCCGCCGACGCGGACTTGTTTTTAGGGTTTTAGATTTATTTTTATTTTTATTTATTTTTATTTTTGTTCTTTTTTACTGGTTTGGTATTTTTTTTGATTCTTTTCAGATTTGGAGCGGGGCTAAAAGGAAAGGAAAAAGTGCTAAAAGAGGAAAGCATCGCCCAAAAAAGGAAGGAAAAGAGGAATCCAAAGGAGTGAAGAAGAAGATTTTTTTTTAGTTATTTTATTTATTTATTTTTTTAGATTTTTTTTTTTTTTAGAAATTGTAATTAGGGTTTTATTTTTACTTTTGTAATTTTTTTTATTTTATTTTTGGGACATTGGACACTATTTTTAATTTTAATTTTTATATACCCTACGGAAGGGTATCCTTTAATTATAAAACTGTTTGCAGAGAAGGAGGACAATTACGATATTGTCTCTGCACCTTGGGTTCGTACACTGACACAGGAGTCAGTGGCCCGAGTCGACTACAACCGATTCATCCCCCGTCTGGAACGGGAGGTAAGGTTCTGAACACTCGCGAATCCCCTGTCAGCGAGTTACTGTATTCCTTAAGGTGCATATCTGCTGAGAACCTGAATATGGACATTTACTTTTCTAGTAAAGGGAAAGGCCTGACCATACAAGATAAGGGTTCGGATTTCATCACCGTTCCCTTCTTTCCCGCCTTAGGAAAACGATACCGAACGCGAACCTAAGCTTAAAATATTGACTAGAACGAGACCGATAGGGTAACGAGCTTGTAGGAAAGTCGTTCAAAAGGATCGTATTGGGTATTTTGTTAGCCTAACTCAAAGTTCAGGAAGATTACTGTAAGTCGAATAGAGCCGCCTTGTAACCCAAGGAAGCGTTGCCAAAGAGGTAGGGGTATCAAAGCTCCTCTGAGCTTCTCCTACTTCTCTTCGACTTACTTTATTCGGATAGTCCTACGAGGTTTGCTAAAATTGTACCCAGTTGCCTCTTGGAAGAGTAGAAGCTGGTCTAGAAACAATCTAAGTGGAGCCATCATGCTTTTTGTTTGCTAGAAATCAATAGGGTTGATTTGGTTGAGTCGTCCTTGATTTGTGATTGCTTATCCTTCCAATTTTAGGAAAATCTTGTGTATGCCTGAACGTAAAAGAGACGCCCTAGGTAGATTTGTAAAAGAAAAACCTAGCAGTTCTAAGCGTCTCGATTACCTTAATCTAGAAGGTCCAATTTTTGGAGAGTCCTGTGTTGAACATTCTCCTGAAGAGAGAATCCCTAATACTCCGATAGTTCCAGAGATGGCTACTTTGAAAGCTTTGTTAAATCCGACTAGGACCACTCGTCCCTTGTGTATTAAGTTAGCTGACACAGAAGCCAATTATGAGCTTAAACCTGGGACCATACAGATGCTCCCAATCTTTTTAGGGAAAGAAAATGAAAACCCTTATTTCCATGTTAGGGATTTTGAAGAAATTTGCAGTACCCTAAGAATTAGAGGCTTAGATGATGATGCTTTGAAACTTAGGTTATTTCCTTTTTCCCTGAAAGATAAAGCCAAATCGTGGCTGTATAGTTTGACTTCTGAGTCAATCGAAACATATGAACAACTTACATCTTCCTTTTTCAATAAGTTTTTCCCTAGGCATAAAACATCGTCTATTAGGACGCAAATCTGCACATTCTCACAACAAGAGGGAGAATCTTTGTATAGGTATTTGGAAAGGTTCAATGATTTGTTAACACAATGTCCTCACCATGGTTTAAAAAAGGTTAGGCTAGTTCAGATCCTTTATGAGGGTTTAGATTATCCCACAATATCCATGGTTGAAGCTTTGTGTACAGGTGGGTTTGAGAACCAAACTGTTGATGCGGCAATGGCATTTTTGAATGAAGCCGCCGAAAAGACCCAACAATGGGAAAATAGTAGGGAACCCCGGAAAACGATTCTTCTAAGCAGAGGAAACGTTAATAGAATAGAAGGAGGCTCTGAATCAGATGTCAAGATTGAAGAGATAGCTAAGAGTTTAGAAGCTCTAGAAATGGGTCACGCTAGTGGTAGGTTGGAGCCTTTTTGGGAAGGCCATAATAATGAAGAGCAAGCCAATGCTCTTTATAATAACACTAGACTCGAGAATCGTCAGAAATTTCACCCATATTCAGAAACCTATAACCCTGGGTGGAGAAACCATCCGAACTTTGCTTGGTCTAAGGGCCAGAATCAAGGTCAGTTTAGTAACTCTAATGCTCCACCAGGTTTTAGTTATGCTAAGAATCCTTTGGGGCAAGGTCAATTTCAGAATCAGTCGGATAAGAAAATCCTTAGCCTAGAGGAGTCTCTCGTTTTGTTAACTCAGCAAACTGCAAAATTTCAGCAATCAGTAGAACTAAGTCTACAAGCTAGTAACAAGATAGGACAAGAAAATAGTCAGGCCATTTCCGAGCTGAAAACCCAGGTAGGTCTGATAAATGAGTCTTTGAGAGAAAAAGGTAGGTTTCCTAGTCAAACACAACCCAACCCTAGAGGAGTTCCTTAAATAGGTGCAAAATAATCGAATCAGTTGAATGCTGTTAGAATCCTTAGGAGTGGTAGAATTGTAGACAATGAGGTAACCATGCCCGATAGTGAACATACAGTAGTTCACCCCTCAGGTTCTCACCCCTCAGGACCACCCATAGCTGAGGAGACCGATAAAGTTTCTGATGATGTCAATTCAGTCCCTGGGAGGTCTGATTCTGTGCCTAGAGCCCCATTTCCCCAGCTATTAGTACCAACAAAGAAGGAATCGAACTTTAATGACATATTGGAGGTTTTTAAGAAAGTTACCATAAACCTTCCTCTATTAGATGCAATTAGGCAAATTTCTGCTTATGCCAAGTTCCTTAAGGACATGTGTACACGAAAGCGAAAACTTAGCATCTATAAGAAAGCCTTTTTAGCTAGTCACGTAAGTTCAATCATTCAGAACACCACAACTCCAAAATACAAAGACCCAGGTTCCCCTACCATTGCTTGTACAATAGGTAAATTCCGGGTAGAAAAAGCTTTACTTGACTTAGGAGCCAGTGTGAACTTACTGCCGTACCATGTGTATTTACAGCTAGGACTTGGTGAAATGAAACCTACTCAGATGACACTGCAGTTAGCTGATAGGTCCGTTAAAATTCCTCGAGGTGTTATCGAGGATGTTCTCATTGAGGTCGACAAGTTTATTTATCCAGTGGATTTTGTTGTGCTAGATACCCAACCTGTCCCTGACCTAGAGAACCAGATACCTGTGATTTTAGGTCGCCCATTTTTAGCTACGTCTAATGCGATCATTAACTGTCGAAATGGTGTGATGAATTTGTCTTTTGGTAATATGACTATGGAGATGGACATTTTTAATGTCAGTAAGCTACCTTATGATCTAGATGACACATGTGTTGAAGAGGTGAACATGATAGAAGCTTTAGTTCAGGAGTCATTACCAAACATTTTGTCTGAAGACCCATTGGGAAGTTGTCTATCCCATTTTGGTTTAGATTTTGACGACGATAGCACTATTGAAGAAGTAAATGCCCTATTAGATCCTACCCCTGTGTTAGACACTAATAGATGGAAAGCTAGGTTCGAACAATTACCAGTTTCTGAGACTACCTTAATTCCTTCTTTAGAAGAGCCTCCTAAGTTGGACCTTAAACCACTACCCGACACTCTAAAGTATGTGTTTTTAGGGCCATCTGAGACTTTACCTGTGATTGTAGCTTCCGATTTGGATAGTGATCAGGAAAGTAGGCTAGTGAATGTGCTTCAAGATAATAAGGAAGCATTAGGGTGGACTATAGCAAACATTAAGGGTATAAGTCCTACTGTGTGTATGCATCAGATTCATTTAGAGGAAGACTCCAAACCTTCGAGGGAGATGCAACGTCGACTGAACCCTAACATGAAAGAGGTAGTTCGAAAAGAGGTGTTTAAGTTGTTAGATGCGGGTATTATCTACCCAATTTCAGACAGTAAGTGGGTCAGCCCCGTTCAGGTTGTCCCCAAGAAATCAGGTATCACTGTAGTCCAGAATGATAATAACGAGTTAATCCCAACCCGGGTGACCACGGGATGGC
>JAJJMB010017528.1:1528467-1566364 GCA_023531105.1 Papaver atlanticum | reverse complement strand
GAAGTAAACCTTGAGGAACGAACGTGCTCTTGCGGGAGGTTTCAAATGGAATTTCTGCCTTGTTTGCACGCCCTGGCTGTAATCAAAACAAAGAAATCTACTACAAACTTCAGTGTCTGCGGAGTACACTGGAGAACCTTGGAATAGAGATCTGCCTATCAAGGTACCATTGAATCGCCGTTAACTTTGGGTAGGTGGGACTTACCACTGGATATTCAGAGCAGAAAGCGCCTTCATCCGGATTTTAAATATTCCGCGGGTCGTCCAAAACTTGATCGTTACAGGGGTTGGGGCGAGAAGCCGAAGCCACAAGCGAATCAGCAGAGGCGATGCTCAAAATGTGTCGCGGAGGGACATTACCGTACTACTTGTCCGAAATGACCGTTCTGCATGAGTTTGGCCGGTAGTGGTGATTTTTTGGGGAGGCATTATGATGGTGGTGGTGATAACCTGGAGTTGTTTTTTGTAGTGGTGGTAATGAAATGTGGTTTGGTATCTTGATGGACTTCGTTTGTGAATGAAGTAGTAAATGGAGGTGATGGTTTTGAAGGACAAGTAGATGTTGTTTTAGTGGTGTAGTTTTTTGGCAGCGTTACTGGAGTTTAGGCAGCGGGTGGTAACCTGATCTTCAGTTGGTTGGCCTGTGTGTTTTTTTCCTTTCTCTTTTATTATATCCAGGCCTCCGGGGCTTGTAGAGCACTAAATGCGGTTGTCTTTTTTGCACTTTTTGGTGGCCCATATGATGGTGGTGGTCCTAATTAACCTGGAGTTGTTTTTAGTAGTAGTGAAATGTGGTTTGGGTAATGTAATGTGGTTTGGGTATCTTGATGGACTTCGTTTATGAAGAACAATGTTTTGGGGACTAGCCCAAAACAGTGGGGGACTACTTTGTTATTCAAATGTCCACTCAAAATTTTAAGGGGTGTCCTAAAAGATTAGGGAAGACTAATCTGTCCTTATCCTAATTAAGGTTATAACTAATCCTAATAACCCACTAATTTAACCACTACCCACTAATCTAACCCCTAAATTAAAACCAAAAATCAGTTTTAAAACACATTTTTTTTATTCTCCTCTTCTTCTTCTTCTTCTCCTCTTCTTCTTCTTCTTCTTCTTCTCCTCTTCTTCGTATACATCGTCGATTTGAAAAAATTCATCGTCGATTAATCAATTTTATAAAACAATGCGTTCTAAGCAGACACCAAGAATTCCCGGATTGAGTCCGGGTCTGGCTAGCATAGCGAATCTCCCAAATCAATTTGAAGTTGATAAACAACTTCAACCAAAGTTGGGAGACGAATTGAAGCATCCAACATCAACCAAGGAGTCTGATTCCATCAAAATGAAAATCCGCAGGTAATTTCCTTCGTACCCATTCCTTTGAATCGTTTTTTGTTGAAGAAATCATCAAAATCCATTGAAAATGGTAGTTACAGTATAGATTTCGGCTAGGAGAAATATTGAAAACCCTAGAATTTGGTAACCGAACTTTGAATATGAAGAACAATTCGGCGAATTAGTAATTTTAAGGTAACCGAACTACGAAGTTCGGTAAGCTCGCAAAAAAAACACGTAACCGAACTCCTTCTTTATATGAAAAAATTGAGTTCGGTTTAGTCGATAAATTTATATAGGTAACCGAACTTTCAATATGAAGAACAGTTCGGCCAATTAGTAATTTTAAGGTAACCGAACTATGAAGTTCGGTAAGCTCGCAAAAAAATAACGTAACCGAACTCCTTCTGTATATGAAAAATATGAGTTCGGTTACCTCGATAAATTTATATAGGTAACCGAACTTTGATAAAATATAGTTCGGTTACCTCGCACTTTCTATGTGGTAACCGAACTTTGATCTGTCACATACAAACTTGTAGTTCGGTTACCTCGCAACTTATACCAGATAACCGAACTTTAGTCTGTTAACATTTTGTGTTTGATGTAATCCCATGTTCATCTTTATTTGATAAGACAATATTCTGTTTAGGTAATAATGTGGTTTTCATTCATTAGGAACAAAGGGAAAAAATCTAATCCCCACGTAGACGAAGATTTGAGAACTCCAACACCTCGCGGTAGGATACATCTGGATTTCCGAAACCGTGGTACCAAAAATGCAAAACATGGAGGGGGATCATTACAGGAAGTCAATCAGGAGGTGATGGAGAATACAATTGATAATGTTATTGAAGAAGAGATTGATGATGAAGAAGAGCAAGGAAATGAAGACCAAGGAAATGAAGAGGTTGAACAACAAATAGAACATGTTGAGAATGTAGAGGAAGAAGAACAAGGACAGGGCAAAGAAGGAGAAGGACAAAAGGAAGAGAAGGATGATGAAGAAGAGGGAGAGGAAGAAGAGGAGGGAGAGGATGAAGAGGAGGAAGAGCAAGAAGAGGAGGAAGAGCAAGAAGAGCAAGAAATTGTTCCCGTTAAAGAGAAAAAGAAGCCGAAGCCGCCTTGTGATAGATACTCACACATTCCCCCTGATAATTTGTGTTTGCCACCAGTGAACCCAACTTATGGTACTCCAAATGATGGAGGGGCCACATTGTTTGGCTACAAACACTCATGGGCTGCGAAGATCTATGCGACAAAGGTATTCTTTAAGTTCATTTTTACCTAACAAAATGTTTTTTTTTTGGGACATGTTTCGTCAAGTATTAATAGTGTTATGTTTTTTTCGTAGGATCATAATGATGCAGTACGTCTTATTCGGCGTCAAAAGGCGTCCAAATGGGATCTATCTTTGGAGTGTGACGATTTTCAATCAAAGGTGAAAGAGTGTGTTTTATGGAGAGCTATAGAGGATGCACATGCGGATTTTGACGTTGTTGCCGTATCCGCATTTCCCGAGAGGTACTATCCCGAGACATATACAATTCATCTTCCATTTGGCGAGATGGGAATTACTCCCGACGATTGCTCGAGAATAACCGGCTTACCAGTGGAAAGTAAATGTCTTCGAGAAGGCTACAACCCCTCGATGCATTATGAAGCTCTTGAAGAATTGGCTCTAAAATGTCTAGGATGGGATGCAAGAAAGGCTCAATGTGAGTTTAGACGTTCTGTGAGGTCCCCTAAACGTGGCGATGAGTATAATCCAAGAGAGACAAATGGAGCCTTTAAGAAGAGGTTGAAGAAATTCAAGTTGGTAAAGTTGAAGGAAGCATTTGGAGGAACAAGAAAGAAGGTGGAGAAAGGAAAGTTGGTGATGGACCAGGAGACCCTTAGGCATCATGTCACCGCTTATTGGTTATATCAGCTAGGAACCGTCATTTTCCCCGACACTTCTGGAAATAGGGTGGATGCACATTATCTACAGCTTTTGGAGAATCTCGATGAGATTAACAAATACTCTTGGGCCACTGGGGTGCTTGCTTTTGTTCTAGGAGAGATGAGCAAAGGGTCGAGGATTAAGACAAATCAAATTGGAGGTTACTTAACTCTTATTCAGGTGACCTTTTACATTGTTAGTTAGCAAATTATTCACCTAAATTTTATGCTTCCAAATCAATTTTCATGTATATGGATTAATATTTTCGTATTTTCGCATAGGTTTGGATTTATGACCACTTCCCTTCATTGGGATTGTCTAGGGAAAAGACAGCTTATCCCTATGACGAACCTACAGCGGGAAAATGGTTGTTTTTCGACGCACAAAAGAAGTCTAAAGAAGAGCAGTTGACTTCGTTGAGGGAGAAATTGGATAAACTTACGGTGAACGATGTGGTATTTCACCCATACGCCGTACCCGATGATGTCTCTGTAGATGAAGAAGATATGAATGGTTTCTCTACCGTCTCGGCATACTATGGACCAATTTGGTATCCTAATGGCTACGCAATATATAATCCAAGGAGAATACTAAGACAACTTTGTTGTGTCCAAATGGATCCCGACGTGGAGAATGAAAATTTCAATTTGGTGGTTCAAGGAACAAAGAACACCGAGAAATATTTTGTTCCAAAACATGAACCAACTCCTACGGTAGGACATTGGAATGCACTTCGTAACTACTACTTACCTTTAGGTGATTGTGTACCTTGTGGTGGAGATGTAAATGCATGTGATGAAGATTATACGGTGTTTTATCAAGAAATTAGTCATCCTTTTGTGATAAATAGAGAATAACAAGCTAAGACTGATAAGGCGAAGGGGAAGGCAAAGGAGAGGGAGGCTAAGAGAGGTCAGAAGGAGATGCCTATTTGTGGAGAAGAAGCAAAAATGTTATGGGATAATGTGGTAAGAAAATGTCTTCTCTTATACTTCCTTGTTGTTTGAAAGTATTGAAAATATATTTACTTATGCTTAAAATTGGAATCAGGTGAAGAAGGGTACGAAATTATTGAAGAAATTGATGGCTAAAATCCGCAGTGGAGAGCCGATGTCGACTAAAGAACAAACCTACTACTACGGCGAGTGGGAGGGTCTTATAACTAAAAGAATGATGGAGCCAAGTAGGTCTAAGTAATTGAAAAGGGGTCGACAACAAGGAGAATGTTCAAGTCGCGCCATGGAGGAAACCGGACGAGTAGATGAAACCCCAAGTGATGAGGAAGTTCAACCTAAAACTCGTGGTAAACAAGGAAGTGGTAAAAGGGTTCGTCGTGGTGGTCGTTTGTGATTTCGTATGGTTTTAGTTTCAAAAAACTTCTTAGTTATGGATTTCGTAGTTTGGTATGTATAACAACTTTTATATTTGTTTTAGAACCTTGTTTTTGTTTTTAATTTAAATTGGGTTTGTGTTTTCAATTTTATATGGAAGAAATTTTGAATACAGGATTTTTTTCGGCAACCTGAAATTTAAACACAGGTTAGTTCGGTAACCTGTAACTAATTAATGGTCACCGAACTTAATTTTCGGCGAATAGCTAAATACTACAAGGTTTCCGAAGACAGAGTTCGGTTACCTCGTAACATTTAAACTGGTTGCCGAAAACTCCCCTGAGGCTTCAGGTAAAAAGTTCGGTTTTCTAAATTTCTAGCTTGTAACCGAACTTTCTAGTTCGGTTAGGAAAGTATTATATCAATGGTAGCCGAAACTTTCTCTGAAGACTCATATATAACATGAGTTCGGCAAACTGTATTTTTTCATCAGGTAACCGAACTTTAGTTCGGTTACCTGCACAAAAATACAGGTTGCCGAACTATTATCTGTCAACTCAATAGAATACTAGCATTAACTCGATAATGAATACCACACTTCAAAAAACATAGTATTACATTGATAAGCATACTTAGTTCTATTGCATGTGTCATTTAATCATCATCAAGTGAAATTCGACCTTCATGTACAATTTCGTCAGATTTCGACAAAGCTTTCCACATCTCCATGTTATGCTCATACATAATACACCAACCCAACATTATATTGTAGTTAAAGGCAGGCCAAAAAGAGTTTCAGGATATTGGAGGCAGTGGACAATCGGGTTTTAAACGAAGGCCTATAAAGTGGTTGTTGTTAGTCAATGCCATCACACATCTCCTTCGTTTGAGTTGCTCGACACATACGGTTGTTTTCGGGGTGAAGGTGAAACTAGCATACTTTGAGAAATAATGAACCACACAATTAAAAGCCTCGGCGATTAAGTGTCCACATATCGGTATGCTCATCCAATAATCCCTTGTGATCGGATGGCCCCCATGAAGACGACGTTGATACTTAACAAATTGCTCATTGAGACTACCCACCCCATCGCACAACATTGTCTTGTAAAATGCAGGATTCTCCTTTAGTTTGGACAACAACCTTTGCCTTATATGAGTGATTGCACATCCATTATTTAGCTTTGCACCTTCGATGAAAGGCCCAAGTTGCTGATTGACAACATGAAAACCACAATTACCATCCGGAGGAACGTCGTCGGTGGATATAACGTATTCTCGAATGTATAGAGGTAGATCATTCAAATAGTCTTTATTTGGAGCATCAAGATTCACGTCTAGGGAAGATGGTTGAATAGGGCAAATTGGAGACTTAAGCTTCACGTCGCCGGAAGATGGTTGGCTTGGTTGAGATGGACACATCGTACATTTTTTCTTCAAATCTCGCTCACTTGTTTCGCCTTTTTCCTCAATACTCCTACCCCTTTTCTTGGTTTGCTCCAAGTACATTTCCGCGGTATACTCATGGGCCGATGGATCTCTAGTAAATGGGGTTTGCTCACTTTTCTTCTTACGTAACACCTTTGCATATTCTCTTAGTTGTTTTTTAGTTTCTTTTTTGCTTGGCCTACCTTTGCGTTTGCCTTTTGACGGTTCATAAACATTCTCCGAAGTTTGTGGATATATGATTTTCCTCATGTCATCCCAAAATATTTGTTTTTTGGAGCTTGTTCATGCCACGATACATCTCTAGTACGGTTCTACCCATGTCGTTATCACCAAACTCCTCTCCGGCTTCTTCTCCCTTTGGAGGAGGGATGAAACTTAGATGCTTCCAATATGGATCAATGTCGCTTAAAGGGATTACGCCATGCTCGTAGTTGATTATCATATGGCGACAAGGGAGTCCCATAGACTTCTTCATGTTACATACACACACCTCATCCCTCTTGGTTTCCCACTTATCAATCAACTCGACTTCTATGATCAACAACTTCATACATTGGCGAGATACGTTGTAATGGATTCCCTTGAACAATGGGTGGTCGGCGTATTTTCCGGTCATTTTGAATATACGGTTTTTTTTGGAATTTCTCTTTAATTCTATCAATGTCGCGCTTGAAGTAATTTTCCATAGCATTCCACACGGTTACGAAATTATCAACACATCCAAAGAGATTCTTCTTCAATCGATGGTGAGCCGACTCTACTAAACTTGTCGCTTGATTTCCCAAGTGTTTATATTGGTTGGTATAGGCATTAACGAACCTCTCTTTGTGTGGTTCCAACCATTGGCGAAGAACATACTATACAACACCGGGATAATTGGGAGTATCCCAATGGGCGATAAACTCCGCAAGATTTAGATGATACTCTTCCTCGGTAAGAGACCAACACAATGATTCCCATTCACTGTTGAAAGCAACCCATTTAGCGTAATTTAGAGCGTATTGTTTTTCAACTTCCTCTTTTGCATCCGCTCGTTCATGTTCCGGTAGCATCTTAATCTCTTCATATCCTTTTTTCTTGGGTGGACAAATTATTGGCTTGCACCTATTTATCAAATTACACCATATATGGAATGTACAAAGCATATTGTGTGCTAATGGAAACACTACCTCTATTGCATTCATCAATGCGACTTCATTGTCGGTCACTATAACCCCGGGAATATTATCACCTCGGAAGATTGCCTTAACTTGTTGTAGTGCCCAAATGTAACTAGGTTCTTACTCGTCTCTTAAAAAACAAAACGCCACGGTAAACGGTGACTGCGTCAAAGTACGCCCAACAATATTCAACAATGGCATCTCGTACTTGTTCGTCTTATAAGTACAATCCATTATGAGAACTTCATGAAAGCATTGAGCCAATTGAACACTCGTTGGATGCGCAATGAAGAGTTGTGTTATCTCTCCGTCCGAATCCACATCCTTTTGAACCGCGTAGTCTTTCTCTTTGGCCAAAAAAAACAATTGTTGCATCACTTGTCTATCTCTCCATTCCTTCTTTCTAATTGTCACTATTGCATTATAAATGGTGGACAAAGATGAGTGGTTATCCTTGTTATCCTCCTTTAGTATTTGGAGCATTTGAATCGGTGAAAGATCCATTTTCCTCATTTTAGCTACCTTGTCCATCTCTTCAGGAGTTAGCTTGGCCGCCATGAAATGTCTTTCAAGATGCTCCGGACGAGGGTGGTTATGACAACCTTCCATAACCTTGTAGAGAACCCATCCACCAAATTCTTTGTTGTAATTAAATGCAAGCTTGAATGGGCATTTAATCTTCTTTGAGAAAGTTTTGTTCTTCCTACTTGTCTTTCCTTTATAAACATAACCCTTCCTCTTGTGGCTTTTATCGGGATCACCGCTTCTCTCACAAACCATTTCAAAGCGGGTTTTGCTCTCTCTCCCATTCAATACTAATACGCACATGTATTTTAGTGCATGTTGTCTAGCCCAACTCTTTGCCTCTAAAGGACTTTTGAATACCAAGTCATTCATGTAGTGATGTGACGTGTCATCGTACAAAATATCAACAGGGGTAGGTTGATTTTCCATTGGTTCTATTGGATCAGATGCAACCTACGAGTAATAGCACAACGTCAATACCAACTAAAAATAAGAAATACTTATATTTTCGGCAATGTAAACATAATATGCGATCCTGCCGAACAAAAAGTTCGGTTATGAATTTTTTTTTGCGATCTTGCCGAATTTGTTCTTTGGAAATTTCAAAACTATAGTTCGGCAACATAATTAATACAATCGACTAAACCAAACTATAGAGTTCGGTTATCTAATCAATAAAGGTGATTTGCGAGCTTGCCGAACATAAAGTTCGGTAACAAAAGGAATAAACTCGACTGAACCGAACCATTAACTGTATACTCTATAAAATTAGTTCGGCAACGTTTTCTGGAAAAAGATAACCGAACTCTCAAAAACCTCCATTAAAACAGAGTTCGGTTACCTGCGTATGCTGAAATGAGTAACCGAACTGCACATACAGGAGAGTTCGGCTAACTTTTTGGCAGAATTGCTAACCGAACTACTATCACTTAGCCGAAATTTCTTCCTGAAATTTTCGATTTGGCCTATTTTTTCCACAATTCAAGCTACATTAACTAAATTTGAGACATACCTGAGTAACCATAACTTCATATTCTGGTTGTGGCTGATAAAATTCATCATTTGGGTCGTTAGATTGAGTTTGGGGAAAAAAAGCATTCATCATCTAAGAAATAACTCATACCCGGATCGTTAGAAGTATTGACAAATAGTTTAGGAGATGAAGGAGGTTCTGATTCTGAGGAGGAGGTATCATCACATGAATCACTTATATCATATTTACTAAACTCAAAATAATTCTTTTTAGGTTCTTCCCTATTTTTCTTCATCTTTTCTTCTTCTTCTTCTCCTTCTTCTTCATCTCATTCTAACAAAACTATCCTATTAATAACTCACTAATCACTAACTAATCACTAATTAATCATTACACTAACACTAACTAATCTAACTAATTTAATTACCAAGGGTAAATTTGGTATTAAAAAAAATATTAGATAAGGGGTGACCCAAAATTACTTCAAATATCCACCTCCAAATTGGAAGAGTAGTCCCCCACTGTTTTGGGCTAGTCCCCAAAACATCGTTCTTTATGAATGAAGTAGTAAAGGTGATGGTTTTGAAGGAGAAGTAGAAAACCCAAAACTATTATCTTCTCATTCATAGATCATGGTAAAGATGATGATCATAATTTCATCATGATGAAAACGATAATCATAAAAATAAAAAAAATTAAGAAAACCCATCATTTATTTTTTCTTTTGAATGGTAAAAAATTCGATTCGATGAATTTCGAGTTAAAAAAAAAACTTTTGAAGGTGTTTACGGCCGGGAGTTCTTAGATTCCCAGCCGAAAGTACATGTTTCGGCTTGGTTTTCCAACCGAAATTATTTTTCTGATTTTTTTGGGTTTCCAGAACCAGTTACGGCTGAGTTTTCCCAGCCGTAACAGTTCTTACGGCTTGGAAAACCCAAGATTTTCTGATCTGGAAACCAGAAAAAATCATAGAAACAGTTTCGGCATGGAGATCTTTATTTTCCCGCCGTAAATAACAAATACGGCTTGGAAAACCAGCAATTCCCAACCGTTTTTGTGTTCTACGGTTGGCTCAACAAATTATCCCAGCCGTAAACAATATTTTCGGCTGGAAGTTCATCATTGCCCAACCGAAAAAAGTGGTGGTTGCGCCTGGGATCTCATGTTTTTCCAGCCGAAATTGCAAAAAAAAAAATCAAAATATTTAATGTATGTTTTCCAATTCGAATCAACAAAATCCTCCAAATATAAGGTTATCCTGAGTAATTTAAGGATATGCCCCACCATATTAGGTGGTTGATTTTCAAAAAAGTTATAAAAAAATCCTCTGAGTCCTCTTACTTAATAAAAAAAAAAAAGAGAAAATAAAGTTTTGATGAAAAAACGTTTTTGGATTTTCATAAAATTAGTGCAATTATTAATCCTAATTCATACACCTAATCATATTAGTTTACTTAATCACCCTAATTGACACTAATTGAATTAAGGGTATATTAGATATTAAAAATAATAGGATAAAGGACTATTGGGTTTGTTATTTCATGACCCAAAAAAGCCGAAAAACTATTTGGCTTTCAAACCCCAATAATAGGACTCCTAAAAAATGCGACTTGCCAGTTGCCACGAGGAGAAAGCATTTTCGAAGAATTTGGGGCAACTGCTTCTACATACAACCCACATTTATCCCCAATAGGTGCCATCAATACGGAAAAATTGGGGAATAGTTTTGGGGCAATAACCAGTTTTGCTAAACTGAGGAGGCCGCAAAGTATTTTCCGAAAAGTTAAGCTGGTCTATCTCCTAGGGTCTACAGACTCTACACTCTAGAAGAAGAAACTCTTCCAAGGGACCAAGACACTCTACTCTCTGTCAGTCTGTGACTCGGTCTACTCCATGCTTAATCCATCTGAAACGATGTTTTCTTTTCCATTTTTTCACTCTATAGACTATAGTCTATACGAATATACCCTATGATCACTAGCTATTATTATTAATTTATCTTTATTACTAGAACGGATTTATGGTATATCTATCAGGTAATCAATCCCTGAACGTTTTTTCCCCTGATCGGTCATTAGAAAAATATTGAAAAGCACACAAGCTGTGTGCAGGCTGAAACAACTGAAGAAGGCCAAAAAGCCTAAGAAGAAGCAAGAAAAACAAAGTAAAACTAATGAAATAGAAAACCTAGATGCGCAAGTGAAAAGACGAGGGTACCCAAATATACCTCAATCTAAAACTTTTCCACCTATAAGTCCTTTCTCCGAAAATGATTGTCTATGGACTGAGTCGAGACAATACAACTAATCGGTTCACACTTCGTGTGATCATCCATGGATACGAGATCGAGACAATACGACAACAAGATAACTTGTGTGATTGACTATGGATACAAGATTGAGACAATACAACAACGAAGTATGTTTACTTGATAATAGGTTCGGACTTAACCAAACACAATAGGATTGCTATCAAGTAAATAGGAATTAACGTTTTTGTATTTTACTTCTAATTATAATAAAACAATTATAATTGCGGAAATAGAAAAGTAAAAGACACAACAAGATTTTGTTAACGAGGAAACCGCAAATGCATAAAAACCCAGGGACCTAGTACAGAATTGAATACTCTCAGAATTAAGCCGATATACAAAATCAAACCAACTTCGTATAGTTGAGACCAAGCAACTAAACCTATAGTTCACCTAGTTCCCTCAGTATCCTTGCGCCTCCAACTTGTAATAAGTCATGCACTTGGAACATTTCCTTTGGTTCGTATTCCAAACAGTAAAGGAACAACAAATCTGTTCAGTAACAGCTCTTTTCAAACAACGTGATATGAGTTTGACCAAAGATTATGAACCCAAATATCTTCTTTGTCTTCAAATCTTCTTTGATCTTCAATAAACACCTGCACACAAACAACTTGAATCTCTTGTGATCAATCACACACAGAACGGAGTCTGTAATGATGGATTATCACAAGACGTCTTTAGATCTACAAACAGTTCTAAAGATCCCCGTTGAAAAGACGAGGGTACCCAAATACACCACAATCTTTTTATTTGATCACAACCTATTCAATTTCTACCGTGTATAAACCTCTTGGAGATACGATCACTCAAGGAATATTTCAACACAGTGTCCACTTGAAATAGGGTTAGTCCGGACTGGCCTAACAAAGTGATAATATCAAAGTCAAGTGGAGAAATCCAATACACTTTGTGTGATCGTCTATGGATATGAAATCGAGACAATACTACAACAAAGTGTTCACTAGATAACTGAAATCTTATAAGATAAATATCAAGTGCCTAGTTAACGTACAAGTTTATTTACTTTAATTATAATATAAAAACAATTATAATGCGGAAATAAAGTAAAGCACACACACCAGAATTTTGTTAACGAGGAAACCGCAAATGCAGAAAAATCCCGGGACCTAGTCCAGTTTTGAATACTAAATGAATTAAGACGCTACAAAAAGTAAACCTGCAACTTCGTGTAGGCAATATTAAGTAAACTAAAATCCTAGTTACTCAGCTTCATCAGTATTCTTGTTTTGATAATATCTAGCAAAGCCGAAGTTCTCTATAGATATTTGTTTTGATAATATCTAGCAGAACTGAAGTTCTCAATAGATATTTGATACTAGATATCCTAGCAGAACAGGCGTTCTCTTTAGGACTTAAATCTAAGATATCTTCTTAATGGTTCAATCTTTCAAGACAATATTACTTTGGATCGTATTCCAAACAGTAAAGGATAAAATGTTTGGTAACAAAACTCACTTTATAATCACAATACCGAAATATATGACATAAGTGATGTGATTTTAATTGTTGTAGAAAAAGTGGTAATAAGATTCGTTTAACTCGGACTTGTGAAGATTCGAGTTTTTAAATTTAATAAAAATATATACAAAAATATTACAAAGGGTGCGAGAGTTACTGGGACTCAGGATTCCACCGAATTCAAAACATAAGGTTCAATTATTAATTCAAAACATTAGCTCAAGAAAAACATGGACTCTATTTTTGCCAAGGTAGATTCTCAAAACATTAATTGTAAATCCTAAGCATGATGTATCAAAACACCTAAGCTAAGCATACATCATCAAATTAAATGACAACTAATTAATTCAAATCATAATTTCAATTAAAATTAATGCAAAAGTCTTAAAAAGAATTAATAAAATTACCCCAAGTATGATATTCGTCTTCCTCCGTCATCCCAATGTTGGGGTTTAGCTCCTCATATTAGAAATATGCTCAAAAGTTGATTTCATTGATCAAATAAGGTGTTTTTATTAAAAAGGACGAGCTGTAGTTACATAAATCTTTTGTAAGGAAAGTAATGGTCGCTGAAGGTTTAAAGTGATTACAGTCAGAAACGATAACAACTTTCTGTAGTTGAATATAAGACTGCTTCTGCGACGGTTCGGTGTAGGTCGAAGTTCTTCGTGTTCTTCAGCAGCAGCAGGTTTTCTTCAACTTTGATTTCTCGGCTCTGTGGTGTTCTAAACTTCCCCTAACTTTCGACACCCCTTCTATATGACCCAACCAATCTATTTATATCAAAAAGAGCGATTAAATCTCTCCAAAATCTTCCAAAATCTCTTACTTTCTCTTCACGGCAAAGTTGCGGCAATTTCTTGTTTTAGAATTTCTACGCGTTTCTGAGCTTTCCTTTTGATTCTAAACTCTTCCTTAGATAGATACCAATCTTTGGGAAGGTTTCTAGCACTTTAATCTCTCTAAATTTTCCAAAAATCGGTCACACACGTGACTTTCCATATTTTGCTGTTGAGATAAAAATCCGTCGATTGAGCCCAGTTTAATCGATTTCAACACCCATGTTAGATTCCTAGACCCATAAGGAGTCTACCCTATGAAAATCAGAGGTTTAGTAGACCTCAAACTCCTCCAAATCACGATCACCAAAACTGCTAGGAATGTGTTTATATTTTCCCGCAAAATTTTCTTTTTGAATTTGAGAAGATGACCTCCCCTTATCCAGTCCCGGTCCGTGTTTAGTAGCTTCCTGGAAATGGGTTACCCCTTATCCAAAGTGAGAGTCCGAATAGCAAATGTCCTCCCAGGTGCCTTTAACAACTTTTCGAGCCAATTTCGCCGCAAAAGCTTATTTCTCCAAAAACACCTACAAAGAGATAAAATGCCAAAATAAGTACAAAAACGGGTACTAACAATATACACAATAGAAATGAAAATAGACACATAAATGCGTCTATCAAATACCCCCAAACTTATTATTTGCTAGTCCCGAGCAAATTAAAAACAGGAAATAAAATCCTAACTCACTGTCGCAGGCATCGTCGATTGCACTTAGCATGTGCAACACGCCTTTAAACCCTTAGGTGGCCCTAGTGGCCGAGTTATAGTCTCGGAAGGGTTTACTAGAGATATACCCACAAAACCTTTACTCCAAACCCTAGCTATCTAAGCAGAACCTTGGAATGCACTAAAGAACCTCCTTGGTTGGCATACTTATTGATTACGGGAGGAAGTACCCTGATGCGAAATTCCAATTGTTGTATACGAGTTTGCACTCAAGCATACTAAAATTCATATATAAGTGACAGAGCTCTACTCAGATAGTCACACTATGGAGATCAATATCCGGAATCAAACAAATCACATGAATAGATTAAGAAGATGGATATAGAAATAGATGGTTGCTAATGGACTTCAATGCCAAGATGAACCTATGACCTAGTGGATTGAGATACTGGTCTGGACTAATATCAACACAACTGGCATATACAAGGGAACCAGTGGTCGACTTTATAATAAACCTTTATTTATTATTATTATTATTATTATTATTATTATTATTATTATTTTAACGACATGATTAGATCTTTTGGATCCAAGCGCATGCTTCTTGTCAGCAGATTACATGGTAATTCCCGTGGATCCTATGTTCCACGCTTGTTTAGGCGACGGAGACAGGGAGAACACACACATATTGCTATCCAAGTGTTAATATTTATTCTGATTGGTCTAATTGGTCTGGTCTTTTTTTTATTTTAGTAACTCAATCACTCTATTTCAACCCAGCAGACATCAACATAAAAATTTGCAAAAACAAAAACAGAAGTAATAAGATGATTCCGAGATACGGTGAAACTATCATGTTATTTCTAACACCCGAGCTCCGTGCTTTTATGAATAGACTCTATATAGATGTTTCCATCCACTCAGATTGGTTCCTCAACTCCTAAAACCAAAATGCTTCCATCCACTTAGATTGGTTAGTGCCATCCTTAATAGGCATAAATTTCTAGGCTCTGGAGTTTATAATGCAACTAAAAAGTTTCTCCCATACCCCCAAACTTAAATCTAACATTGTCCTCAATGTTCTAAAGATAATATTAAAAGCATGAACAAGGAGAAACTGTTACCATTTGAAGCAAAAGAGTTAAGGAAAGATATTACCGTGTTGCATGAGAATGGGTTACCTCCCAAGAAGTGCTAAGTTTAAAGTCTTCATCCAGACTAAGAAAGGATTAGTCACCTCGAATTATATAGTAACAGTCGGAATAACTGTGGGTCTTCAAAATCAAATAGAGCTATCATAAGTAAAAGGAATCTGTAACATGCCAAGAAAATGAACAAACCGAGCAAAACCTTGCCTAGTTTCCTGATTAGAATATCTATATCTAATTATGGTTCAGGTTCAGGCTGTATGAAAGGGTCTAAATAAAATATTTTCATTGGATGCATTCCCTCATAAGTGAGATCCAAATTATTAGGTCCTAGAGTCTGTAGAAACTCAAATAAGAACTTAGAAGCACATAATAATAACCTAAATAATTAAGGATCCTCTAAGTCAATCAGGTTTGACTTACATAATTGACCACAATGAGAGTAGTGGTTATTCTTAAGCAAATGTGTCGATGTTATTAACCTAAAGTACTTAGGCTTAGTCTCAAAACTTAATAATTGACACATTTGAAAATCATATGTTCCCACTTTTGGAAGAAAAATATTTGGTGGGAAAACAAAGTCGATCGGGGTATCATAGCCTGGGTAAACCACATCAACCATAGGATGGGTTTCTAACAACCGAACTTCCTTATGGACATCACTAGGTTCAGGAAAACGTGTATGAAGATAATCTGTTAAAACGGTTGAGGCACATATGTCAAGTCCAGAGTGAGGGACCTTTCTAAGAGTTAAAGCACATGGAGAATGATAATCACCCCCAAACTTAGAGTTTTCAGTGTCTCTAGTTAGACTAGTCATAATCTCCCTAATTTCTAGGTCATCAGATTCCTGAAAATAGGCAATTGATTCTTCTAAGTCAAGTTCATCCTCACTCATCTCTACGAGTTCATTTTATTTGTCTAAGACTATTGTTCCTAAATCACTAGACAATAAAACAGTATTTTCAGAATAAACTCTTTCCTCTAAACCATTATTGGCTTCGTAATCAAAAGGAAACACTACATCGTCTAAAACGGGGATATCTCTAGACAAATCCTCGTCCTTTTGAATAGGTGAATAATTATTAAAATTATTTGGATTTGAACTAGAAATAACATTATCATTATAAAGCTCAATTGGAGTAACAAATTCCTGATCACTATGCCTACATATTTCAGATTCTTCAGCAACACTATCCTCATCATAATCGTCATTATAATAGCATGGAAATGGTTGAACCTCATCTAAACATGTAGTGTTACCAATTCTAACCGCGTCATCTTGATTATGCAAATAACTATCATTATTTTAAAGGGTATTATTGGAAACACTGTATTGGAAATTAAGATTATTTCGAGCAAGTCTTTCGTTTGTCTCAGCCATCAGTTTGAGGGATTCCTCTATAGAAATTTTTCTCAATGATGCGGTTTGTCTATTCATTTCCGACATAAACCTATTTTTTTGCTCAGTTAACTGCTTATGAGACTCTTCTAAAGATACAGAAGGATCATAAATAGGAACAGAATGATCATAATAAGGACTAGTTTTCAACAGTTTGATTGTATTGTCCAAAGACTAGGTACTAGCACTATAATAATCCTTATTTTCTTGCTCGTATGACCGTGGATAGTAATTGGGCTCACCATGGTATGAACCATAACCTTGAAAAGGTTGGCGTTCCCAACTACTATTCCCACCATGGTCATAAAAATGATGATGTCCATATTCAAATTCAGGTCGATACTCATTGTATTGGCTTCTATCATACCAGTTCGACATTCTTAATTGCAAGGGAATTCAACACAATCACAAACAAGGCTGACTCGACCAAATCAAACCTATAAAATCTAGCAAACAACAAGCATGATGGCTCCCTTAGATTGTTTCTAGACCATCTTCTATCCTTCCAAGAGGAAACTAGGTATAGTTTTAGCAAACCTCTCTAGAACAATCCGAATAAAGTAAGTCGAAGAGAAGTAGGGGAAGCTAAGAGGAGCTTTGATACCCCCACCTCTTTGGCAACACTTCCTTGGGTTACAAGGCGGCTCTAATCGACTTACAGTAATCTTCCTGAACTTCGAGTTAGGCTAACAAGATACCCAATATAGTCCTTTCAAACGACTTTCCTACAAGCTCGTTACCTTATCGGTCTCGTTCTAATCAAATTTTTAGGCTTGGGATCGCGTTTGGTATCGTTTTCCTAAAGCGGGCAAGAAGAGAACGGTGATGAAATCCGAACTCTTATCTTATATGGCCAGGCCTTTCCCTTTACTAGGAAAATAAATGTCCGTATTCAATTCCTCAGCATATATGCACCTTAAGGAAGACAGTAAACCCGCTGACAGGGGATTCGCAGGTGTTTAGAAGCTTACCTCCCGTACCAGACGGGCGAAAAACCGCTGAAGTCGACTCGGGCCACCAACTCCTATGTCAGTGTGCGAACCTGAGGGGCCGAGACAGTATCGTAACCGTCGTCCTTCCCTGCAAACAGTTTATATTTAATGGTACCCTTCCGTAGGGTTTAAAAATAATGTCCAAAAGTCCCAAAATGTCCAAAAAGTCCAAAAATAAAAAAAAAATAAAAAGGTTAAAAAATAAAAATTTACAAAAATAAAATAAAACCCTATTTACAATTTCTAAAAATAAAAAGTAATAAAATCTAAAAAAAATAAAATAAAATAACTATATACAAAAATCTTTTTCTTCACTCCTTTGGACTCCTCTTTTCTTTCCTTCTTTGGCGATGCTTTCCTCTTATAACACTTTTTTCTTTCCTTTTAGTTCCGCTCCAAATCTGAAAAAGAATAGAAAAATACCAAACGCGTAAAGAAGAACAAAAATAATAAAAAATAAAATAAAATAAATAAAACCTAAAAACCTAAAAACAAATCTAAAAACAAGTCCGCGTCGGTGGCGCCAAAAATTGATGTGATTTTAATTGTTGTAAAAAGTGGTAATAAGATTCGTTCAACTCGGACTTGTGAAGATTCGAGTTTTTTAATTTAATAAAAATATATACAAAAATATTACAAAGGGTGCGAGAGTTACTGGGACTCAGGATTCCACCGAATTCAAAACATAAGGTTCAATTATTAATTCTTTGACAATTTTAGCTCAAGAAAAACATGGACTCTATTTTTGCCAAGGTAGATTCTCAAAACATTGATTGTAAATCCTAAGCATGATGTTTCAAAACACCTAAGATAAGCATACATCATCAAATTAAATGACAACCAATTAATTCAAATCATAATTTCAATTAAAATTAATGCAAAAGTCTTAAAAAGAATTAATAAAATTACCCCAAGTATGATATTCGTCTTCCTCCGTCATCCCAGTGTTGGGGTTTAGCTCCTCATATTAGAAATATGCTCAAAAGTTGATTTCATTGATCAAATAAGGTGTTTTTATTAAAAAGGACGAGCTGTAGTTACAGAAAGCTTTTTGTAAGGAAAGTAATGGTCGCTGAAGGTTTAAAGAGATTACAGTCAGAAACGATAACAACTTTCTGTAGTTGAATATAAGACTGCTTCTGCGAAGGTTCGGTGTGGGTCGAAGTTCTTCGTGTTCTTCAGCAGCAGCAGGTTTTCTTCAACTTTGATTTCTCGGCTCTGTGGTGTTCTAAACTTCCCCTAACTTTCGACACCCCTTCTATATGACCCAACCAATCTATTTATATCAAAAAGAGCGATTAAACCTCTCCAAAATCTTCCAAAATCTCTTCCTTTCTCTTCACGGAAAAGTTGCGGCAATTTCTTGTTTTAGAATTTCTACGCGTTTCTGAGCTTTCCTTTTGATTCTAAACTCTTCCTTAGATAGATACCAATCTTTGGGAAGGTTTATAGCACTTTAATCTCTCTAAAATTTCCAAAAATCGGTCACACACGTGACTTTCCATATTTTGCTGTTGAGATAAAAATCCGTCGATTGAGCCCAGTTTAATCGATTTTAACACCCACGTTAGATTCCGAGACCCATAAGGAGTCTACCCTATGAAAATCAGAGGTTTAGTAGACCTCAAACTCCTCCAAATCACGATCACCAAAACTGTCAGGAATGTGTTTATATTTTCCCGCCAAATTTTCTTTTTGAATTTGAGAAGATGACCTCCCCCTATCCAGTCCCGGTCTGTGTTTAGTAGCTGCCTGGAAATGGGTTACCCCTTATCCAAAGTGAGAGTTCGAATAGCAAATGTCCTCCCAGGTGCCTTTAACAACTTTTCGAGCCAATTTCGCCGCAAAAGCTTATTTCTCCAAAAACACCTACAAAGAGATAAAATGCCAAAATAAGTACAAAAACGGGTACTAACAATATACACAATAGAAATGAAAATAGACACATAAATGCGTCTATCAATAAGAACAGTTAAGGATCTTCTATTTTTAAGACCTGTTACCAGATCCGAAGTTCCTTGGTTACAAGATCAAACAAGACAATGATTACCGAAATAATCAGTCTTGATTACAAGGTTTATGATAAAATCACAAACTACTTGTTGATCTTAAAAAGGGTTATGTTTATTGAAAATAAACAACCTCTTTAATCCGGAAAATCAAGTCACAGAAAGTTACACCAAGATCAAAACACAAGAACAAAAGTCTTCAAATCTTCAAAGTCTTCAATCTTCGATTTAATCTTCAAAGTAACAACCTGCAAAAACAAACTTGATTCCTTATTGATTTGTCGCACAGAACGGAGTCTGTTAACAATGGCAAATCAATGAATCTATCTTACGGATCTAGAAAAACTTAGATCCGTAGAAACATAAAATCTTTGATATAGTTTGAGTGAGCCTTATATCAGAAGAGAAGGTACTCAAGAATAAACAAACTAGGTGCAATTAAAGATTTAACAACCGTTAGTCAATCAAATCAATAATCGAAAACTAAAATAACAATGCAATCATCTAGTTTCCCACCAACGGTACTCGTAGAGCTTCTTGATCCCACATAAGTCTTTAAGTGAGAGGCCGTAAGAGATTTCGCCTAATTAGGGTCCTTTCCTCTCCGAATAGGCGGCTCCACTAGTAACAACACAACTAGGTAGTTTTGCTGGCTCTTAGGACAGTTTTCTTGAAATGCAAACTTGGGTATTTATAGATCAAGGTAGTTTGAATATTAAGTAATTACAAAATTTACAATTAATATTCAATTAATATCACCGAAATCTTGATAACCAAATATTAGCTAGCATATAAAATACTTTACTAATATAAATCAAGAGATATGCTTATTAATATCAAATGTGTTAAAAACACATTAATATTTAATTCAATTTTTTTTTAATAAATGTGTTAAAAAAACATTTCCGAAAATTTCCATATTAATACAAAATATTATCATATTAATTCCGAATGTGTTAAAAACACATTTATGAAATTATCATAATAATATATTTTCGAATATTAATATATTAAAATCATATTTCCAAATATCAAAAGATATTAGGAATATTCCGGTTTAAGTATCAAGGAATATCTTTGAACAATTAATAAATAAGATTTATGCACATGTTCAAAGGATGTCGACATCTTAATATTCTTTGTAAATCCTTTTTCATATTTACAATCTTGGAACCGATTATACCACACTTCCAAACAAGTTTAGAATTGGTCCATCTGACTTCCAAGAACTATGTGATTGATTATCCTACCAAATCACCAATCATGGGTTTAACGGTTCTACCAAAACAAGTTTCGGTTTTACCTCCATGTGGGTACTGTGCATAGTCACGCTAGTTACCAAAATTCGGTTGAATGGGTATTAGGATCTGTTCCCCACAACTTATGGTAATTACCTGTATTCGGTTGCACATGTCCATAGGATCGGTTCCCCCAAAACTACAAACTTGTTGCACATGTTCATAGGATCGGTTCCCCCATCTACTGAAAACGTGTTGCACCTCTTACAAGGATCGATTCCCTTCTTGTAAATTTGTTGCACCTCTTACTAGGATCGGTTCCCCAATGACTAGATAAAAGTTGTTATTTACAAGGCATCGATCATACCATCTTGAGTGATTACTTAAGATCGGTTTCACTAATAAAAGTCATACCAATACATAAGTCAGGCCTTGTGAATAGCCTTACCAAGATACATAAACAAGTTTATGAGCGGTTATACTAAACACACATATTGGTAATTCAAAATAGATTTGCAATGAATAACAATACCAATAAGCCTAGCGATTTCCCTTTCGATTCACAAAACAAGTTTATGAACTTACTTCCTTTAAACGAATGTAAAAACATTTTTTCCTATGATGAAATCTTCACTCATACCCATACATAATCACAATAGCATTCATATGATCATGTTGATGTCTTATATACAAAGTTTAATGGTTAAGCAATAAACCTCGTATTGTATTCCTTAATACTATGTCTAACTAGAGTATCATACACAGCTTCGCAGTTATGTTTTCAATATGCACGACTTGAAAGATATGTTAGGGAATGAAACAGTTCAAGTCAAATATTACTAACCTCAAGAGGAAGGATGATGTTGTTGTTCTAGCTCCATACTTCTTCACATTCTTCAAGTCTTCATGTAATACTTGTAAGTCTCATATCCTAATACTTCCAAGCTAACCTATACGAAGTTGACTCTAGTATATAATCAAGCGACTCTTTAAATGAGTTTTGATTCACTAAAATATGACAACCAAACTTGACATACCAACGCTTGGTGGGTTCAACCAAACTATGCTCTAACACCCCGTAGCTAACCTTCTTGTAGTTCGATAGGCCCATAGTATGTTGTGCAGTTGTTCGCACCACCTTTTTTTGTATGCTCCTATCTTCTTCTTTAAGTTCATTGCTATGGTATTGTTGGTTGCCTCCGCTTGTCCCTTGCTCTTTTGATATATATGAGTGGACTTGTTCTTCTGAATGTTGAAAGTATCTAACAACATGCCGATGTTCTTTCCTTGCAACTGTTTGCCATTGTCAGAGACTATGGCGGCTGGTATTCCGAACCTGCATATGATTTGCTCAAACAAGAATTTAAAGACGTCTGTGTCCCTAATTCTTGCCAAAGGCTTCGCTTCCACCCACTTGGTGAAGTAATCCGTAGCTACAATAAGGTATTTCCTTTTCGAGGTTCCCTCTATCAAGGGTCCGACGATATCAACCCCCCATTTGACAAGTGGCCAAGGGCTGATGACTGAATTGAGCTTCGTTGCTGGTGCTTTGATCTTCCTGGCAAAGCGTTGGCATCTTTCACACCGCTTAGCCACGTTCATTGAATCTTCGTCCATGCTTAGCCAATAGTATCCTTACATTTTGGCTTTGATTGCTAAGGATCTTATTCCGCTATGGTTTCCTGTATCTCCGCTGTGTATATCGTGGAGTATTTTCCTCTCTTTGGTTCGTGAGAGGCACCGCATTAGAGGTCCGAGAAATGACCTCCTATACAGTATTCCATCACGAAGGCTGTACATTGCTGCTTTTGATTCGAGCTTCCTTAACATCGGCCGGTAAGATACCTTTGTCAGGTATTGGTGGATTGGAATCCTCCAATCATCTTCTGTTTCTTTTTCGTTTCCTTCGTCTGACATGGATTGGTCTTTGTCAGACTCTGCAGCTTCGTCGTCTGATTCTTTTACTTCTTCGTTTGTTTTTCCTTTGTTTGCTTCCCTCATGGACCGAGTTTGAACGGACAAAGCTTCCCCAACGCTTGAGATGGGTCCTTCTATCGAAGGTTCGTATATCCTTCCAATTTGCACGGCGGTGGTATTTCTATCTTTTAGCATAGAGGATATGAATGCTAAGGCATCTGCGTGTCTGTTGTCTTTTTGACATACATGCCTGAACGTTATGTTACTGATCTTTGACGCATGTTCCTGAGATAGATTTAGGTACGAAGATAGCACTGGATCCAAAGTTTGGTATTTAAGCTTGATTTGTCTGATGACCAACTATGAGTCACTAGTCAACCGAACATCTGATAAGCCTAGCTCCCGTGCCAAGAGTAGACCATGTATGACCGCCTCATACTCTATGATGTTATTGGTGTATTGTTCGAATTCTAACCTGAATTCGTAGATGAGTCGGTCTCCGGTAGGGGTTGTTATTACAATCCCTATGCATGCGCCTTCTCCATTGGAGGAGCCATCTACGAATATCTCCCACCTTCGCGAATTCTGAGGTTCCAGCAGATCTTCTGGTTCTTGCCTGTCTTCCTCCATTCCTGGGATGTCGTCTATCTCTGCTTCGTCGCTGATAGGGAGGTCTTCCATAAAGTCTGCTAAGATTTGTGATTTCTCAGCTTTCCTAGTTTCGAAGATTATGTGAAACTGTTTGATCATGGCATTCCATTTTTCCACCCTTCCAATTTTCTCTGTGCTATCGAGGATTTGACCTATCTGAGCCTTCGTGAAAACTCGGATGGTATGCGCATCAAAATATATCCTTAGTTTTTGTGTTGCCACTACTAAGGCATATATAAGTTGCTCCACCTTGGTGTAGTTACGTTCCGCTGAATTGAGTGTTTTGCTGGTGTAGTAGATGGGATTTTCTCCTTGTCCTTGGTCTCGTACCAATACTGCGCTTACAGCGTAGCTTGTTGCTGCCAAGTATAGAGTGAGTATTTCAACTGGCTCCGGCTTCTGTAAGATGGGTACTGATGCCAAGTACTCCTTGATTTTTTGGAGAGCTTGCTCGCATTCCGTGGTCCATACGAACCTGCTTCCTTTCCTTAGTGTGTCGAAAAATGCCTTGCACTTGTCCGATAACCTTGCTATGATTCTTCCCATGGAGGCTAAGATTCCATTTAGCTTTTGTACTTCCTTTAGTGTTTTTGGAGATGACATCTCCATTATTGATCCGACCGTTTCGGGGTCCACTTCTATTCCTCGCTTAGTTACCAAGTATCCTAGGAATTTCCCTGAGGTTACTCCGAACATGCATTTCTCCGGATTCACTTTCATGTGAAAGTGTCTCATGGCTTCAAATATCTCCAATAGGTCTGACAAGTGGTTTTTCGCCTCTTTGCTCTTGACGAGCATGTCGTCCACGTAGACCTCTAGTATCTTTCCTATCCATGGATTAAAGATTTTGTTCTACCAATCGCTGGTATGTTGCCCTCGCGTTCTTTAGTCCAAAAGGCATCCTTGTATAGCAATACAAGCATCGTGGGGTAAAGAACGCAATATTCTCCTGATTTTCTTCTGCAAGGGAGATTTGGTTGTAACCGGAGTAGCCATCCATGAAGGATAGTCTCTGGTGACCTTCGGTTGCGTTGACCAGTTGGTCAATATTTGGCAGCGGGTAGCTGTCCTTGGGGTAGGCTTTGTTGAGATTGCTAAAGTCGATGAAAATGTGCACGCCTCCATTCTTCTTTGGTACCATTACCATGTTAGATATCCACGTGGGATACTTGAATTCTCGTATGAATACTGCTACTAGGAGCTTTTGTAGCTAATTCTCTATTGCCTCTTGGTAGATGTCTGCTACCTTGCAGTTCCGTTGCTTGAACGGTGGCATTTCTGGTTTGAGCCGAAGGCGGTGGGAGACAAAATTCGAGTCAATACCTGGCATATCTTCCATTGACCACTCAAAGACATCTGCGTAGCACCGTAGTAGCATTTGTAGTTGCATCTCCTCGTCCTCTTCTAGTAAAGTTCCGATGTTGATAATCTTTGGTTCCGTCTCTGTGCCGATGTTAATTTTCTTTATTGGTTCCACCGGTGAGAAGGTTTGTTTCTGTGGTCGTGCAGGAGTTCATTTCTGTAATTGTCATTTGGTGGTGACGTCCACTACCGGATTGGTGGAGGTGCTTACTTCTTGAACTGAGGGGGCTTCGGGGACTATGAAGCCTCCATCTTTTACTTCGTTTGCATTTGCCCTTCGTCTTTTTCTTTCATGTTACTGTACAACAACTCTTCTTCGTTGAGTCTGACCTTTGCTAGGTTGCATAGACTTGCATCTTGTTGATCACCTTTGATTTCCATTTCACCCATGGGTGTAGGGAATCAAAGGTATTGATGATAGGTCGAAGCTGTTCCTCTTAGCCGATGGACCCATAGTCGTCCCATAATGACGTTGTAGGGCGAAGGTGCTTCCACAACGCAGAACCTTGTATTAGTTACTAAGGGTCCTGCGCGTACCTGCAAGACAATTTCTCCTTTTGGTCTAGAGACTGCTCCATTCAAACCGTAAATTGTGCAAGTAGATGAATCCATCTGCTCAGCTGTCAAACCCATACGTAAGTATGGTTCGTAAAACAATACATTTAACGAGCTGCCCCCCATCGATGAGGACCTTCGTGACATTCCATCCATGTATTGGTAGAGTGATCACCATTGGATCGTTGTGCATCTCGACTTCCTGGTTTACATCTCTTGTTGAGAATGTTAATGGCGTAGCCATCCAGTATTCCCAAGTGCTAGTAGGTGGTCCACTTAGCTTGAACACTTCGTGGGTTTCTAGCTTTCTTCTGTTTCGAGCCAACTTGAGGATGTCTTTGAGTAACTCTTCCTGGCCTCCGTAGGAAAATGTAATCATGTTGATATATTTGCCGTCCTAAGGTAGTTCTACCCTTTTCTTGGAGGCTACCTCAGTATCCGCTGTTTGTATTTGCACACAATCCATGAACTTTCCTTCGTCTATGAACCTTTGAATCGTGTTCCTTAAGTGGTAGCATGTGTCAGTTGTATTCCCGTAGTACTGGTGGTACTCACAGTACTCCTTAGCCTCCTTTGTTTTATCTGGTTGCTTTCCCCTAGTATTAGGGTAAGGAAAGCCCGGCTTTGCTCATTCCTTGCTTAGAATGTGGGAAAATGTTGTGTTCAGCTTTATGTAGACTTTATCTATGAACTTTTCTCTTCCTTTTCCTCTGCTTTTTCCACCTCCGTATTTTGATTTTTTTTCTCGAGAGATGGTTCTGCCCCCGGCTTCGTTTTGTTTCTTAGGTATCTTCGGAATTGGTTCCAGAGAGTTGGTTCATTGCGGAGTCATTGTCGTCTTTGTTTGTGCCCTGGGATTGTCCTTCTGGATTTTTTCGAGTCTGATGTAGCGATCTTGGACAACCCTAAGCTCTCCTTCGGAATCAAGGGCTCGGTTGTGAAGCTCTACGAAGATAGCTGAGGTTCTATCAAGTTCGTACTTATAGCAATTAATGCTAATTTCTGGATTGACTTTTCTGATTGCTTGGCATGTCTTCTGCCATCTGTCTGTGTATTGCATCAATGTTTCCCGGGGTCCGGTAGCTAAATCAAATAGCCTATCTAACCCTGCCTTTGTTGACTTGTTGTACATGTATGTCTCCAAGAACACTGTAGACAACTGCTCAAAAGAGTCAATTGAGTTTGCTGGTAAATTATCATACCATGCAAATGCTGATCCCATCAAGCTTGCAGGAAAGTACCTACAAAGTACTACCTCATCTCTTTCCCAATGGGCAAGGACACGGGTGTAGTACCGTAGGTGGGCTACGGGATCTGAGGTACCATTGTACGCCTGAAATGTAGGTACCGGGCATTTCGGAGGAATAGGTTCCCTCAAAATGCGAAAAGACAACAGAGATGTTGTCGCTTCTTGGAGTACTTCTTCCATCCTTGCGCCTGCGTGGCTAGTTTTAGTCATTGTATTTCTTTCCGCATCTTCTCCATTTACTCCATGACCATGTTCACATTGTGAGCATCTCTGGAAAATGCCTCATCATAATAGGACTGAGAGGGTTTATAGGTTGGATCCGTCTCATCTGGATCATGGCATGTCTTTCTTCCCCCTCCCCCCGGTGGGTTAGACTTTGGTGGGTTAAGATCCACCCTTCATCTTCCTGAGATAGCTCCGTTCTCACGCCTCTTTAACGGGGGGTGAGTTTGGGAACCTTCGATTTGTATATCCAGCATATCTTTGAGGTTCTGGTTCTCCTGGACCATCACATGCATTGCATCCTTGTGCTCCTTGTTACGTAGTAGCAAGGCTGCTACTTGTGCTGCCATTTGATATTCATTGTGGATTCCACCACCCTGAGGATTGCTGTCGACCGGATCCTCAGAGTCATCCACTCCCTCTTCTATGACCGGAGCGTCGGGATCTAGCTGGATCGGATTTGGGTTTCCCAACCCTCATCCCGTAGGAGCTAAGGTTCTGGGTAACCCTGCATTGGCCGCAGGTGGCTTTCTAACATTGGGATGCTCCGGTAATGGCATGCCATAAAGTGGTTGTGCTCCCGATGTTTGCCCCATCCCTTCAGCAGGGGTAGGCGGTTTGTTGGTAACCGTTCTTCTTGCTATTTCACTTTGCCCGTCCTCTACGTCATTTATTTGGGTCGCTTGAGATGGCTTTTGAGATCTTCCTCTTGTAACTGTTGGTCGTGAGCTTGTTGGTACATCACTTGGTTTCTGCATGTCTTCGGTCTCTAGCTATCTTGATGACACAGAAAAAATGGAAAAATCTGCTACTTGGATGCCTTCGTTAGAAACAGCAATTAATGCTCTTACACAGAAGACGGCTAAGCAGCGTTTTCAGAAAAAAGGACTGAAATGACATTTAGAAAGACAGGTATTAAATTTCTTATGACACCCTTGAAAAAAACAACCTTAAAATGTTGAAAACAAAAAAGGTGTCAGATCTTCTCAAAAGATGGGTTATTAAATGCTTGAAAAGATTTTTTCTTCCTTAAATTGTCACTGAGATTCCTTAGTAATCAGAGGTGCTCATATCTAAAGGATACTTTGTCGGAAAGAGTTGTCTTAGTACAAAACAAAAGTTTTAACGTTTTGTGAGAGCGTTTTTGCAGAAAATTTTGTAGATCTGTAAGGTTGTAAGTCTTTAGAGGCTATGAACTCAAAGGACTTACGTAAATAATGGATGAACAAATCACTAGAGAGTGAGATCCACCGCCGTTTAACTCAGATCTCTTCGTTAAAGAAGATGCGTAAGTTAAAAATAAAGGAACATATAAACTCAAGCTAGTGAGCAAAACCTTCTAGCGCCAAACTGTGACTACTAATTTTCCTATAGTCTACGTAATGTATACAGCTCAGAGAATCGGATACTAAGTAGTATTGATACCTCTGTTGAACTAATAATGCTAAGTAATAAAAGATACTCAAGATCACAATAATAACGAAGAACACAAATATAATGTAAATGCTACTAAGTTATCATGAGACACAATAAATTACGTGGTTCGACTTTTGTCTACGTCCACGGGGTAATGAGTGATTGTTTGTATTAAATTGTGGTGGTTACAAAGATATTAAATGCTTCCCAAAGTAATAGAGAGAACTCAAGTTGAAGTAAATACTTAAGTTCTAAACATTAAAGAGGTATAAGCTTAAGACTAGATCTCCTTCTCCTAGATATTGAATGCCATTGGTTTGTTGGTGAAGCTTGGTATTTATAGCCCCTTCTGCTCCAGGTATATCTTTGCTGTCTTTGGATCCATCGTTCCCTTATATAACTTCCGTACAAATGGTACCTTCGTTCACCGCGTGCTTTCTCCAGTCGGATTCTACCATCTCAGCTGACCCACGTTCCTTCGGGAACTTCCCAGCCTCAGTACAGATTGTACCTTCGTTAACCGCTAACCTTCGCCAGTTAGACTCTGCCACCTCATCTGTCTCCACGTGCTTTGATTAAGCGTGTAGATAAGAGATTTGTGCATTTAATGCTGATTATATATGTCATCTACCTCTGTCCCTTCGCCAGATGCCTCTCTCTAGACTAGGTTCTACTTTTCCATCTTAGCCGTCGAGGTATCCCTTCTTGGGATAAGATAAAGTAGATCTCCGAAGGTGTCTTCTGCTACTTAGATTGCTCTTGTGCAGCGAGGGACACACAGTTATCTTGTGCGTGACCACTGAGACCGTGACACGTGCTCTACAGAATATTGGTATTCACAGTATTCCAAACAGTAAAAGAAAAACAAATCTGTTCAGGTAACAACTCTTTTCAAACAACGTGATATGAGTTTGACAAAGGATCTTCCTGTTTATCCTAATAAACTCCTTTGTCGGGTCCTTTAGATCAATCTCTTTAACAACTACCAAAGTAATTGTTTAGACTATGCAATCAATCTACAAATCACAAAGAATTGTATTGATGCCGATCTACTCAACTAATCAATCCAATCTATCACAAAGATAAACCGATTATAGTTGGATCCCTTTCAAGCCGAAACAAGTTTTGTGCACACCAAAGATTATGAACCCAAATATCTTCTTTGATCTTCAATAAACACCTGCACACAAACAACTTGAATCTCTTGTGATCAATCACACACAGAACAGAGTCTGTTAACGATAAATTATCACAAGACGTCTTTAGATCTAAAAATAGTTCTAAAGATCCCCGTCGACACTTTGATCTAGTTTGAGTGAATCTTATATCAGGAGAGAAGATTCTCAAGCATAAACAAACTAGGTGAAATCAAAGTTCAACAACCGTTAGTCAATCGAAAACTAATAATAAACTGCAATTATCTATTTTCCCACCAACGGTACTCATAGAGATTCCCAATCCCAAAGAAGTCTTTAAAACGAGCGGTCGTAAGAGATTTCGCCTAATTAGGGTACTTTTCTCTCCGAATAGACGGCTCCACCAGTAACAACACAACTAGGTAGTTTTGCTGGCTCTGAGGATTAGTTTGCTAGAAATGCAAACTTCAGTATTTATAGACAAGGAAGTTTGGACACCAAGGAATTTCCAAAACCGAATATTCTCAAAGATATGCAGAAAACACAAAATCGGTTTTCATAATTCCTGGAAATGCACTGTCCAAATATTGACCGAAATCTCAGTAGAAAATCTCCAATTGGTAAATGCACATTACTAATTTTTATTCTCTAAAGATATGCGTTTTAATTGCTGGAAATTAAAAGCATATAAAACTAAAAACCTTAATTAAAAGATTCTTAATTTATTTCGATCGGGATTCTCCTTTAGCTATTAAGGAATATCTTTGAACAATAAAAGATAAGAATTAATGCATATGTTCAAAGTATGTCGACATCTTTACTTTGTAAATCCTTTTTCATTTTTACAATCTTGGAACCGATTTGTCACACTTCCAAACAAGTTTAGAATTGGTTCATCTGACTTCCAAGAACTATGTGATTGATTATCCTATCAAATCACCATTAATGGGTTTCACGGTTATACCTCAACACAACGTTTCGGTTCTACTTCCAAGTGGGTACTAGGATCGGTTACACTAGTTACCATAAAATGGCTAACTAAGTATTAGGATTTGTTACCACTTCTTATGGTAAAACTTGTGATCAGTTGACCAAGTTATAGGATCGGTTACACCAACTTACTAAAACTTGTTAAATCTCTTACAAGGATCGATTACACTCTCTTGTGATCGGTCACACCTCTTACTAGGATCGGTTACCCAATGACTAGTATTTAGTCACACCAATTTCAAGATATCGATCTTACCATCTCAAGTGATTACTTAAGATCGGTTTCACTAATAAAAGTCATACCAATACAAAAGTCAGTCCTTGTGAATAGTTTAACCAAGATGCATAAACAAGTTATGAACGGTTATACTAAACACACATATTGGTAATCCAAAGATATGCAATGAATAACAATACCAATAAGCCTAGCGATTTCCCTTTCGATTCACAAAACAAGTTTATGAATGTACTTCCTTTAAACGAATGTAAAACATTGTTTCCTAGGACGAAATCTTCACTCATACCCATATATAATCACAATAGCATTCATACGATTATGTCGATGTCTTATATACGAATTTCAAAAGATAGACGTTATACTTCGTATTGTAAATCCTTAATACTATGTCTAACTAGAGCATAATCATTCACAGCTTCGCAGTTATGTTTTCAATATGCACGACTTGAAAGATACATTAGGAATGAAACAGTTCAAGTCAAATATTACTAACCTCAAGAGGAAGGATGATGTCGTCGATGTAGCTCTTTACTTCTTCACATTCTTCAAGTCTTCACGTAATACTTGTAAGTCTCATATCCTAGTAAATTTCTAGCTAACCTATAGGAAGTTGATTCTAGCATATAATCAAGCGAATCTTTAAATGAGTTTTGGTTCACTAAAATATGACATCCAAACTTGACATACCAACAATTGGTGGGTTCAACCGAGCTATGTTCTAACAGCAAGAACCAAGAAGATTAACAAATAAAACTTACGTAACTAAGGACATTTCTTAACTGCTTTGGCTTTGCTAACCATCACAAAAAATCCAACAATTACCCATTAGAAGATTCCTCCCACATCCGCGATCATTAAGTCCATAGCAAAATTCGGTTGTCGTTTTTGCAAGGTAGCCAAACATTACTTAACAACCTTTCTTCAAAATTGGGAATTCTAATCCCATGATAGGACCCGTCTCTTTGAGACCAAGAACCAAGAACCAAAGTCTTTTTTTCCAGTAGCAAGTACCGGGTAGGGCAGAGATAAAGTAACGCGGCCCTTTTGTTCCTTCCTTGTGCGGGCTGCTCAGGCGTGGCGAGCAAGCGGAAAACTAGCTATACTTATATTCCCCGGGATATGGTAAGTCTAAGAGATGCCTGAGCAACCATCTCTTTGAGACCAACAGCTGAAATCTTATTTATCGGGATCCTTAAAACCTTTTTTAAGGATTCTTCTTTTTTGAAATTAAAGTGTAAGAAAGAGCCGCGTTACTTTTGATCTCAATTTTCCAGAAGAACCTAGAATTGACTTGATGATACCTAACCCCAATTTATTATTACAACACAGGACACGCATAAAAATTTGAGCCTATAATTTCCTATAATTACTGCTCTTCCATCAATCTCCCACCCATCGTTTCCAATGTCCCTCCTAGCTTTATCACCGGTGAATAACTGAAAACTGATACGACACCAATAATTTATCACTGGTGCAAACTAAAAAATGATACGACACCATTCACACCAATATGCTCCGTATCGGCGAATAAGGAACTAATACCATCTTGGATCCGTGTATACAAATACTGTTGGAGTTGTGTGGCTCAATACACACATGTGAGTCACACATGGGGTAGCTAAAGATAGTCTCACATGGAGGAAGACAAGTTTCATATGGTGATATATAAGCAAGCCAATCTCCCTACATAGCACCGAGGCCTTTTGGATTAAAACCCCACACCTAACCTCAAGGTGGTCAAGTGGGGACAGTATCGGTGCTATGCTATGTGGCAGTGCCCGGAATGAGTGCGGCGGTCCGTAGAGGTCCTACAAATACGAATATAATATACGGCTGGGCTAAGCCAGGACAGCAATTAATCAAATCATGTTTGTAATGAATGCTCTACTTTTCACATCAATGTTTGATATGCAAAATTCTTTTTCCCACAAGTAATCTCTTTAGGCCTAGCACAATGGTAAGCGATTTCCATTCGCCATAACTTAATTGTAACGAAATCCAACTAATATGGGATTTCGTGTCGTTTAAATTTAGCGAAATCCGACTTGGGACGGAGGAAGGATTTTTTTTTTATCAGTACGGAAGTTCACATGGTATACAAGCTTATTACTTTTGTGATAACATCAGTTGTGTATAAACTGACGCCAAAAAACCGGCAACAACATGGCACACCAGAATGGCTTAAATAATTCATGTTTTGTGCCTAATTGCAGTGATTGCGGCACATATATTCTCACATCTCTATCTTATAGTTCATTATCAATTGTTTTACCATTATTGTTTGCACCCACACCCCGATAAAATGACATAATACCCAAGCCTTTTTTCACTGAAATGCAAAACTTAGAGGGTGCAATTGACCCCAGTTGCACCCCTTCCCACTGTATCTAATCCACGTTTTATCTATGAGAATATGTTCGTCTTATAAAAATTTATATTCCACATACTTGAAGTATGTGGCCCGACTACGATAGGGATTATAGTAAGGGTAAATTTAGAAATTCTAAATTTATACCTTCATATGCTATTGGAGATTTAGAATACAAGTGTGGGTGGATTCCCCTTGATCATAAATAAGACGTTGTACTAGTATTTACTATTTTTTTTCTTAAAATTGAACAGACAGAACAAGTAGCGGAGTCTTTTTCGCTTGAGGAAAACTGTTTTCCACTTCAAACTAGAAATTTCCCACCTCTAACTAGCACCTTTCTTGGGTGTTTGAAACACTTTGAATCTTGTTTTCGTCTGCACCACCAGCCTCCAGTGCTTGGGTTTCGTCAATCTTTCATAGTAGTAGACACAAGTTCTTGAAGTAGCGACTTGATTTTAGGTTCTGGGTATTTCCCACCTATTAGTGAATCTGGTTTGTTCTCTCACTTTCTCTCCAGGTTTGTTATATTCAATTTAATTTGTCCCTGATACATTTCTTCTAAGGGTTTTTTAGGGCCCTTCTGTAAGAGCAAGTCTTATGGTGGAATCCAAGATATTCCAAGTGTGGAAAAACTGTGGAATATAAAGTCTAATGGCTTCCAAGTTGGGGTCTTACGTTGATGTAAATTTCTTCTTCATGGATTTCAGGGATCGGTATGTAAAATTTTATATTCGTTTCTGGCATATTTGAGCTCTAAAGTAGTTGCTGCAAGATGTCACTTAAGCACGCAATCATTCATTATAACGGAGAGTGGGATGTGGCCGATTCAACAAATTATATAGGTGAAGATCTAACTGTTGTGGCCCTTAAAGAATACATCTTAGGGGAGCTAAGGACTGCTGTAGCATCTGTTTTGAATGACAACTCGGGTGTGTTCCATATTTATGGCCTCCCCCTCGTTTATGCCATGACTAAAACGATGCGGCTTTCCTTAAATAATGATTCCACATTTACGTACTATGTCGAAACTTTCACTGCTCTCAGACTTACACATACTCCTAGCTTTTGGGTTGTACAACCCAGAAGGGAAGATTTGGTTGAGGTCCACACATCAAGCCTCAAAGACGAACCTACAACTTCTCCAAGTAATACGAGTGCTGGTAATACTCCTCCTTGAGGTCCGGACAGTTACGTTAATGAGAGTCTGGAGTTTCTGGAAAAAAGAAGAACTGAGGTCCAAATACAAAGCCTCAAAGATGACCCTACAACTTCTCCATGTAACAAGGGTGCTGTGAATACTCCTCCTTCAGGTCCGTACAGTTACGGTAAGGAGATTTGTATTCATTTTAATAATTCCGGACTCTTCTTATATGGGGTGATACCATATTACTAGGGATTGATACCATTTCATATAGGACAAAAAGATCTTAAGTGATAGTGACTGTTGGATCGGCTAAATGGTATCAGCCCTGTGGGGTTAGTATTTCCTGAAGGGCCAAGGGGGATACAAATTTTAGCGGGATACTTATGGTAGCGCCAATCAAGGAGATGCTCGCCCAGCATCGGCTGCGCTGGTTTGGGCACCTCCAGCGAAGACCGCATGATGCTCCAGTGCGAGTAGGTTGCATTAGGCGCGCGGAAGGAAGGATGCAGCGCAGAGGCCGACCGAAGCTAACTTGGGATGAGTGCGTAAAGAAGGACATGTGCAATCGAAATCTCTCAGCAGAGCAGGCGTTGGAAAGACAGACATGGAGGGCGGCGATACGCGTGGAAGAGGTAGGTTTCAGGTACGACGACTAACAAACCACCCTTTATTTTCTATATTCCGCGTCAATTTCTATGCCACTAAATCAGCGAACACGTAAAGACAACCCTACAGATTGTGAAGGGGGGAAACCCCTGTAGCACTGCAGTTGGCAGGATGTGAAGGGGAAATACCCTGTAGCTTCTGCAACAGGGACATGGTGTAAGCATATCCGCATTAATGGTCGAGAATTCGTTATCCCTTGAAACGGTGATTACTTACAACCTGGTCCATAAACAATCGCAGCGCGGGTAGCGTCAAGTATTTTGCTTGCCCTGGTGCGAGTTGTGCAAGGCTTTGACAGGACGGCGTAAAAACTATGTTATATTTTTTGGAGATATTCTCTAGTCGACCCGGTACTTGCTACTGGAAAAGACTTTGGATTTGGATTTGGACTTTTGCTAATCTTGGTGTCCCCCTTCTAATAGGCACCTTTTAAAAAAATTGTACCACTTAGGATCACATGAATAAATATTTATGCACATACACAAAAAATAAATTTGCACCCACTACTTTTCCCTATTATTTTGTATCTGCGGATCTCTTGTAGTGGTTCTAATAGGTGTTGTTTTAATGTGTTCATATTTGTGATATTCTTCGACAACTCCAACAACTCCAGCAGCACATCTTTGTGATATTCTTTGAGATGATGTTGATTAGGAACCACCAGAAGATAATCTATCCCTGAGCTCATTCTCATATTGTATTAGGCGAGGGGCGTCTTTTAATACAAAAACCGTATTGCTAATTGCACTTGCGGTGCATGCAGCTCATTCTCATTTTGTATTCAAGGTGGAACCGACACATAAGAGAGCATTTGTTGCTAAATGTGTTGACCCATCGTGCAAGTGGTTACTTCGAGCTACCAAGGTTGATAAGGCATTCAGACCGAATGACTATGAAATTACGTCGATACTTCCACATATTACGGGTAACGTAGGAGACATCTCTATTTTTCCCCGGGGGTAGAATTACCACTGCTTAGCTTTCAATTCGCCTCTGACCATCAAATGAAATGTGAATAACCCGTCCTCCTCTCTTTGAAACAAGGGGCGCTTCCGGTTCTGTCGGTGCTTCAAACAATTTTGTCTTCTCCATATTACCATATCTCTAGAGTCAATAATTTTATATGAGGAACTACTGAACTCAATCACTTGCTGCCGTTACTCTTCAGTTTTCTGTTGAGGTCTATCCCGTAGAGGTACTCAAATTGGATCAGTGATTGATTTCTAGGTTTCGTCGTAAACCTAATTGGTTACTTCCAATTACGTAAATCAATGGTTCAAACCGCACTCAAAGGTAGGGCATTTCCCATTGAGATAGGAACTTCTGTACCAGAAACAATGGTATCTCCAATTATAGCCCCTCTGGGATGTAAAATATATCTCTTCTCACCATCCCCATAGTGTATGAGACAAATGTATGCATTTCGGTTGGGGTCGTATTCTATGGTTACGATTCTACCAGATATGTCTTTTTCATTCCGTCGAAAATCTATTTTACGGTATAGACGCTTATGACCTCCCCCTCTATGCCTTGCGGTAATGATGCCTCTGGCATTACGACCTTTACCACAATGACGCTGTCCAGAGATCAAATTATTTCGTGAATTGGATTTCACTTGACTGTCTACGGCCCCATTGCGTGTGCTCGGAGTAGAAGTTTTGTATAAATGTATCGCCGTGTTATTAAGTATTTTTTTTTAAGTTCTTTTCTTTCTAAGAGGTGGAATAGAATAACCCGGTTGAAGCGTAATGATCATACGTTTGTAATGCATTGTATGTCCCATAGGTCCCATTCTTCTACCCTTTCCCGGGAGTCGATGACTATTCATAGCTATTACCTTGACACCAAAGAAGAGTTCGACCCAATGCTTTATTTCTGTCCTAGTTGATCCTGATTCGACATTAGAAGTATATTGATTGTTCCCCAATAACCGAATACTTTTGTCTGTAAATACTGCATATTTTATTCCATCCATAAATCCATTTTCTTCCCTATGAGTTCCAGTATTGATAAGAATTCTAGTTCTTACTGTTCATATGTTATGGTATGAATATACCATACCAATTCGTTATGTATGGATGATGAGATTCCATTGATACAGAGCCAATTCCAATAGACTTATTGAACGTTCCCATTGGCGTGCATCCAGCAGGAATTGAACCTACGAATTTGCCAATTATGAGTTGGGCGCTTTAACCATTCAGCCATGGATGCTTAACAGGGATCATCGTACATCGTGAATAACCAAATTCCAATTGAAATGAAATCTTTAGGAGGAATCAATGAAACAGGAATCAATGAAACGACATCAATTCAAATCCTGGATCTTCGAATTGAGAGAGATATTGAGAGAGATCAAGAATTCTCACTATTTCTTAGATTCATGGACCAAATTCGATTCAGTGGGATCTTTCACTCACATTTTTTTCCACCAAGAACGTTTTATGAAACTCTTTGACCCCCGAATTTGGAGATGGACTTTTTATTATGTATCAAACCATAGTTATTTCACTGGTCCATAAGAGTAATCACCAAACTAATAGAAAAAACCAACAAAAAAAGAAAACAGTTATAAGAATTCTTTTGATGAATCCATTAAAATACATAGACATGAAAGGGTGCTTGAAAAGAGAGATGAAAAAAATTATGCTTTTGTTGTTCCTGAAAATATTTTAGCTCCTAGATGTCTTAGAGAATTGATAATTCAAATTTGTTTAAACTCGGGAAAAAGAAATGTTTTGGATAGAAAGAAAACATTTTACAATAACAACAACATAAAGAACTGCGGTACTTTTTTGGAGGAGAGCAAGCATCTTTATAAAGATCCAAAGAATTTAGATAAAGAAAGAAATAAATTAATGAAATTGAAATTTTTTCTTTGGCCAAATTATCGATTAGAGGATTTAGCTTGTATGAATCGCTATTGGTTTGATACCAGTAATGGAAGTCGTTTCAGTATGTCAAGGATATATATGTATCCACGATTTACCATCAATTAATGGTAAATCTCCTTCCTATCTATAACGTGCCAGATATGGCATGATATATGAAGGCAAACAAATGTACCCGCACATTTGTGTTATATTTATTTATATTCTGGTTTCCCGTATAAGATACTGATTCAATGACCTAAGAATCTTCTTCGGCTCAATTTTTCCCTTTCTTTTTTCTTGGGGG
>JAJJMB010017528.1:1406170-1528367 GCA_023531105.1 Papaver atlanticum | reverse complement strand
GACCAACCTTTTGTATCTATATCCGAATGAAATTGCAAATTGGATTGATTCATTAAATTTGAAAGGAAAAGGTAGTATATGAAAAAATATTGTGTATACCAGAACCAGATTTTAAAAACCGATATTATATTTACTGATCGATAAACTCCATTTTTTTATAAAAGAAAAAAAGGAGAAGCGCTCTTTTTATGATAAAAAATGCATTCATCTCAGTTATTTCGCAAGAAGAAAAAGAATAAAACAAGGGGTCCGTTTCCTTTGAATTTCAAGTATTAAGTTTCACCAATAAAATGCGGAGACTCGCTTTCCATTTTGAATTTCACAAAAAGGACTTTTTATCTCAGAGAGGTATAAGGAAAACTCTGGTAAAACGGCAACGGTTGCTGGCTTATTTGAAGAAAAAAAATAGAATACGTTATAAAGAATTAATTGGTCGGTTGGATATTCAGGAGCCAAAGACTAGTTAAGTTAATTTGAAGCTTTAGTTTGAATTATTTGATTTATTAGATCTTGAATTTTTATGAACTTTGTTTCGTTTTCAGCAATTCATGGAATAATGAATCGGGGAAAAAATATGACTGTATCAGCTACAAGTAAAGACCTCATGATAGTCAATATGGGTCCTCACCACCCATCGATGCATGGCATTCTTCGAATCATCATTACTCTAGATGGTGAAGACGTTATTGATTGTGAACCTATGTTGGGTTATTTACACAGAGGGATGGAAAAAATGGCGGAAAACCGAACAATTATACAATATCTGCATTATGTAACGCGTTGGGATTATTTAGCTACTATGTTTACCGAGGCAATAACGGTAAATGGACCAGAACAGTTAGGAAATATTCAAGTTCCTAAAAGAGCCCGTTATATCATAGTAATTATGCTGGAACTGAGTCGTATGGCCTCTCATTTATTATGGCTTGGCCCTTTTATGGCGGATATAGGTGCGTAGACTCCTTTCTTCTATATTTTCAGAGAGAGAGAATTGATATATGATATATTCGAAGCTGCCACAGGTATGCGAATGATGCATAATTATTTTCGTATCGGAGGAGTAGCTGCTGATCTACCTCATGGCTGGATAGATAAATGTTTAGATTTCTGCGATTATTTTTTAACCGGGGTTGCTGAATATCAAAAGCTTATTACGCGAAATCCTACTTTGTAGTGGTAAAAGTATCCGGCAAGCACACATGTGTTGCGAGCCAAATAGAGACATCAAGTGAAAGATCAAAACCTCATATACTATTACTTGCTCAATTTTTTAACAAAAAGTTGCGTATTGATGCTGTGCGTACACCAAACGCCTTGATTCACGAAGCTGAAAAAATATTTGGTGTCGAACTTAGTTACCATCAGGCGCCGAGAGTTGTCTCCCGTGGAATGGAACTACAGAGAGGTGATCCGGACGAGTCTTACTATCACCTAGTTGGTTATAGCTACATGCTACAGAAGTTAAACCACGGAACTCGTGCAGTTGTCCACACCGATAATAGCCACTGTTTTCTTTATTCTTTCATGGCACTGGGAGTATGTATTCAGGCATACAAGGATCCGCTAAGACCCACGATTGCTATTAATTGTATGATCCTGATTGGCAAACGTGGTGGAGTTCTATTGATAGCAGCCGGGGTCGACGCCAACGAACAGAGTTACCCTGTAGATTTTGCTATTGTGGATAGCGAGAATGGTGACGCATATACTTGGTTCTTAAGAGAATTACGCAAGGCATTCGAACCCGAAGAGGAAATAGTCTTTGTAAGCGATATATCAGGAGCCATTAATACTGGTATAAGTAACGTGTTTCCAGAAGCTGAACATGTATACTGCGTCCATCACATTTCAAGGAACCTAGCAAAGTATTCCGAAGGTGTAGCACAAACATTTTTGACTGCTGCCCTAGCTTATAATGACCACGACTTCAATTCGAATATGGCTAAGCTTCATGAGCTAAGCGATGAGGCTGCAGAGGAGGTTCAAGATCTCGGATTCGCTTCATGGGCAAGGGTAAAGGAAAGAAGGCCACGTTTCAGTATGATGATTACGAATCCAGCCGGGTCTTTCCACTATAGGCTACAAACTGCTAACAGCTTGCCACCGGTTTTACTTATGGAATTCATTCGAAGAACTCTGTCTGTATGGTTTGTCGATCGTAGAAAAAGTGCTGAGGACTGGACTGGCCCATTGAGTGAACTTGCCACCCAAACAATCAATAGAAGGATTCAGTTGGTCAAAAATTTCGAGGTAAATTTGATGACGAGGACGAGATATAAAGTGTCCGAGACGGCGCGTCGGGAGTTGAATGTAGTAAATATCAAGGAAAAAACGTGCTCTTGCGGGACGTTTCAAATGGAATTCCTTCCTTGTTTGCATGCCCTTGCTGTCATAAAAACAAACAAATTAACAGAAGTAGTTGCTATGTGCGGAAAACACTGGACAACCTCGGCATGGAGATCTTCCTATAAAGGTACCATTGAATCACCGTTAACTTCAGCTAGGTGGGAATTTCCACTTGATATTAAAAGCCGACGGTGCCATCATCCGGGTTTTAAACCTCCCCCGGGTCGCCCGAAACCCGATCGTTGCCATGGTAGGAACGAGAAACGTAAGCTACCTGCTAACTAGGGTAGGCGGTGTTCAAAATGTGGCGTGACGGGGCATTACTGTACAACTTGCAAGAAACACGTCGATAGTAATGAAGAGTAGTCGTGATATTTAGGAGAGTGACTCACTATGACAGACCGACGGTGGTGGTGGTACATTAGGATTTATTTAACGGAGCAGTAAAAAAGGGTTGTTCGCATTTTTAGGGATGATTGCATATTTCACCTATGGTTAATGTGAAAATCATTATTATCACAGGACAGCAACTCAACGAAAATTTTATTTATCATAATTTATTGATAATCACAATTTTCACCTGTTGGAATTAGTTATGCGAAAATCGCAACACCGGAAAATCAAGTTTCCCAATTTAGGCACAATGCAATTTCACTAGTGGTTCCATTGGTTTTAATTCTAGACAACTTGAACAAAAACATGATACTAACCAACATTATGCCAAAATCAGACCTTAACACAAGTATTAGCATACTCACCAATAAGATTTAAATTACAAAAATAATGGAAAGAGATATTTTTTTGGGTAGTTAATTAAAAGAAATACTGATTACAAAAATAACTTTTTAAATCAAGAAAGAAATTGCTTTCTTTGAAAAACAATTGTTAATAACTTGATAAATAATTACCTCTAATAATCAGACTATTTTTTTTTTTTTGACTTTTTTGTTTACTACACACGTTTTTTTGTGCAAATCTCGATATTCACAATTTAGTGACATTCTAAAATTATTTACAGTGATGAATGCAAATTTCACCCGTGTTTCACGTGAAAATACTCACCAATTTTTTTAATTCATAATTACAATTTTAACCCCGGTGGAACTAGTTATGTCCATTTGACTGTGAAATCTCAGAATTCATAATTTAATGATAATTCGAATTTTTAGGGATGATTGTATATTTCACCTATGATTAATGTGAAAATCATTATTATCACATGACACCAACTCAGCGCAAATTTTATTCTTCATAATATATTGATAATCACAATTTTCACCTGTTGGAATTAGTTATGCCAAAATCGCAACACCGGAAAATCAAGTTTCCCCAATTTAGGCACAATGCAATTTCACGACAACTTGAACATAAACTTGATACTGACCAACATTATGCCAAAATCAGATCTTAACACTAGTATTAGCATACTCACCAATGCGAAGGATCAAGGACATCCTTGAGAAAGTCATATTTTCTTTACGAGTGGTGTTAGAGACACCACAAAACCTCCCGAGAAAACCTCCGAGGGGGGAATCCAATGGTCCATATAAAGCCCTCTCATCATCATTGGCGCTTTTCGAATTTCTAACTTGTACCTCTAAAATTTTCTGTATAATACACAGTGACTATGTCTATGTTCCCTGTTATTTCTTCTTAGAAGGGCCTCGTCTCGTCTTGTCTTGTCTTGTATTGTCTTGTCTTGTCTTCTCTCAACCCTCATCGTCAGTTTTTAGCACCAGCTAAACAACCTAAACTAAGGAGAGTAAAATTATATATTGTTGGTCCACATTGAGAGTACACACCCCTAGGCTTTATATGTTCACACTTAGCTTTTGCGTTTCCAAAAAGGGTCTGTTCTGGTCCGCTCTTGTCTTATCTTGTCAAGTCTCATCATCTGGAGAGTAACACCACTAGGGTAAACTCTATAGTTGTAGAGCGAGTAGAGTAACATTTTCGAGATGAAAATGCCTGCATTTTTACTATGTGATGTTATATGTCGTGCCATTATAACCTATAATTTCGTGTGTGGTGGTCTCGGACTCTCCTTTCGTCCTCTCGTCTTGTCTCATCCCCTGTAGAGTCTACACCACTGGCTAAAATCTAAAATCCAAGAGTGAGTACAATAGATTTTCGGATGTAACCAGGGGGCAATAGGGATCGAAGGTCCACTGTCCGCATGTTTACTGTGTGTCTTATCGGTCCAATTTCGTTTTGTTTCGTGGGTGGGTGGGGAGCCGATGGGATTCTCATTCCCCCACACCACAATGTTTCAGCGAAAATACATAAGAAAAATAAATAAATCTTCAACTCAAAATAAAACTGTACCACACGAGTTTACAAATTATCAATAATCCTAAAATAGGTGAAAATGAGTTTTGCACTTGAACACTGATGTGAAGGAAGAAGACAATAAAATCGGTGAAAAAAATGTTTTGCACGACGTTGTAAATCATGGAAAAAAAAACACGGAATGAGCCACAAGTAGATTCCCATAGTGGGGAAACACGTTTTGCCCGATACGTGGCTTGAGAGTATTTTGATTTGATAATTTCCCCTGGACAGGGGCAAATCTGGAAGAAAAAAAGAATCAACTTCACTACCCTCTTCCCAGTGACACTTTGCTTTATAGAATACGCACGTGCAAAAAGCCTAAAATATTCTGGTGGGGTTAAAAGCGGACGGGTTAAAAGAGGTACAGAGAGATAATATCATGTTACACGTGTACAATTTACAGAAAAACAACACTTTTCCTCTCGTTCATACCCCATCCTACGGGTCCCCTCTCTCGTAGAGTAACGGTAACCCACATTTTTTTTTTTTTGTAAATTAGGTGTTTCATTCAACAGGCTAACTTGTGGCGTTGGCGTCCGTGGTTACAACAATATTATAGCCATCTATTATGGCTGACCGAATAAAAGTATTACAAGAAGAATAAATGGTAGACAATAGAAGGTAAATGATAAAACCACCAAAAGGTGTTGGACACGCATATGTTTCCTCGTTAAAAACCTTGACAAGGAAAACCCATAACCAAAGGGAGTTAGAGTAACCCACATTAATAGGAAGTTAGGAACATTATTTTAGGCCAATACTAAAATACGAACTTACCCTCAAATATTTCTAACTTGGTTATACATCTTTTATTAAAGCAACACCATATCTGGAAATCACATAGATAAAATAGATCTATAATACAAAACAGAAGGAGTTTTTGAGCTTTAGACGGTCGGATAACATTTTGAGAGATAAACGTTGCACCCGACCACGTACACACCAGAAATCTGATATATGAAATCACTAAATCGCCTTTCCAAAAAAATTAGTAGATATGAGATGGAAAATCAAAGAATGGATTTAAAATCCATTCAGTTGATCTGCATCACCTGAGAATTTGAAGGGTTTCACTAACATATCTGAAGTGAAGACCAAAGACGTAGCGGAGATCGATGAATATTTGAGGGAAGTTATTAGTTTTGAGAAAGTCAATATTTTTAGGAGACAGAAAATATATACTCGCATATATTTTGGGCTGAAATATCGTATTTATTTTAACAGCAATTTTATACAAACCGTCAACAAAAAACACTGAGAAAACCGCCTTATCCTTGCATCAAATGGATGCTTCTCTCAACGGCAATACTTTCTACCTCCGAGCAAATCCGTGCAGAAAAGTTGATTTACCAGTCTATAGGCTCGTCTTGAATCTCAACCGAATATACTCAATGGCATCTAACCTTGGGACCAGAGTGCCTACACCCAAGCAAATGCCATGGGATCCAAAATTTTAAATTACTGTCGGGACCAAATTATATTGGATTAAGTGTTCATTCCTACCGAAAGGGTTGAGTTAAAAAACTTAAGTAGTAGTCTTGTTACAAAGTTTAGGGAAAACCAGAGAAACAAACTTTTTTACTGATTGCAACAGAATTCTTCTTGGATTTGATATTTGTATTATATTATTTTTCCTGACACACCCTTAAAATTTCACATGATAGTGTCATGATGATATTCTCTTATATAGCCCGTTGGTCGTTTTTGAAATGACATCTTAGACTCTCATCTTTCTAGTGTAAGCCGTTAGATTTTGTAAAGCATGGTAATCACTAATCAGGCATTAAAGCGTGTTCTTCAATGACAATTCAATTGTTAAATTAAGGATCATTCTCCCTTTTAAATCCAAAAGCCTCATTCCAAAAACCAAAAACTGACCAGGATTCCAATTTGCTTTTACTCGATAACTGTGAGTGAAATGGTGAATCTACTAGTAATTTTCTTAAACAGACATGATCGATTCACACAAAAAGGGTTACTGAGATTTATCCCGTCTGAAATTTGGTTATGTCTATCAGATATTTTTTTTTTGGTTATGTCTAACTGTGACAACCCTGAATTTATATCAATAGTCCGGCCGGCCCTATCAATAGTCAAAACGTCTAACTGAATTGAAAGTAAAACCTATTTTCGTATAAATGAGTACTTATTTGGACTTAAAAAGTTCCACTAATGAAATACTTTAGTATTAACAAAGTTTTGATAAGAAAAATATTTGAAAACAAATACAAATGTGATAACCTTGTAGAAAATAAATGAAAAAAAATTCAACATAAAACCACATCAAGGAAGAGACTCCACTTCTTCCCAGATACTACAGCGGAAACTCAAGAAAACCCCACAACTAGCCCACTTTATTATTCTGCTACCTGAAAGGGGAAAAAATCAACACAAGGTCAGAGCCTTGGAAATGCAAGTTCACTCTCAATCCATCATATATACCGATAACATATAAGATACAGAAGTATAAAGGTTTTCAATAAGTTTTAACTACAATGAAAACAAATGATAGTTTTAGCATTCCACCCAAGTAATGATGCCGCTTACCTTCGGCGGTTTACAAAAGATCACACACACATTCAGGAATAAAAGATTTACATTCTATCCAGCGCCCACCGGTGCTCACAAGCTATATGCTATTGTGGCCCTGATCTCTTGGATTATCCAACTCATCTACTACCCACCGCGACACTTGGACTATTTGAATAGACGAGGCCCTGCTCTCTTAGTAAGTAGATTCACATACAACATATTATTCAATAAGGATTTAAATCCTAACAATACTTATACACCTTTACAAGACATTTTAGAAAGTCTAGAATTAAGCACATGCACTTCAATACAACATTCATTCACATAAGAATATCAATAAGCAGAAACATTACCGCAACACACAATATTTCAGAACTACCCAGCAGTCTTACTTCGACCATCACAGTTGGACCTGTCACTTTCTTTATAAACACTAATCTGATCCAAAAGAAAAGTTTACCACACATTCATTGACATAAAACATCCATTGTCCCATATTTTAATAGAAAAGTAACGGTTAGAAACCAAAATACTACCGATTCTATACGAACATCGAAAACTGAATTCCTACCGATTCACAGGTAAAAGTCAGTTGGTTGAGGTACCTCCCAAACTCGATTTTAAGTGAAATTTTTACACCAGTATCATTGCCTAAATGGGTTGTTCTCATTAAAACCTCAGAGAATTCTATGCAGTGTAGCTATACGATTTTAGGTTTTCAAAACTGCCTAATTACATAAAATCTGCAGAACCAGTCTCTGAAATACTAAAGTTTAACTGACCTCTCCTTGTCTGATCGTTCTGAAATTTTGATCAAGTGATAAGTTCATAGAAGGGTATAACATACTCAAAACTCACGATGATCCGAGGGTTAGATCTCAGTTTATGGATCAATCAGTAACTTATTTTTTAGGTGTCAGAAATAAAACTCAATACGAATTTAACCTATATTCTCTACTTCTTAACCTAGGTTTTCAACAGGAACAACAATCGTATCTTACATACTACCAATCATACATGATAAAGCAAGAAAGAACTTGCCTTTGTCTTGAGCAACCCTAGAAATCCCCTTAGTTTCAGCTGCAACTCCACCTTCACGCCACACAATTTCTTTCTTTGACGAGAAAAACCAGAGTTTCTGTTATCTAACTCAGGCAACTTAACCTAGGTTTTTATTTCCTTTTCCTGACCTAGTTTTTAACTACACCCATCTATCTTTTCAAGGGCATCCTATTAGCTAACAATATGACTATCTTAAAGGCAGCCTAACAAATATTAGTTAAACAAAATTTAGGGTTATGACACTAACACAGCTGTTAATATAAGACCAGTGGTGCATAGACACAACACAAAACCAAAGAGGGTTATTTGGTTTTTGGTACTCAGTTTGTGACCAAAATCTGGGTTTGGTCTAATATTTGTCCAGCCTTTGCGTTTGGTCTAAAGACCAACGTCGACTCCGTTGTGTGGTGACGTGTATAAGTATTTGACTTAATTAATTTTTCTTTGACCCTCGAATTATAATTCGTTTATTATTTCATCCCTCTCACCTTCATTTTCTTCAGATTTTCTCATTAGCTTCTCTGCTGGTGAAGGTTGCTGCTTCCAACTGAGAGACGGTGATAAAGATTTGAGCTTCGCAAATGAAAATCGAGAGGAAAGAGCTGATGCTGTGGATGCCGTTAATTGTTTGGATGAACAGATGGGTGTTTTCAGTTCGAGTTCTACCTGAATCTGAGATGGATTCGAATCAAATCAGGGAAGAACAACGGAGCTGCTGTTGAAATTAAAGAAAAATGAAGGGATTTGATGTTAAAATCTGAGAAGCTTCTGCCATGAATCGAAGGGTTCAAATATGGTGAGGAATTTTGTCTGTTGAAGCCAAGAAGAAATGTAACAGGTGGAATTAGGGTTAGATGTAATTGAAGATGATGACTGAATTCGTGTTAGTTATGAGAAATTGAGCTTTGATTGAGCTCTCTGATGGCTGTTGGTGGACGAATTTAAGAGAAAGCTGGTGCCGCTGTTGTGTCTACAAGGGATGAAGAAAATCACCTGAGGCTGAGTTGAGTGGGAGAGATGAAGAACTTTACAGCAGCTCCTCCATCAAAATCTCCTAAAACTACATTCCCCTCCATCGATTCATCAACCATTGGTGATAGAATTAGGGTTTTCTGATTGAAATAAGGGTTAACAACTTGGGGATTTGGGATTTGTTATCTGTTCATGATGTTAAGAATTTGGGGTTTGGGGTTTTCTGATTGAAAGAACTTCGAATACTACTTGAATCGTTTAACCAAGGGTTGGGATTTGGGGTTTTTGATTTTGTAAACTGTATACGATGGATTTTGGGTTTGTTATCTAATGACCAGCTGATGTTTCTCAAGTTTTCAACGAATTCAAACTCAACCAGATCACTGAATTTTCACTCAATTTGTCGAATTTTATGGTTATGGTCTTTTACTGTTGTTTTACATATGGCGTCTTTATCTCATCGTGTTGAAGCTTCCAATGAACTATGATCGAAACAAGGGTATTCGTCACCTGATTTTTGTTGAAAAAGGAGGTATTTAGATTATTAGCAAAAGGTCTTTGTCACCAGATTCTCAAATTGTTGTTACTGATTTTACTATGATTAAAATGATTTTGTCTGATTTTACTATGATTCTCCTATAATTGTTCAAGTGCTTAATGATTCTACTATGATTGTGCAGATTAGTGTCGCTAATTTAGTTTGAAGAATGACGACAAATGAAACTGCTGCTCAAGAGAATATGGATGTAGCAGCAGAAGCTGCGATGAAAAGAAGATGAAGATTAGAGTTGGGGGTGTAATAAAAATATATTATTATTTTGGAGGGTACAAACAAAATAAATCAAGTCAAGCAGTTGTACACGTCACCACTCAACGGAGTCAACGCGGGTCAACGTTGGTCTTTAGACCAAACGCAAAGGCTGGACAAATGTTAGACCAAACCCAGGTTTTAGTCAAAAACTGAGTACCAAAAACCAAATAACCCAACCAAAAACCAGCAACACGGATCTAATGGCCCTCTGGATTTCCTTTAAGCATTTGGATTTATGCGAGGCAGTGTTGACCCGCACTCTTTCTCTATCGGTGATATCTGCGTGGTTTTCTATCGGTGTTTAAAATCATTCCCGAAACAACATTGAAGACGTTTTCCTTTTGCATCGGAAATAGTATATTCTTGATCCACCGAAGGGATAGAGTTGATAAACACAGCTTAGCTGGGATCCACGGTGAATAAACTTGGTGGTTTTGGTTCTGGACAGACCGTCCTTTTGACCAACCTAAAAAACGTAGATTTGTGTGGGGGCCGCCCCCTAGAAACAGTGGGTCCCACGTTGATAATCCCAAGGGTAGAGGGCATCCATAAACCGTTGGATTCCCCTCTCGGGAGCTTTCACGGTAGCCTCCTACAGAAATCAACGCAGAGGTAGGGATGGCCATGGGGCTGGTGCGGGGCGGGTATGCCAATTCCAGTCACTTCCCGTTCGTAAAAAAAATACCCATACCCACCCTCTCATATGGAAAAGAGTGACTAGGGTCCTGTTTTCGTGTTAGTATGACTGATTCTAGGTTGACCGAAAAAAGCTCGAAGATTGCACCGTGAGGGAATCAAACCGTCCCATCCCTGCCTTCTCAGCATTGGGATAGAAAAAGGCAGAAGTGGGACCCCCACCATTCCTATCACACGACCTTCGATACTTTGTGTTCAATGTTTTTATAGCGCGGTTGGATACAAATCTGCTTCTACCAAAGTCGAAGTCAGAAGTGAGAAGCAAAACTATTTTTTGCTTCACAAAAAGATAACTTTTCGACTTCTATAAGTCGTTTTAAAATTTGATAACCAAAAGAAGTCGAAAAGCTACTTCTGATATGATATCCAAACGGGCTATAAGCATTTTAGTGTGAGTATGACTGATTTTGAATACACCTGCAATATTTGTTTTTTGCACAAATAATAAGAATTACCTATAGCGTGTTCGAATACAAATCTGCTTGACTTATGCTTCTCCTTAAGTAGAAGTTAGAAGCAAAAACATTTTGTTTCATAGAAAGTTAACTTTTCTGTTTCTGTAAGTCATTCTGAAATTGTTTAGGGATAAACCAGAAAAAGGTAAAAAAGATGCTCTATAAAAGTTTAGGAGAAAATAAAACCCTAATATTATTGCATTAAAATTTGCCAGGTTTAGCTCCACGGGATATATTCGTGACAGAGAGGATCAAATTTTTGATCCTGTTGAAGGCCGACCAAATATCACTTCAGTTTCCATAAAAAAAAGACGACCGTTTTCATGGCGAGAGGCAGACTGAGAAATAGTAATTTCTTTTTTATCCAGCTGATTAGGGACTTTTATATATGTTCAGAACCTTATACTGACATTCTCTAATTTCACTTTGTGCTTGGGTAGACATCATATCCGTTCCAAATTTTTATGGGTTTCTCCAAAGAGTGACAAAACCCAGGGTCCCATTTTGCTGCGGTCACGGTTTACCCTATTTTGTCCGATATTCTAGGTAAAATTGGGTCACAAAATCTTCGTATTTGGATCAAATTTCTGTAGTTTGGAAGAAGATCAACAATTAATAGCTATTTAAGAAACCCAACAAGGTGATAGTCAAGTAAATTAATGATGGTCCATTCTGATTAAATACTAGCTAAAAGAGTGAAAATTCTTGGTGGCACCACAAAAAGGTGGTGTCGATATTTGTGTCGCGATCGTTTGACTATTACAGATCACAGAATAACAGTTAGGTCAGCTAGTCCGTAAGGTCTGTTGCCCCCACTTTCTTCCCCCATAATATGACATGGATCGAAACGAAACGAAACAAAACCCTCCATCAGATAATGAGGAACCCTTCGTGGTTGCTGTTGTCTAGATATATGGACCAAAACTTTGTAACACTTCAAGGGAGATTTTTGACAATCAACACTTCTAGTCCTTTGCAACACATAAGCGTGGTATTCTTTGGTGTCAAACTTCAGCGTTTTCTGAAAAATTTGGGAGTAAACACGTCGGACATATTGTACTTACTTTTGTGTCTGTCCACTCTAGAGTCTAGAGGTTAGTAGGTATGCTCTACTCTACATTTTATAGTCTGTATACGACATGACCCTTCCTAACAGATGTGTTCATTCATTACTCCCATCTGGATGTGTCTGGTTCCAGAAAAGACGTTTCCTTTTCCCCTCTTCAATGCTTTTCACCCAGTCTCTGCCATGCTTACACGTAATTTTCTGGAATCCCCAAACCCCTTCCACTCTCCTCAGTTAGGTAGCACCATCTAGGCCCTAGATTTTATCCGTTATGATCCGAAAGGAAAAAAAAGGGGGGTCCCATCCTTAAGGGATTCGACCAACCCCTACATGAGCGTAGGCGGTGGAAGGGGTAGGGCGTCGGAGTGTTCGAAGCTGCTTCAGATGAGCGCCACGTCGCTTTCCCTCTCCTTTCTCTGACCGGAAATGATTAATTGACCGACAATCTCTCTCGACGATTAATCCCTCAAGAGAGAGAAGTTAGGGACCCACATCACATGGCTGCTATCCTAATGTTTAAAGTGCTACCAAAAGCCGTTGGATTTCCAATTGGGACACATTGAGGGAAATGTGTTGGATTCCCAATGTTTACACCTCTACTCCCTCCGTACCACATATATAGGCGAAAAATGCAAAATCTCTTAGATTAACAGGGGGGTTAATCACTTGGGATTAGTAGAGACATTCAGATACTTTTTATGCAAAAGATTTTGGGTGACTCTCTGTGAGTTTATAGATTTTGAGATACTCTCTGAATGCTTTTCAAGGAATTAGGATGATTCATTGAGACAGTAAAACATATATGAATTTCAGCTTACACACATGAGACAAACAATATATAGTATTTATTTGAATCTCTAGAAAACTTTTTGGGTTTTGGAAGACAACAAATTTTTTTCTTCATTTTTTATGAATTTAATTATAGCTTATTTGGTTATTGTTTTTAATATTTTGATATTTAGTTCTTAAAGAAAAGAGAAATAACAAAGTCTCTCAAAATATCACCTAAAGTCTCTCAAAACCATAAATCATTGATTTCAAATTCCAAATCCAATAGCAGAGAATCATGAAGTTTTGACACTTATTAATTGAAAACCTGGATCAAATTTAGTTTTTACACGTCCATTGTGGACGCTCTAATTGATATTTTATCCTGATAATCAAATCTCACTGGTTTTTATTTATTTTGAACTTAATAATCCTTGGAATCAAACCTCCCTTGTTTGTATTATGCAGCTATGCTGAATATGCAAAAATAAAAATGTCTGTTATGGAGTCCTAACTTGGGAGTTTCGCACCAATAAAGTCTTTGAGAAATGACGTATTTAAGTTGCAAAATTATTTTTTCACCTCTGAAATAATTATACTCCATCTCGCAGTTCAAATGGAAAAATCAATGCGATAATACAATCATACATAACAAAATACGTGAAATGAATTATTCACTCGTAATAGAGGTACCTGAACAGAATCCTCTCCGTCAACAAAAGCTTCAACCCAAGGAGTGGTGAATAGAGAGTTTAGCACCTTAAACACTTATGTAAAATGCAGGTCGCACAACCCCTATTGCATCGCAAACTCAAGACAACCGTCACTTGCATAGTTAGATTGTTATCGAAAATTCTAGGTTCACCGATTTCTATCCCGATAAAAATCCCGCCATTAATAAACAGCTGGGCCCCAGTTTTACCCATAATAATCTCTCCCGCCCATACTCCCTCCTATGCTTTTTATTTTGATATTTGTAGTTTCCTTATTTTATGCTCTTCACTTGACAAGCCATAATTATAAGGGGTGGTGTTTATTGAAGACAATATTGGTTACTGATAGGTAACCGAGATGTTAGAAGAACTATTGCATTAAATTTTATGTATACCCAAAACTCAAAATAGCTAAAGTAGAAAAATGGCCGTGCGTGTGTAAAATGTTCGTGCCTGTATTTAAGATCCCGGTGTTGTTAAAATCCACGGTCTAAAAATTGAGAAGCATTTTTAGTAGACATTAAAAAAAAAGTTAAATAGTGTGCTTTGAAGCCTATGATTCAGGAATACTGATACGGGGACACTAATCTTTTCTGCTTGGGCTAAATGGGGTTCTACCAGGAAACCATAGATTTTTGAGTTTTCGTTATTGATTACTGGTCGAGCCGCTGGAATGGAATGAGATAAGAATTTCTGGAGGTCTTTCCTCTCCAGTCTCCACCTTCTTTTTTCTTCTCGTCAGATTTATTTCACAAAGACTTGACATGGGAAGAAAGAAGGGGGAACGCCAATTTCACAATACGTGCATTTATTGGAATATATTTTATACTAATAATAAATGAACACATATATACATATTACCAGTGAGAAAACTAGGGCCAACTTCCCTCAGCAAATTAACTTAATTTACTCTTACTGTTGTCATGTTAAGCCTTAAGTTTAGTTTAGTTTTATTTTATTGCTATATGCCGTGTTGCTTCTTACGCTTCTTCGGGGTGATGTTCACTGATTCGCCCCGATTCACAACATAAGTATCAGAGCCGAGGGAAACTAAGGTTTCCAAATAAAAACTCAGCCCTCGAGTTAACAAATAACAACTACCATCACTTAAATCTCGAACTATTTGATACTTGGAATCATATAAAAGACTCTTCTCGGGTACCCATAATAAAATTTCACCATTTTTAAAAGTACACGCCATCTTCATAGAGTAGGCATCCGTACCTCTGAAACTAGGATGATTTACTATGGTATTGTGGGTAATGATATAATTTGGACACCATGATTTCCCAGCTCCATATTCTTGCATCACCCATACTTCAATTTGAGTCTTAGGAACATGTACAATTGCACAAAGGAACAAATCCATGATTCCTATATCCAACAAGACACGGCTCCGACCCCAGTTTATTTTTAGTAATTCTAGTTCTTTGAATACCTCTAAATTGATATCCCACAACAATATTAACTGAGAGGCAAACCCTCTCATATCACATACCCAATGGAAATCACCATTAACAAACACCTCACCTTGGGAAGGATGGATATAATAAGAGATGGTTTGAGTGATCCATAACTTTTCACGTAGCCTGAATATGTGAAATGCTGAACCATCACCTGGGGTATGAATGCCTGCACCAATAACAAGCTTGAAACTGTCGGTCTTGCAATCGTTACCAAAATTATGAATCTTGATATCGAATTGGATGTATTCATTTAGTGATTGTAATTCGGGCAATTTGATGTACTCTGTCGTAGCGGGGTTCCAAAGACAGATGAAAAATTGAGAAGGGACTTTATGATACGACAGGCAAACCAGACCTTTGGATGAACCCAACAAAGTAACATAAGAATCTGAAAATTTGTAAGGGACATCCGAAACAACAGATGCTCAGGTACACTTGTCGATTCCAATATGTATCATGACTTGCTGAGAAAACTGTACTTTCTGCCGAAAATCCAGAAGACATTAATTTATTTAGTTCCAAAGAAAAATGAAGGAATTTCAGGTTGTTTTTCTGGATCGCATGCTTTGTATGAAATCCGACAAAATCATTTGCAGAAATAATGTCTCGCATCAATTTGCAGACACACTTGCACACAAAGGTTGTTTTTGCTGGAACCCTTACAAGAATTTCAAACCATGGGATTTGTGGAATTCTTGACATCGTTTCTGATTCTGTTGCTGATTCCGGATTTCAATTTCCAGATTTAAGGAAGAAAAAGGTGATCGCCGAAATAAAAATCTCAATTATTGAAAGTGATCGATCAATTTTTTCTTTCGAGAGGAATTGGATTGAAGGTAGGATACACCATACCCCAATGTGCGACAGTTGAGAGACCTGGGTGCGGTTACTTGGCGAAACCAATGCATCATTTCAGTTTTAAAAAATATATCCACAAAGGATGAGGTTTATGATTATATAATCTCTATTGGAAAGATTATATCCACAGCCAACGAGGAGTGTAATTATTTTCTTTTGAAACATCCACTCACTTAAGTGGTTTACGTCACTCTAAAATGAATGTACCAATCAAAATGTGTCTTTTCCAGAGCTGTTGCTTGACAAAAGTCCAAGGAGCTACATAATGATGATGACGTGTCCCCTAACTAGCCTTTCCATTCCCTCTTCAACAACTGAAAGTATTCCCAATTCAAAAAAAAATCGACTTTATAAAGGTGAAACGCTCATCCCAGCATTAATTGGATTCTCTCTATAAAATGTCTAATCCCAATCGAGAACAACATCCTTTCCACCAGTTAAAAATGTAAGTTTTATCTCTTTCCTTGCTTCCAATTACATATTCTGCCCATCGTTCTTTCCATTTCTTTCATGCATATTTGATTCATTTTACATTTTTTAATTGCTATGATAATATTGTTCTGTGGTTTTAGTTTTTCCCTTGTTGATGTTACTTTAGCCATTCAAGTACATAATAATTCAATAGGTGTACAGTGTCTGGCTTAATCCCATGTTTCAATTAGGTATATGATGAAATTATTTCTTTGAATTTACAGTTGCTGCCAAAAGAATAGTAGAAATGGCACCGCAGATGAATTGCAAACCCAAAAAGGTATCATCCTCAACTACCCAGGACAACTTGAAGAGTTTACGATCCCTTGACGAAGAAAAATCAAGGGTCGTTACTGTTCGAGTTACTAGGAAATGGGAAGAGTTTGACTTTATAGCCATCGACGTTACTAGTGTCAATGTCGATATGGTTATTGTTGACGAGCAGGTAGTGATCCCCTATTTCCATAAAATTTAAATATATGATAGGATTTAGGAAAACCCTATTTAAAAAACCCGCAATCGCACGGTGTCTAACTAGTAGACAGAGGAAAGTACAGGTCGTTCCCACGAAGAGCGGTGGAAATACTGTAATCAATAGTCCTGATTGACTAAACGGAAATGATGTTTTTCGAAAATTTTAGAATTAAGGAACTAAAAGAATAAAATTAAAAAGAATTACTTAAATGCAATGGGAAAGATGGTAACTAGGGAATCTGGTTTCCACCAATCTAATTATGCAAACTCATATCCAATTTCTGAAACTTATACTCCATAAAATTGTTTCACCGTTGTAATTTCCTCCGCTTCTAAGTTGATAGTTCTAGAGATTTATTTATCAATCGTAAAGCATGCCCCATCAAATATTACTAAGCATGGCACATCAATTTAAAAGTATAAATAAACAATGGAGCTATCTAACCAATATAAAGTTACAAAGTATCAAATATCAATCTAGAAGCATGCTTCGTCAAAGAACCTAATCCAAGCACGGCGCATCAAAATGGAAAGCATTTTTGATCAATTCAACTTTTTATGCGATTATTAACCAAGCATTTTGAAGAAAAAATACTAGACATTTAAATCATTATTATGAGAATTAATAAATGAGTCTACATTATTAAAATCGGTTTCCACCAAAAACCCTAGACAAAATTTAGCAAAACATGGAGATGGATTTCTCAAAATCCATAAAAATAAAATTACAAGAATAAGAAATGATAAACCGATATCATCGTTGTCACTCCGGTACGGATCTTCTTCCCTTTCTCTTGTTTTTCTGCCCTTTGCCTCCATGGAAACTCCAAACTCTCGCTTTTGTTCTCAGTTCTCTGGCCGTCGGCCTCCCTTCCTTTTTGTGTCTGTTCGTTTATATAGTGCTGCGAAGAGTCTAAAAAGCAGCAGCCAAGGCCTAGTCCAGTACCATCGATATCCAACTCCAACAACGTATCACTTTCTATATTCTGTCCATTCACATCCTTGCCTTTCATCTCGGCCACCGATTGCAAAACAAACTAGTTGAACTTAGTCCTTTCCAGTCGAGCCTAAACTCCTCTCCATATTCTCACAAACAGGTTCCATTCACTGACCTTCCAAGCTCCACCGACTGCCAGCTCTCCATCTCGTGATCGAAAGCTTCGCACGAAAACTGATGCAACCAACACCAGCATCACATGTGACTCTACACTGCCGATTCATTCTGCCATTCTCCATTTGATTTTCCAGCTTGCTTTCGTCTTCACGAATGAGCTTCTGATGGCAACCACAATCAACACCAAACCGAGAGTAGAGAATCCACCACTGCATGCCATCTCTAGTTCACGTCTGCAAATTCCACCAAAGTTGCTTGATGTTGCCGTTTGGAAGTAGTGTTCGAATCCATTGCCTGCCATTAAATCAGTCACCAAGAATAATTGGTACTTTGAATACAACAGCACCTTCCATGCAATCTTCATCTTCTAACGACAATCGCTCATCCATTTGCTTCTCTTGTCAGCTGAAATTCTGTCTCGGTTCGACTACAGCTGCTCGAACCATATCTTCTCGATGGACAATCCCATACAAAACCCATTTGAATGAATGACACTGTCCATGCCTTCACTCTGTCGAGAATTCTACCTGCTCACGTTCCTCCCTAGTGTAACTATCACGTCACCTGAACTGTTAACATCCATTCCATGCAATTCTCCTAGCTTCCTGCTGCCAGTTCTCAACCAATCATCACTGCATAGATCATTGCTCGCCACCTTCTGTTTTTCCTGCCAGGTTCACAGCAATTGTCTCCAACTCGACTTCTTCGCAGAACGACAAGACCAGTCTTTACTTCTCGGCTTCTCATTGCACCCCTACTTAACTCCAAACAACACCACTTTCCATACGCAGATGTTTGTAGTCTTCTATCTCTTCTCCTTCCTTGTTGCTGCCAAACCATCACTGTCTTCATTCACTGACCCCATAACCTTCTCCTTTATAGCCGAGATACAAGAGCAAACGACATGAACTGACACCAACCCAAGTTCACTGATCCATGACATAAGACTAAACATCTGTTGCTGTAAAATTATCACAATATGACGAGCCTTCATTGCTGTAGAGAGCTCCATCGAAAATAGCTCCCATTAAACCCAAATTAGCTACGTCCACCAGTTTGTCTTCTCACTTCAGCCACAACACCAGCTAAGTCACGTCCAAGCTCTCCATGCATGCATCCATTCAAACTACAGCACCATCATCGTCTTTCTTATAGCCTTGCGTGTCTGCAAACAAGGGAATTAGCCCATTGCCAAGACTTCTAGCCAACCAACCCTGTAATCTGGCATGTACCATTATCCACCTGAGCCTGATGCTTGTATAAGTAAACAAAGATGATTCTCCATTTCCATTAGTATCATTCTTTGGCCGGGAGATGACCTATATGCTGCTGATATATGGAGATACCAGGCCAGCTACATTTTGTCATCTTCGTTGCAAACGCCATTAAGTTTCTTACTTAGCCGTTTATTTCTCCGATGATCAGATTTGCTTGTACTTTCTACAAAAACACTAAAATAGTGTTATTAGAAAAATATTGAGTCCTAGCTCATATAAATATGGGTATAAAATGTAGCATTTACGTGCTTATCAACACCCCCACACTTATATTTTGCTGGTCCTCGAGCAAAACAGAAAATTGACCCAGTCCACAGCTGGTCATAACATGATAAGAAATAAATAGACCCGCTCAACAGATGGTCATCATTTTTTATTTAATTTTATTTTTTTTAACACCCGTTCTACAGCTTGTCATAATATGATAAGAAAATACATAAAAATAGTCCCACTCAACAGCTGGTCATAAAAACCCTACAATAGACCCGCTCAATAGCTGGTCATAAATTACAAGGAAATTCCTGAAAAAGAAAAGTAAAAAGTTAACCACTCCCCCACACTTAAACATTACATTGTCCTCAATGTAATTGAATCATCCAACGTAAAAATTAAGATGGGAAATCCAAAATATGCGAAAATAAACAACTAAAAATAAAACAAGAAAATAGAAATACCTACTGGAATATACATAAAGGATCCCCATAAACTAATAGCCTGAAAATTTGGGGATCAACCCAAAATACAGTATTTACAAATGACAGCTTCGCACTTATGTTATGATTCCCTGAAGAAGGTGAAACTATCAAAATGAAAAAATTACCCCCAAACTTGGTCATCTTGGAACGGATGTTTACAGAATTCCACTTCATTTACTAAGATCAAAAGGAACGTTACCAAAAGTATGGTGTTTGTTGTATGAATAGAATTTAGTAACTTTCTTTCAAAAGATGATGAAAACGAGCTTTCATTGGTAATTGTGGTGCTTAGGATAACATCAACATTATAAGATGTGTGTATAATATATATACTTTGTGAGTAAAATAAAAAGAACATGTCCATCTTGTTCTGCATAGTTCCCTAATTATATTCAGAATATATACAGAAACGTTTACAAAGGATGCTAACTGCTAAGATAATTTTGTATTTGCAAAGAGGTCTGAATATCATTTGTTTAAAGTGAATAAAGTGAAAATTGTAGTTTGCACCACATTTCACGTGATGAATTGTTTGTGCACCATATTTTAAATACAAGTGCGACGAAGGAGATATTTATGTATGATTGTGTAAACACCACATCATATCTTTGAAACCTTTTTTGCCGAAGGCCTCAATGGTTATATTCAAACACCATCAATAAGAATTAACTAACTAGCGAAAGTGAAAAACACTATCAATATTCTAGATTGCTTAATTTCTAATCATGTCGCGAAGGAGGGGGCAAGAAAATGATGATGACGTATGCCCTCACCAAATATTTAGGCGACCATTGAGAGAATAAGGTGCGGTTATACTTGTTAGAGCATTGCTCGGTTGAGCCCACCAGGCGTTGGTATGTCAAGTTTGGTTGTCATATTTTAGTGAACCAAAAACTCATTTAAAGAGTCGCTTGATTATTTATTAGAGTCAACTTCGTATAGGTTAGCTAGAAAGTTAGTAGGATATGAGACTTACAAGTATTACGTGAAGACTTGAAGAATATGAAGAAGTAAAGAGCTACATCGACGACATCATCCTTCCTCTTGAGGTTAGTAATATTTGACTTGAACTGTTTCATTCCTAAAGTATCTTTAAGGTCGTGCATATTGAAAACATAACTGCGAAGCTGTGAATGATTATACTCTAGTTAGACATAGTATTAAGGAATTACAATACGAAATATAACGCCTATCTTTTGAACTTCGTATATAAGACATCGACATAATCGTATGAATGCTATTTTGATTACATATGGGTATGGGTGAAGATTTCGTCCTAGGAAACAATGTTTTACATTCGTTTAAAGGAAGTACAATTCATAAACTTGTTTTGTGAATCGAAAGGGAAATCGCTAGGCTTATTGGTATTGTTATTCATATCAAATCTTTGGATTACCAATATGTGTGTTTAGTATAACCGCTCATAACTGGTTTATGTATCTTGGTAAAACTATTCATAATGCCTGACTTTTGTATTGGTATGACTTTTATTAGTGAAACCGATCTTAAGTAATCACCTGAGATGGTATGATCGATATTTTGTAATTGGTATGACCAACTCTAGACATTGGGTAACCGATCCTAGTAAGAGGCGCAACCAATCACAAGTATGTGGAATCGATCCTTGTAAGAGGTACAACAAGTCTTAGTTATTGGTAACCGATCCAATGACTTGTGCAACCGATCACAAGTAAATACCATAATAATGTGGTAACTGATCCTAGTACCTAGTCAACCAATTTTGGGAAAGCTAGTGTGACCGATCCTAGTACACACATAGAGGTAGAACCGGAGCTTTGTGTTTTGGTAGAACCATGAAACCCATTAATGGTGATTTGATAGGATAATCAATCACATAGTTCTTGGAAGTCAGATGAACCAATTCTAAACTCGTTTGGAAGTGTGGCAAATCGGTTCCAAGATTGTAAATATGAAAAAGGATTTACAAAGTAAAGATGTCGACATACTTTGAACATGTGCAGTAATTCTTATCTTTTATTGTTCAAAGATATTCCTTAATAACTAAAGGAGAATCCCGGATCGAAATAAATTGAGAATCTTTTAATTAAGGTTTTTAGTTTTATATGCTTTTAATTTCCAGCAATTAAATGCATATCTCTAGAAAATAAAAATTGGTAATGTGCATTTACTAATTGGAGATTTTCTACTGAGATTTCGGTCAATATTTGGACAGAGCATTTCCAGGAATTATGAAAACCGATTTTAGCTTTATTGCATATCTTTGAGAATATTCGGTTTTGGAAATTTCTTGGTGTCCAAACTTCCTTGGTCTATAAATATTGAAGTTTGCATTTCGAGCAAACTAATCCTCAAAGCCAGCAAAACTACCTAATTGTGTTGTTACTGGTGGAGCCGTCTATTCGGAGAGGAAAGTACCCTAATTAGGCGAATCTCTTATGACCGCTCATTTTAAAGACTTCTTTGGGATTGGGAAGCTCTACGAGTACCGTTGGGGGAAACTAGATAATTGCAATTTATTATTAGTTTTCTATTGATTTGATTGACTAACGTTGTTGAACTTTGATTGCACCTAGTTTGTTTATGCTTGAGAATCTTCTCTTCTGATATAAGATTCACTCAAACTAGATCGAAGTATCGACGAGGATCTTTAGAATTGTTTGTAGATCTAAAGACGTCTTGTGATAATCCATGGATAACATACTCCGTTCTGTGTGTGATTGATCACAAGAGATTCAAGTTGTTTGTGTGCAGGTGTTTATTGAAGATCTAAGAAGATTTGAAGACAAAGAAGATTTCTTATTTTAGTTCATAATTTTTGGTGTGCACAAAACTTGATCGGCTGGGGATCCAACTATAATCGGTTTATCTTTTGATAGATTGGATTGATTAGTTGAGTAGATCGGCATCAATACATTTTTTTGTGATTCATAGTATTGATTGCTTAGTCTAAACAATTACTTTGGTAGTTGTTGAATAGATTGATCTAAGAACCTGTCAAAGGAGTTTATTGGGATAAACGGAAGAGCCTTTTGTCAAACTCATATCACTTGTTTTAAAAGAGTTGTTACCGAACAAATTTGTTGTTCCTTTACTATTTGGAATACGAACCAAAGGAATTGTTCCAAGTGCATGACTTATTGCAAGTTGGAGGAGCAGGGATACTGAGGGAACTAGGTGAACTATAGGTTTAGTTGCTTGGTCTCAACTATACGAAGTTGGTTTAGATTTTGTATAGCGGATTAATTCTGAGAGTATTCAATTCTGGACAAGGTCCCGGGGTTTTTATGCATTTTCGGTTTCCTCGTTAACAAAATCTTTCTGTGTCTTTTACTTTTTTATTTCCGCAATTATAATTGTTTTTATTATAATTAGAAGTAAAATACACAAACGTTAATTCCTAACTACTTGATAGCAATCCTATAGTGTTTGGTTAAGTCCGAACCTATTATCAAGTAATCATACTCCGTTGTTGTATTGTTTCGATCTTGTATCCATAGTCAATCACACAAGTTATTTTATTGTCGTATTGTCTCGATCTCGTATCCATAAACGATCACACGAAGTGTGAACCGGTTAGTTGTATTGTCTCGACTCAGTCCATAGACAATCACTTTCGGAGAAAGGACTTATAGGTGGAAAAGTTTAAGATTGAGGTATATTTGGGTACCCTCGTCTTTTCAATTGATATCAGAGCAGGCAAACACGAAAGGATCTAACAATCTATGTTTGGTGCGATCCAACCTATAAGAAATGAACTCGAGTTCTCATGAATCGACTTCAATTAACGTACCGCCAAGATTTGACGGAACAAACTATCTATGGTGGAAATCTGCTATGAGATCTTTTCTTTAATCAGGCGACTTTAATACATGGCTATTAGTCGTCGATGGTTATAATCGCCCGAAAGTAGAAAATTCGGAAACTGAGTTTAAACGCTTAGTGGATTTTTCAAATGAAGAAAAGGCTTTTGCTAAGCAGAATTCAGATGGTTTGAATGCTATTATACATGCTGTAAGTCGTGATCTACAACATCATGTATCTACATGTCAAACTTCGAAAGAAGCTTGGGATAATCTTCAGATCGTATTCGAAGGAAACACATCAGAGAAAGAAGATAGACTTCAAACTCTTACGTCTGATTGGGAAAACCTTCGAATGGATGACAACGACACTTTTGAAGAGTTTCATATTAAACTCTCTGAGATAATTAATGCTTCTTTCTCTCTTGGAAAGACTATTTCTGAAAAGGATATAGTGTGCAAAATTCTCAGATCGTTGCCATTTAGATACGATTCTAAGAAGCATGCAATCATAGAAGCAAATGATCTTTTAACACTCTCACGAAGCACACTCGTTGGAAAGTTAAAGATCTTTGATCATGAATCACAGACTATTCAAACTAAAGGAATTGCTTTTAAAGCTGCAAAAATTCCGAAAGCTCCAATGGAGAAAAATAAACAGATGGATTATTCAGATGAACAGATTGCAGAAAATTCTGATGATGAAATTGAACAATCATTATCATTGATTACTAGACAGTTTCGAGATCTCTTAAAAAAAAAAAAAGATTCATAAAGGATACTCATCGATCTTCTCGTCCACATGATCGTGTTCCTGTCAAGAAAGATTAGGAAGAAGATGATGAATATCATCCTCAGTGCTTCAAGTGTAAAGGTTTTGGTCATATAGCTAAAGACTGTCCCAATCTTAAGAAATACACTGGAAGTAAGGCACTGGCTGTAACTCTAGATGAGACCTCTGATTCCTATGACTCTGAAGAAGAGGAAACAGCTAATATTGCATTAGTTGTCAATCTTATTCCTTCCTCCTCCATTAGTGATTTACACATTTTAAAAATGGACATGTCTTCCGATGTTATTAAATCATCTAATGGTAAGAAGAAAAATAATACAAGATGCAAAAACTGTCTCAAAAACAGAATTGCTAAAAGTTGCATAGGCAACCCAAGTCAATCTCAAGATACTTCGTTAGTTCGAGGTAACAAAAAGGGACTCTTTCATACAATACTAGATCCAGAACACTCTGGTTGTTCAAAATTCCATAATGAGAGAAAATCTCATACTAATGCCACCTGATCGGTATTAGCATTCTTTCCTAACCACGTGTGCCAAATTTAGTGAGGAAGAAGAAAGATCAAGGCACTTATGTGTAGATTATGGTAATAAAATCTAGTAATTGAAAATATTTGAGATATTCGTATATATGGGAATATTATATTTTCGGAAGTATGAAAATTATAAAAAGATCATTCTCTTTCTTTGGTCATTCCTTGTCCGAACTATGAGTCTGGATCCAAGTCTTCTCTTGATAAGATGCTAGATCAGAAAGATCACTTTAAGAATAAGTCTGCATCTTCTGTTGATATAGAGAAATCAAAGAGTAAAATAAAAAAGAGAGATTGGCTTAGCAAGAAGGAAAGAGAGAATATGCTGAAGAAAGATCAGTGTATCGAAGCATTGACACATTTATGTGTTCAATCAAAGACAGAATTACGGGTTATTTTGTTTTTGGTACTCAGATTTTGTCCAATTTTTGAGTTTGGTCTAATATTTGTCCAACTTTGCATTTGGAGCTTGGAATCAACGTTGACCTATGTTGACTCCGTTACATTTTGACTTCCGTTTACTAATCATCAAAATAATTATAAAATCCAATTATTAAAAAGTTTACAGTTATACCCTTCTATTTTACTAATATTGACCTAGTAAGTTTTGGACCCATATTCTCGTTGTCTCCGCCCCTGTCGCCTCCACCACCATATTCTCTTATCATCACGTACTACAACAACCAGACTATATATCCTATCACTTTCTCTATCGATCACCACTGCTGCACCCATCTTCCTTTTTCCAAAGACTTTTTTTTTTATTAGCCAATATTAAATCAAATGAATCCTTGTTTTGCTGCAAGTTATTAGTAAAAGATATGATAAGTTCACATACAACATCACCAGAATCAGAAAAAAAATAAAAATGAAACTGTTGTTGATTTTGAGAATCTAGACGCCAATAGATCTCCCAAAATCTAAGAAACACAGGGTGGTGCTTGAGCTTGTGAAGGTGCTGCTGGGTATTGATTAGGATCTAAAAAACGCTAATTTCAGCATCAGGTGCATCAGACGAATGCATCATCATCCGGAACATCTGATTTATTTGATTTCGGGATTTGGGGCTTTTAATTTGAACATTAATTTCATTTTAGAGTAAGAATTTTGTGGGTTCTAACTTTTGTCAGAATTTGAGTTGAGATTGAAATTTAGATTTGTAATCGAACGATTTGTTATTGGGTACGCATCTTGCAATTGAACGAGACCGTTAATTGTGAATGGTTCAAAATTCTGTATTGTGAAGCGCATCAGTTCACAAGAAGAAGATGATGGGAGTTTAGGGATTTTCTGAATTAGGGTAGAAATTGGTAGAAATTAGGGATTTTGTGTAATATGGTTTTTGGTTGAATTGGTTTGTGGGATTATGCAAGGTAGTTGAATTTGTTCATGGAATTATGTAGAGAAAAGGATAAATTGATTGGATATGAGGAAGATGATTTTCCAATTGAGCTTTTGGTTCATGGGGTTATGCAGATTTCTGGTGTTTGTGGAGGCGAAGAAGATGAACTGATGAAGTAGAAAATAAATAAATTAGGGTGTTGGAGATACATTTTTGGTAAAGTGGAAGGATATGACAGTAAATTGTAGTAGTAATTAGATTTATTTAATTTTTTAAATATTTATCAAATAGAAGTCAAAATCTAAACAAGTCAACGCAAGTCAACGTCAATTTCAACGTCAATTTTAAGTACCAAACGCCAAGCTGGACAAATGTTAAACCAAACTGGACAAATGTTAAACCAAACTCTAAAACTGGACAAAATCTGAGTACCAAAAATAAAATAAACCCACAATTACATGTTCTTGCAGAATCCTTCACGAAAATTTCTCAACTGCAAGAAATTCTGGTCAAACAAGGTTATCTACTTGAAGAATTTCACAAGCTGAAGACTGAAAGTAATAATCTACCTTCCTCTAGCATTGAGATGAAGGATTAATCCAGGAAAATAGACATCAGTTTTTGATTTCTTTCAATCATTGTATAAGGTCTATTTTGAATAAAACTATTTATTATTTATGAATAAAATTATTATTTTATAATTTTTCTTGTGATAGTTTTCGATTACATAGCCTGTGCTTGAATGCTTTATATTATTGCTATGTGTTATGGGATGTTTGATTTCGGTTTTCATAACCTTAATATTCGATCTCATATGGTGTGAACCCTTATGGTTTGGGTGACTTTTTGGTTTAGCGGGATTAAGTTCTAGCCCATGTTGGTAGGGCTTTATCAAAGGATCATAAGGGGTTCCGACTGAAACTAATATGTGAAAAAGTCACAATATGTTGAATCGTTTTTGGTTTAGCATAAAAGCATATGTGTTTCGGGGTTTCAACTTTTGCATCGCATTAGTTAAAACCGATTTTCAACCTTTCTCTGGTAAAGGTTTCCTTTTTGTTGTTGTTCTTTTGTCTTGTGAGAGGATGACAACACAACGGGGAGAGTTCTATGTGAACTTGCGCTTAATGATATATCTTTCTGGGGAGAATAGGATGCGAAACTTGAGGTAACGAATTTGTTAGTTAATCGTTTTCCTGTTTAAGAAAAGCCTGATTTTATTGCATATATTTTTCTTTTGCGTAACAAAATTTCGGTACAATTGATGTTTATTCCATTATTTGTGTATGGATGTATTTGTGTGATTCAATTGTTTCCGGTTAAGAAAAACTATTGTTATCTTTCTTTATGGTTTGGTATCAATTGTTTAGGCTTACGAAATTTCGGTGCAATTGCGGTACCATAATGTCTATGTTTGTTTCAATTGTTTCCGGTTGAGATAAATAATTATGCAAGTTGATTTATTTGGTTTGTATGAATTGTTTATGGCTTAACAAAAAGGTTTTCGGGATCAATTGTTTAGTCCAATTCGATTCCGGAAAAGAGAAACTAAGTTAATTATGATCTTAGTTAGACTTATCAAAGTGGAGGATTCGGTTATTCAAGTCTAATCGAATGCCTTAACAAGAAATGCAAGTTAACTAACCTAGTACTTTTCTTGTTTAAAGTGAAAGGTCTAAGTTATTATTTGAATAATTAGAACCTGATGAGAAATATAAAGTTAATTCTGATCTTTATTTTGGTCTTATGAAACAAGCGATTGTATTTGTACAATCGGTTTAGCAAAAGAACTAAGGTGCTTTGTCAATTTATGATTTGCTAAACTATTAGGGAAAATTGCTTCGGGCAATTGTTTCCTTGGTAACATATCAAAACAAAATTACTTTGTAGTTTCAGTTTTGATATTGGTTATTTAAAATGGTGTGTGGAACCCTCGTGCTTAACTCTTATAGGTTTTGCAAGTCTTTTAGATTTGTAAGATCCTTTCGGTTTGTCTTTTATTTGCTCGTACCTTTGTCATTTTGTGACAAATAAGGGGAGAAATATATGGAGTAAACAAGTGATTTGGTATCACTAAGGAAAGGACAATGGTGCTTAAACATTATATCTAACGAAAGAGTAAAGCATAAACTAAGGGAGGGTAACATATCATATTGATACTTGTGGTTATCTTAACTACAAAGGGAACAACAAAGATGTGCGGATTGAAAATCTACCTATCTTACCTTTAGGGGGAGTATTAGCTTTGTTATTATAATGTCAACATCGGCATTTATGGATTGAATGTATACAGTTTATTGTGATGTTGAAACTTGGAATCAAGCGTATGTGTAATGAATTCTTATAATTTGTTTATCCATATGATGTAAGAGTTTTGTCACTAAAATTGACAAAGGGGGAGATTGTTAGAGCATTGCTCGGTTAAACCCACCAAGCGTTGGTATGTCAAGTTTGGTTGTCATATTTTAGTGAACCAAAACTCATTTAAAGAGTCGCTTGATTATTTACTAGAGTCAACTTCGTATAGGTTAGCTAGAAAGTTATTAGGATATGAGACTTACAAGTATTACTCGAAAACTTGAAGAATGTGAAGAAGTAAAGAGCTACAACGAAGACATCATCCTTCCTCTTGAGGTTAGTAATATTTTGACTTGAACTGTTTCATTCCTAATGTATCTTTCAAGTCGTGCTATATTGAAAACATAACTGCGAAGCTGTGAATGATTATACTCTAGTTAGACATAGTATTAAGGAATTATAATACGAAGTATAACGCATATCTTTTGAACTTCGTATATAAAACATCGACATAATCGTATGAATGATATTGTGATTATGTATGGGTATGGGTGAAGATTTCGTCCTAGGAAACAATGTTTTACATTCGTTTAAAGGAAGTACAATTCATAAACTTTTTTTGTGAATCGAAAGGGAAATCGCTTGGCTTATTGGTATTGTTATTCATATCAAATCTTTGGATTACCAATATGTGTGTTTAGTATAACCGCTCATAACTGGTTTATGTATCTTGGTAAAACTATTCACAATGCCAGACTTATGTATCGGTATGACTTTTATTAGTGAAACCAATCTTAAGTAATCACCTGAGATGGTATGATCGATCCTAGAACTTGGTGAGACTAATCACAAGATGTGTAATCGATCCTTGTAGTAGGTTAAAAAGTTTTAGTAATTGGTGTAACCGATCCTATAACTTGTGCAACCGATCACAAGTAAGTACCATAAATAGTGGTAACCGATCCTGGTACTTAGTTAGCCATTTTATGGAAACTAGTGTGACCTATCCTAGTAGCCACTTGGAGGTAGAACCGAACTTTGTGTTTGGTAGAACCTTTAAACCCATGAATGGTGATTGAATGGTTTTGATCACTCACATAGTTCCTGGAAATCAGATGAACCAATTCTAAACTCGTTTGGAAGTGTGGCAAATCGGTTCCAAGATTGTAAATATGAAAAAGGATTTACAAAGTAAAGATGCCGACATACTTTGAACATGTGCAGTAATTCTTATCTATTATTGATATTCCGTAATAACTAAAGGAGAATCCCGGATCGAAATAAATTGAGAATTTTTTAATTAAGGTTTTTAATTTTATATGCTTTTAATTTCCAACAATTAAATGCATATCTTTAGAAAATAAAAATTGGTAATGTGCATTTACTAATTGGAGATTTTCTACTGAGATTTCGGTCAATATTTGGACAGAGCATTTCCAGGAATTATAAAAACTGATTTTGGCTTTATTGCATATCTTTGAGAATATTCGGTTTTGGAAATTCCTTGGTGTCCAAACTTCCTTGGTCTATAAATATTGAAGTTTGCAGCGCCAAAATCCGTTGCACAAGTTAATTCGTGCAACGTATATAAGCGTTGGTCAACAGGTTTAACAACGTTTTACTTTGCAATTTGAGCAACGGATTCTTAAATTTGTGCAACGTTTACATTAATTTTGGCAACGTATTACACTAATTTGCGCAGCGTTTATATACGTTGCAAAACTATTTACAGGTGAAAAAAAAAATCCGCCAGATTTCTGCACCTGAATATATTTTGCACCTTCATATACCATTGTAGATCAAATAGAAGACCCAATTTGTAATATATGAATATATGAATTATTTGTAATAAATATATGAATCATATGAATTCCTTAAGTTGAAGTATGTAACAGATGAACTATAAGAAACCATACAATTATTTGGTTGATTCAAAGATAAATACTAACGATGGTCTATAAATACCCAAGTTTGCATTTCAAGCAAACTATCCTAAGAGCCAGCAAAACTTCCTTGTTGTGTTGTTATTGGTGGAGCTGTCTATTCGAAGAGGAAAGTACCCTAATTAGGCGAAATCTCTTATGACCGCTCGTTTAAAGACTTCTGTGGGATCAAAAGGCTCTACGAGTACCGTTAGTTGGAAACTAGATAATTGCAGTATTATTAGTTTTCGATTTGATTTGATTGACTAACGGTTGTTGAACTTTGATTGCACCTAGTTTGTTTATTCTTAAGAATATTCTCTTATGATATAAGATTCACTCAAACTAGATCGAAGTATCGATGGGATCTTTAGAACTGTTTGTAGATCTAAAGACATCTTGTGATAATCAATTGTTATCAGACTCTGTTCTGTGTGTGATTGATAACAAGAGATTCGGGTTGTGGTGTGCAGGTGTTTATGTAAGATTTAAGAAGATTTGAAGACAAAGAAGATTTCTTATTGGTTTCATAATCTTTGGTGTGCACAAAACTTGATCGGCTGGGATCCAACTATAATCGGTTTATCTTGATAGACTTGATTGATTAGTTGCGTAGATCGGCATCAGTATTTAATATCTTGGTAGATCCTATTATTGATTGCAAAATCTAAACTCTGCTACTTTGGTAGTTGTTGGATAGATAGATCTAAACCCGACAAATGAGTTTATTGGATTAAACATAAGATCCTTTGTCTAACTCATATCACTGAGATTGAAGATAGTTGTTACCGAACAGATTTGTTGTTCCTTTACTGTTTGGTATACGAACCAAAGGAATTGTTCCAGTGCGTGCACTTATTGAATGTCGGAAGCGCATGGATACTGAAGAAACTAGGTGAACTATATGTTTAGTTGCTTGGTCTTAACTATACGAAGTTGGTGTGATCTTGTATAGCGGCTTAATTCTGAGAGTATTCAATTCTGGACTAGGTCCCGGGGTTTTTCTGCATTTGCGGTTTCCTCGTTAACAAAATCTTGATATGTCATTTACATTTGTTTTCAGCAATTATAATTGTTGTTATTATGTTTAAAGTAAATTACACAAACTTTAACTCCGTATTACTTGATAGTGATCCTATAGAGTTTGGTTAAGTCCGAACCTATTGTCAAGTAATCACACTTTGATTGCTGTATTGTCTCGATCTCGTATCCATAGACGATCACACAAAGTGTGAATACCGATTCGTTGTATTTTCTCGACTCAGTCCATAGACAATCACTTTCGGTAAGAGGACTTATAGGTAGAAAAGTTTTAGATTGAGGTATATTTGGGTACCCTCGTCTTTTCAGTAATAGATACATTCAGGTCCAACTGCGCAGTCGATTTTTGTTTGTTTTATTGATGGAAGAGTTCTCTGGGAATCTTCCAGGTAATTCTTCATGTGGAGGATTCATTTTTTGACATGAGGAAATTGTATGTGATCGTCATATCTTTTCCTTCGCTCATCACGTCTGAGCCTGACTCATAGAATAACCTGTCAATTGGATTTTCACGACAGAAAAGACTTTGACCGAGGGAACTGCTAGTATGCGCCTGAATGAGTAATGTATATCCTGAAGCTATGGTCTCGGATCCTTCTCTTGCTTTACTTCAGTGACGGTAGCTGGTTGTAGCTGTATGTCGAGTAATGGAGTTTTATCTGAATTTTTGGCACTTCAGATTTCTTTTCCCTTGGTAGATTCAGGTGCGAATATATTCTCCTTCTCCTTCTTGGGTGAACTGAGGTCCCATCGAAAAATGATACTGGATAATCAATCGTGTTGCCGAAATGGAGGCTTATCGAGACTTAGTCGTACAATCGCTAGGACTCCTTTTCTTTCTGACGGGACGGGTGTTGAGATAGCATATCGATCGGCGGCTTTGAATCTTCAGATAAGTATGAGGTTTGGCCGAGCAATATCTTGGAAGCTAGTCTCATCTTATACTTTGTCGCGTTCTGGTCATGATCCTCTGAAACACGAAAAGCACAAGATGCATCTCGGCTGGCTATTTATGACCTTATGTGGCTGTGCAAAGCTTTTGTATAGGTCACGCATTTTTTGGAACCTTTCCAAGTTTTCGCTAAGTTTATCCTGAAAACGACGAAAATACAAATCTGACAGAAAAAGAACTAGGTCAATCTGATACAGAATGAAAGAGTTATAAGTAAAATAGTAAAGTGAAGTAAACTTCCCGAGTCCCCTGTGATCAGGTTGAGGGCCCTTGACCTAAACGAATTCTGGAGAAAATATTCGACAGAATCTCCAAGTTTAGAGCGTCATCTGGTACTTGAGGTCCTTGAGAGTGATAAGGTCGGTTGGATGGTTACTCATTTGCTCTATCGCGTTCGTAATGAGTTTTATCTTCTCCGGTGAGGTCGATTGCAGGCAAGATCCCGTTAGTGCTATTCTCAGCAGTTTTAGTACTCCTTCTTTAGGAACGTGTACTCGATCTAGATTTGTTGGATCCCTATTGGTAACTCTAAAGGCGTTTTCATACAATTCTGGCTGTTGATATGAGATTTTGCAAGATTCTGTTGAGTCTCCGGGAGTTCTCCTTGGTCCGTATCCAACGTTTTCAAGGATTAGCAGTAGATTTTTATGAAAATAGGTTACTAGGGCGTTTTTTAATGCAGGAAGAGATCCATGTGATTCGAGACGCACTAACCTATTTACTAAGGTCAAACTCGAAAGAGAGAGAAAGTGTTGGTAGGTATAACTCTCTCGGATAAACCTGTAATGGATTTACAGAAACTGAATAAATTGAACGTTTTTATGTTTGGATTGGTGGAATCGTCTTCCTTCCTAAGAGACCATGATTGATATCTGTAACTGAGTGAACAACCTCCCATTGTGGTCGCCAAAATGTAGTTACCTAAAATCTGAGAGAGGTTAGAAGTGGGATTCTAGGGTTTCTGAAAGTGAGTTACGGGAGGTTGAGCATGAATAGTCTTCACCTAAACCACGAACAGTGGCCTTTCAAAGGCTGCTTCAGTCACAGGGAAGAGATTTAGGGATGGTCATAGGGAGGGAAGCAGATGAAGAGAGAGATCAGAGAACAAATTATTGCTCTGAGAGGCTATGAGAAAGAAAACTGAGTTAACTCAGTATGATCGCCATCAAAAGCACATTGTAGTATTGTACTTCCTAGAAAATACGACAATTGTTAACATGGATTTATTGACGTATTTATTGTCATTTATACAATCTAAAACTAGAACTCGCGCCAACTATCCACTTGTTCATTGTTTGTTCCGCAGTCCGTTTTTTACACCTATTGAAAAAACATCTTATTTTTATAATCTTATCATTCTTATTTTTCCTGGTTTATCTATTGTCAAAATGATCACCAATATCAAATACAACTGTTGACACCACCTCTTTACAAGAATTCCAGTAAATTGAAGTAACCAACTAGAAACAAGCGTGATGGTGAGGTATCCATGTAAGAGCACCCTTTGTTCATAATTACAAAATTTCTTTTTAAAAAATTCCAAAATTATTTCATTTTCGTGGTAATTTAGGTGAAATATCTATCATGTCTCTTATTGACTACCTTTAGTAACTCTGTGTGTGTCGTTTGAACTTTCAATCATTAGGGATTAGACGTAAAATTTGTTTCTTAAGTTGTTTCTTAATCATTAAATGATTGTATCTACATGTGTAGGGCTGTGGTTATTAGGTCTAGCCATATTAGGGTTTCCTATTCTCTATTTAAGACAAAGCTGTATTGAACTTGAGGTGTTGAATGAGAAAATTGAATCTGAGGCCGCACTAAGTCGAGTGTAGAGGTTACTAAGCCCCATGTGGTTTCCTGTTACTCTACCTTCATCTTCCTGTGTTTTAAAGATCAAGCTCATGCATGACATTTGGTATCATCAAGTATATTCTGTACTTCTCAACAATGACTGGAGCTCCAACTATTAAAGATGTGGATGCTAAAATAGCAGAACTGACAACCATGTTGCACAAACTCACGGATCTACGCATCAAGGAATCCACAGCTCATATTGAAGTATCTAAGGTACAACAGGAATCTTTAAACACATTGATTTCCTTATCACAGTGTTTTGGTGTTAAAACTTATCCTGCTGGTTTTGGTAAATTTGGGTGTGTTGATGAGAAACGAATTCAAAACCTCAACAAATGTACTGCACATGAGTACTTTTAGATTTGAGAGATCAATCTGTATAGACTCTAGCCTAAACCAAGAAATGGCCGTTCAAGATTCAATTCGGTCACAAAGTGAAGGAGAAGGGTTGATCTTAGGGAGGGAAGCGAAGAAGGTGTTTTAGATCAGAATGTTAAATTATGTAGGAGTGGTTGTTTTATGACTTGTATCAAAATGTGAAACTTGCTTGTAGAATGTAAGCTATCAGTTCTCGGTGTTTTCTGGATACTTGTGTTGATAACACTTCTGTCCTTTTTAAAATAGGTTGAATCCTATTTATACAAGTCATGTTCGAGCACACCCTGATCTCGTAGGAAGTGGAGGTGATTAAGCAGTAGAGAAGTGGTGTTGTGTAAAAAGTGGTGATCACCACGTTTCCATTACGAGGGAAAACTGGTCACACTTTCACCCACTACTCTCATTGTTGTTAACCGTCCGACCTTTCCTGACACTTTATCGTAATGGGAGCGTTGCATGCCGCACGCTGTAAATCACCAGACCAATACCCCAATGAGTATCCCCAAGTTTGTGAAATGTTTGATATCTCGAGTAAATGGGTCAAGTCGTGAGACTCTCCGCTAAAAGCAGCACATAGTGCTTTTAGGTCAAATAATATAATTATTTGTGAAATCAATATTTATAAAACATCGCTTATAATCGATGTATATAAAGCATAGCTTTAAAACAAGCAGGTGAAAATAATCGATGTGCAGGAAACATCGTTGTTTTAGAGCTTGTTCAAATTAGTCGTGAATTGAACGTCTTAAAAAAGTAGCATGACCGGCCACCTTTGGGCGATCGTTTGAGAACCCTATGGGTGAGCTACCACTTGGTCGATCGCTCCCTGTGGAGGAGGGTTGGCCGATGATCACAGCGTTACCCTATAAGCCTCTTGAAAATAAATCTAGACCATCCGACTAGGCTTGAGAAGTTGGATGGATGAGATGATTTGCGGCAGTTTCCTACTGTCGTTGATTCAATTTAGGGTTTAGAAGCCGTGTGGCCAACCCTATTTTGGCTAATCGATTGAAAGCACTAGGCGCTAGTTTGAGCAGGCCGATTGGCCACATGTAAAGGTGGGTTGCCAGTGAGCACGCTGACACCTTTTGGGTCGCCTAAAATTAGATCTAAACCATTCAACTTGGCTGGCGAAGATGGACGAAAGTGATCGATTTGCGATAGAAGTGCGCTGCCGCAATGCGACTTTAGGTTTTTCGAAACAACGCGTTCACCCTACTTTGAGCGATCGGTTTGATGCGCTCTTGGCTTACCTTGGGAAGGTCGATTAACTAGGGATGTAGTTGGGTCGCTGGTGAATACACTAACACCTCTTGGGTCATTCGAAGGAAGATCTAAACCGTCCAACTAGGCTATCTAAGTTGGGCGGATGTGATGAATTTGAGACCGTTATGGTCGGTCTTAGCTCGTTTGAGCTCCCTTTTAAACAGCACGATCACCCATGTTATGGCTAACGTTCAAGGGCGTTGCGGGTGAACTAGAGTGAATCCGATCGGCTGGAATGCTAGTGGGCCTGCCGGTGGACGCCATGGAGATCGCCTAGTTCGATTGGGAAGAGGCTAAGCTTGTTGAATTGTCTGGCCAATCGTGTGGCCGCGATTTCTTTTTAAGACTAACATGGATAGTTTAGGTTTTCCTTAAGGAATTCGAACGTGTCGATCGTGCCAACTTTTAATTAAAAAGCACATTGACATGAAAATCTCTTTATCAGAGAGTGGTGCAGCCTGTGTGAGTTTTTTCATGCAGATCTCAATACTGACATTTCAGGAGATTTGTGCTACTCTGCTGCGAGTGAACATTAATCGTCATGTCATGCCAATATTGAAAGTTCAGCTGCGAAACATAGCATAGGAAAATACTAGGCAGGCCATGCATTAGTGAATAATGCAGTAGGTTAAAATTTACAGAATATCTGGGATTGTTGCTTCATGCACCATTCTGGATAAATTTCATAAATATGTTGAATTGCTCAATACATATGTAAGTAAAGAGGTCTGGACACTCATTACTTTTTTGAATGTTTCAGTCTCTTTGCAGAATGACGGCGCATTAAATACAGGGTTTTACAATTTTAGCCCTGAACTAAAAACCACCATCAACATTAAGTCCCCTGCTTAGCACGTAACAATGACATTGTTGCGGGGTAAGCACTAGATGGTGACAGACAAGAGATAAATGATCAAGTCAAAGTGAATAAACGTTACCGGGGAAGTGGCAGCTATCTCGAAACATTAACTCAGGATGCCATACCACGATTGTACCTCTCGGGTATGCTGATTACGGTCCAGCCATACTAGCGAGCATGTTCTGTTAGGATTTCGAGTCTAACAGTCTTTTTCCGGCTTTAACTAGGGTTTCAACAAGAAGGCGACTTGGTTGGCGTTCAATCCTTGTCTATTGGCTAAGTCCTGTTGAGATTTTTCAGCGTCCGCCTCTTCTTAGGGTTTCTGCAGCGTATCTACATATGCAGGTGAAATTAGACTATCCTTCTCGATTTGGAATAAAACTCTCTTGTTGAACCCCTATCCTTTTCATCATGTAAGACAGAAGTGGGTCATCTTCTTCGGCGCAGTCAGATCTTTCTACCAAACGCAGGCGGCTTTTATCCAGAGTATGACTTTAAATATCTCCTGATTTTAAAGTGGTAATTCTTCCTTTTCTTTTGACGTCTAATCAACGTTTTTTTTTTAGAGTGGATGAATTCCTGAGCCTCGTGACAACTCCCCTGTCCGGATCCTCCGAGTCAAGAAGATCATACCGGTATACTTTTTCACTGGTGAACAGGTATTCATTTGCCATGGCCCGTAAGTAATAATAATAAGAGGTACCCGGTTGGAACATATGTAACAGTGGTTGACGATGATGATCTGACCACTCCCCTTCCTTCAAGTTCAAACACGCCTATTGGTGTAGACCTGGAAGACGCTGACTTTGGTATCTTCTCCTACGAGTACCCCAATGCAGGTTTTCCGTTTGGTATTCACATGAAGTGTTTATCTTCTAGTTACCGGACTGTTGGTAAATTCCTGGTACGGAAGGAGTTTATGCCCTTGTACACGAAAATATGTAAGAAGTACGGCCATATCGCTACCAGGAATGTAGTGCGATATTTTTCATCGGCTTTGGTCACTACGGTGAACTGTCTTCTTCCCATAGTTGCGGAGATGGAAAGTACATCAATTCGTGATGTTGCTGAATCAACTGTTTAATAGTGGGAGAACATGGTATCTACCTGTGAATCCATGGAGTTCAACGTGAGCTGGTTGCGGCAGCGCATTGATATTATCAAAGTTGATCGAGCTGGTATTATCGCCAATGTCGTTCCTGCTGCGAAAGCTATCTTGGAAGAGGAAAAGGCCTTGGCTGCGGAATCTGAGAAGGTGGAACAGGCGATCCAAAACTTGAAGAGTAGGACTGAAAGGTATTAGGATAGGATGAAAATGATGCTTTCAAGGAACTACAACTTGTTGGATGGCCTTTTCTGAGCCATACTTATGTTTTATTGTTTTCGAATAAGTAGGCATGAGAACGTTTGATCGTTCTCTTTTTGTTTTAGGTCTTGAACATTGTTTTTGAAAAATGAATTGCATTGGGTTTTGGTAAACGAACGGAGTTTACATTAATAGGCTTTAACTAATGAAGAACTTGATAACTCAGATATGAGAAGAACGAAATGCCTGATTGTCATGTCGTGAGACAACGAGGGATGGAATAATGGTCAGGCATAGTATGCCTTGAGCCACTTTCCATTGATGACTGCTTCCAATTTACCTTCATCCTCTTTGACAATCTTGTAGTATCCACTGTTATAAGCCTTGATGACCACGTAGGGACCTTCCCATTTTGGATAAAATTGTGGTGCGGACATGTCTTGCTGAATGTGCTTAGCAGTCTTTAACACCAAATCTCCCATCTTAAAAACTCATGGTTTTACAGCTTTATCGTATGCTCTGGAGATCCTATTTATGTACGCTTGAGCGTGTTCTTCCGCTTTAACCCTCCTGGAGTCCAGAGTATCTAACTCCGCAATTCTGGAACTCGATGTTTTGGCCTCATTCCATTGGACTCCACTTGCTGCTGCAATCCTAGCTGATGGGATTTTAATCTCTGTTGGGAGAATTGCGTCTACGCCATAGACAAGTGAATAAGGAGAAATGCCAGTAGAGCTCCTAGGCGCCGCTCGATATGCCCACAACGCCATTGGAAGTTGTTCGTGCCATGTTTTTGGGTTGTCGTGCACTGTTCGACTGAGAATTCGAATTAGAGTTTTGTTGGTGCTTTCGGCTTGCCCATTCCCTTGAGGGTAATAAGGAGTAGAGAAGACTTGCTTAATTCTGTATTCCTCGAGAAATTCTTTTACTTGCTTGTTAGCAAAGGGAGTACCGTTGTCGGTAATGATGTGTTTAGGAACACCAAACCGACAAATGATGTATTCCTTAATAAATGCTGCAATTGTCGCTCTAGTGGTTCCTCGAAGAGGAATGGCTTCAACCCATTTAGTAAAGTATTCCATCGCGGTTATGATATACTCATGCTGTTTTGATGATGGTGGATTGATTTTCCAAATAATATCAAGTCCCTAGCTGTAGAAAGGCCATGGACTACTTACTGAATGAAGCGGGGTGCAAGGCACGTGGATGAGATTCCCGTGGGTCTGATATTCATGGCATTTCTGAACTAACGCCACTGCACCATCCTCCATAGTTGGCCAGTAATACTTTTCGTGTACTTGGAGGAACAACTTCTTCTTTCCTTGGTGTTCGCCTTCATGCGTCTCTTTTAACATAGTCGGGATTTCAGATTTTGCCAAACATCGTAGCAGATTGCCTCTAAAACTTTTGCGGTATGGGATTCCTTCATGAAATACGAATCTTTTAGCCTTTTGTTTCATCTTGGCTGCATCCTTCTTGTTGGTAGGCAGCACACCGTCACGAAGATAGTTTATGTATGGTTCTCGCTAATCCCCAGCATAGCCAACGTTAAAGACCACCAATTGATGCGGTGGCGATTGACAACTAGAGCAAGAACCTTGGAGTGATCGAGATTGAGTCTCCATATCCGTCCAGTAGTAGCCAAGGCGTTGAAGACGTCAGTAAAGAGTAACCACTAACGTTTGTCCATAGATCTCGCCGTGAATACGATTAAGTTGTAGCTATGCTTCTTCGTCTCTGAGACATCTTGACAGGGATCCATCTGGGTTTCGATAGTATAACAATCCATGAAGCATGAAGAAGTTTTGTAGGGTTTTGAGAAAGCGAACTATTAAGCTCTTGAATAATCGGGGTTCTCCAATCGTTAGCTTCAGTATCTTTGGACTGTAAAAGTCACGTTGATGCCACGGTCCGCCTCCTCACTGTCAAAGTCTCTTTTAGACCTTAAAATTAAAGTTTTGAGGATAATGTATCTAAGCAATCGGCGTGTTTGTTGTTATTGTGGCCGATATGGGTTATAGTTGCATCAGCAAAGTAGTTCAATAGCTTATGTTCCTCAGATCTATAGGGGGCCAGTGTTACCTCTTTGAGCGAGTATACTCCATTCATCTGGTTGACCAGTAGTTTAGAGTCGCCTCTTACTTCCATATGTGTGGCTCCCGCTTGTGTGGCTAACAATAATCCTATGAGGAAAGCTTCATATTCTGCTGAATTGTTGGTGCACTTAAAGTCCATCTTGAAAGAATGCGAAAAGACTTCACTGGTTGTGATGTGAGTTTTAATTGTAGTGAAAGTGGTGGTAATAGGATTCGATTCTCGAACTTGTGAAGGATTCTTTTAGACTCAAATTAACTAAAATAAAATTGTATCAAATTATAGAAAAAAACACCGAGACTTTGGATTCCACCATTGACCAATTATTTGATAAATTCTAATCAATATTCATGCAATATTTTTCTTTAAGTTGACTCTAATATTTGCCTCTAATTTGGTTCTTGAAGTAATAATTGTAAGCACGAAGCATGAAACATCAAAAGTATTAAAACTAAGCATGTCCCATCAAAACACTTCACAACTACTCAATAAAAACCAATTTTTCTTTTAAATTTTATGCAAAAAATCATGTAAAATAATTGCAATAAATAATAAAAATAGAATTATACCACTTTTCATGGAACAATGGCTTCCTCCGTCGCCTCGGCTAAGGGGTTTAGCTCCTCATATTAATCTCTTGCTCAAAATACATCTTTGGTGTTCAAAAGTTGATTAAAAGAGTGAAAAGTTCTAAACAGCGGGTTTTGTAACTAATATAAGTGTTACAGAACCTATTTCTACCGAGAAACTGTTGCGACCAGAAGATAACTGTTGCAAAAATTGTTACAAAAGGTTTAAAGTTTGAAAGTTACGGTCACAGAATCTGCGACTTTCTTTTTCTGCTGTTTATGTTCTTCTTCTTCTCCGGCCACGGCTTGCACCAGCAGAAACGTGATTTCTTCCAATGGTTTTTCTATCTTCTCTAAGGCTCTAAACTTCCCCTAACTTCTTCCTCCTCTTCCTAGGACCCTAACCAACCCTTTTATACATAGTAGAGCAAAGAAAATTCGAGAATAAACTTGGTTTTTTCCTCCACAGCACGTTAAGTTATTTCTTTTTTTCTTCTTCTGTTTCACGTGCATTCGATTGTCCAAACTCCTCCCTTGATAGAAACAAGTCCTTAATAAGAGTTTCCTTCCTCTTCTTCACGTAAATTTCTAAAAAATAAACCAAGAAACTTCCCAAAAATAGAACGTGATATTTTAACCATTTTTCGCTTCCAATTCGAGTTCTAGCCACTTTGGATCCATTCCAACACCCTTACCTCGCCTGTTAGGTCCATAGGAACAAACCCAATCAAATTCAGCCCTTTAATCTCCCTAAAAATCGATCAAAAATTCATCCACAAAATCGTCTGTTTTCTGAAAATTTTCCCGCCAAATTTCTGTTTTTGAAAACGTGAAGAAATTTGTCCTCCCCCTATCCAGTCTCGGTCTATGCTTAGCAGCTGCTTGGAAATGGGTTACCCCTTATCCAAAATGAGAGTCCGAATAGCAAATGTCCTCCCAGGAACCTTTAGCAACTTTTCGAGCCAATTTTCCCGCAAAAGCCTATTCCTCCAAAATACACCTACAAGGGATAAAATACCAAAATTAGTACAAAAATGGGTACTAACACTATACATAAAAGAGATGAAAATAGACACATAAATGCGTCTATCAGGTTGGAGACGCTAGAACTACACCTGCTCCTCCGGTATTACTGCTAGGGGTAGAAGATCCATCGAAATACAGTAGCCACGCTTCCTCTTTGACTAAAGAGATTTCTGGAAACTCCCCAGGGAGATCTTCATGCAGTGCAGTAGTACCTTCTCCCGGGAATGCTGCTAGTAGATCTTCTATTGCTTGTCCTTTAATATCCCGCGGAGGAGTGCATGTTATGTCGATTTCTGACATTTGGAGTAGCCATTTGGCCGGCCTACCTATCAAGGCCGGCTTTGAGAGTAAGAATTTGACAGGATCAGCTCTAGCTATTAGCACCACTTTGTTCGACATCAGATAATGTATGAATTTCCGAATAGCGTGAACTAGGGCTAGACATGCCTTTTCTGCCTTAGGATACATGAGTTCAACATCCCTCAAAGTACGATTGAAGTAGTATATAGGGTGTTCAGTCCTTTCGTCATCTTCTTGAGCAAGGAGGGCTCAAACTGCAGCATCGCTAGAAGCAGTGTAGAGGCATAGCGGCCTTCCTTGTATGGGAGATTTCATAACGGCTGGTGATGACAATATTTGCTGGATCTTATGAAACGCTTCTTGTTGCTTCGTGGTCCAAATGAAGCTTGCTCCCTTTTTCAGCAAGGGGGTAAATGAAGCGACAAGCTGAGCCAAACTAGGTATAAAACGTCGAATGTAATTTACCTTTCCCATGAAGCTCTGGAGTTCTTTCACAGTTCGCGGAGGAGGCATCGTGAGGATAGCTTGAGTCTTGGCCAGATCTACTTTGATTCCTTCAGCAGTTACTTGAAATCCCAGAAATTTGCCAGAAGAGACCCCAAAAGCACATTTCAAAGGATTCATCTTCAGTTTGTATTCACGGCATCTTTCGAACACTTTCCGCAAAACGTCTGTATGGGACGCTCGAGTTTTTGATTTGACTACTATGTCATCTACATAATATTCAACTTGTTTGTGCATCATGTCATGGAAGATCGCAGTTATGGCGCGTTGGTAGGTAGCACCAGCATTTTTCAAACCAAAAGGCATCACAGTATAATAAAAGTTTCCGAGAGGGGTTCGAAAAGATGTCTTACTTGCGTCATGCTCATACATCTTTGGTTGTAGCCGCTGTACCCATCCATGAAGGAGAACATGCCATGTCCATTGGTAGCGTCTACTAGCATGTCGATATTAGGAAGGGGAAAATCATCCTTAGGGCAGCATTTGTTCAGATCTCTGACATCAACACATCACTTAATTTGACCGCTTTTCTTCTTTACGGGAACCACATTGGCTATCCATGTAGGATGGTGAATGGGTTTGATGAAGCCAGCGGCTAATAGCTTCTGAATCTCAGTCTTGATTTGTTCCTCTACATCATGTCTGAACTTCCTTGGAGATTGTTTGACTGGCTTGGATCATGGTATTATCTGTAGATGATGAGTGACCATTTTTTCATCCAAGCCGGGCATTTCCTCATATGTCCATGCGAATATGTCTTGATACTCTTTAAGAAGATTCACAAGTTTTGTGCGTTCGTCTGCACATAGAGCCGAACTGATGGAGATAGGCTTTGGAGAGTCTTCATTCCCGACGTTGACGATTTCGAGTTCATCGGTTGTGGAGTCGGTGCCATCCTTCAACTGTCGTGGAGGATCTGGTACATCTTCTTGCGGCTTGTTGTTATTATTGCATTCCATTGGGCGGAGAGACTGGGAAACAGTCCCCCCTGTTAATTGCTAACAGCGGCGCCGGTATACATTTTTCCCTTTCTGGTAACGACTCGCCACAAAAGTACGTTCCCTCTTAGTATGAAGATGAGATGAGCTTTCGCTTGATGAAGAAGAATTAGCGCGTCCTATCAGCAGAGGCACGCCATGAGACTTGGTATCTTTGTTCAGTGATATGAGCCGGTTTTCCTCCTCGATCGATGCCCACATGGGGAGTGGAGTACAGTAAACCTTGCTTGATGAATCTCGTGAACTTTCCTTTGGCTCAAACAATTCCACGCTACAGATTGGTGCATAAGGAGACAATAACGCTGGAATGCGAACAACTTCTTCATTCAACATAGTTTTTAGGCATTGGTGATACGTTGAGGGGATGATCTTATTATCATGAAGCCATGGTCTTCCCAGTATCATGTGGTAGTATGGCTCTTTCTCTATTACTTCGAATTTTACCTTCGACTAGACAGTTCCTACTGATAGATTCAGATTGATGTACCCGTACATGCTGGTTTGGTTTCCTTCGAAATATGTCATCATGGTAGGTTATCGCACGACTTTGTTTGGTCGAACCTTGGCGGTCTTGAGAGTCTTAAGAGTAATAACATTTGAGGACGCTCCCGTATCAATGAGAGCCCTTTTTAATTCTGAATCTTTGATACGTGCAGTAACATGTAGGGATCTATTATGGCCCTCCTCTGCCATCATGTCTTCTTTAGTAAACGCAACATTGTTCACGGACATCTCTGGTGTTTTTAAGATTTCTGGATGCGAAGGAGCCAAACGCGTATCCAGAGCTATCTGATTAATTGCAGCAAATGTCTCCGCTCGTTGATCCTTTGAGAGGTGTAGAAGTTCACATAAACTTTCTAATAGAGAAGATGCTTTCTGGTCCACCGTCCTCTGGTTAGTTGTAAAACTGTTGACTTGAGGACAATCATCATTTGAGGGGTTAGTTTTCAGCGCTGGAATTTCTGGAGAAGGGGAACCCCCCAAATCTGATGTCAACCTGACGAGAAAATTGAGTATATTGTTTATCGTTTCTTTCATCAGATCCATATTCCTCGTGTGGATCTCCTACACTCGCGCCAACTCGACCAAGGCTGGAATTTCCCCATTGGTAGTGCGATCAGATATAGCGTTGAGGGGAGAAACATTGTCATTTGCGAGATTCTGACCGGCGTTTTGAGTTGTTGAATTAGTCCTAAGACCAACCATCTTTGAAAAAATTGGGATTGCAACCGAGAAATTAATCTCCCACTGTGGTCGCCAGTTGTTTTGGGGTAAAAAATGATCATGCTGGTTTTGGTAATTTGGGTGTGTTGATGAAAAAAGAATTCAAAACCTAAACAAATGTACTGCACAAGAGTACTTTTAGATTCGAGAGATCAATCTGTAAGACTCTGGCCTAAACCAAGAAATGGCCGTTCCAGATTCAATTCGGTCACAAAGTGAAGGAGAAGGGTTGATCTTAGGGAGGGAAGCAAAGAAGGTGTTTGAGATCAGAATGTTGAATTATGTAGGAGTGGTTGTTTTATGACTTGTATCAAAATGTGGAACTGGCTTGCAGAATGTAAGCTATCAGTTCTCGGTGTTTTCTGGATACTTATGTTGATAACACTTCTGTCATTTTTAAAATAGGTTGAAATCCTATTTATACAAGTCATGTTCGAGCACACCCTGATCTCGTAGGAAGTGGAGGTGATTAAGCAATGAAGAAGTGGGGTTGTGTAAAAAGTGGTGATCATCACGTTTCAATTACGAGGGAAAACTGGTCACACTTTCACACACTACTCTCATTACTGTTAACCGTCCATCCTTTCCTGACACTTTATCGTAATGGGAGCGTTGCATGCCGCACGTTGTAAACCGCCAGACCAATACCCCAGTGAGTATCCCCCAGGATGTGACATGTTTGATGTCTCGAGTAAATGGTTCAAGTCGTGAGACTCGCCGCTAAAAGCAGCACATAGTGCTTTTAGGTCAAATAATAAAATTATTTGTGAAATCAATATTTATAAAACATCGCTTATAATCGATGTATATAAAGCATCGCTTTTAAACAAGCAGCTGAAAATAATCGATGTGCAGGAAACATCGTTGTTTTAGAGCTCGTTCAAATTAGTCGCGAATTGAACGTCTTAAAAAAGTAGCATGACCGGCCACCTTTGGGCGATCGTTTGAGAACCCTATGGGTAAGCTACCACTTGGTCGATTGCTCCATGTGGAGGAGGGCTGGCCGATGATCACAGCGTTACCCTATAAGCCTCTTGAAAATAAATCTAGACCATCCGGCTAGGCTTGCGAAGTTGGATGGACGAGATGATTTACGGCAGTTTCCTATTGCCGTTGATTCAATTAAGGGTTTAGAAGTTGTGTGGCCAACCCTATTTTGGCTAATCGATTGAAAGCATTAGGCGCTAGTTTTAGCAGGCCGATTGGCCAGATGTAAAGGAGGGTTGCCAGTGAGCACGCTGACATCTTTTGGGCCGCCTAAAATTAGATCTAAACCATTGAACTTGGCTGTCGAAGATGGACGAAAGTGATCGATTTGCGACAGAAGCGTGCTGCCGCAACGGGACTTTAGGGTTTCCGAAACAGCGCGTTCACCCTACTTTGAGCGATCGGTTTGATGCACTCTTGGCTTGCCGTGGGAAGGTCGATCAACTAGGGATGTAGTTGGGTCGCCGGTGAATACACTAACACCTCTTAGGTCATTCGAAGGAAGATCTAAACCGTCCAACTAGGCTAGCTAAGTTGTGCGGATGTGATGAATTTGAGACCGTAATGGTCGGTCTTAGCTCGTTTGAGCTCCCTTTTCAACAGCGCTATCACCCATGTTTTGGCTAACATTCAAGGGCACTACGGGTGAACTAGAGTGAATCCGATCGGCTGGGATGCTAGTGGGCCCGCCGGTGGACGCCATGGAGATCGCCTAGTTCGATTGGGAAGAGGCTAAGATTGTTGAATTGTCTGGCCAAATCGTGTGGCCGCGATTGCTTTTTAAGACTAACATGGACAGTCTAGGTTTTCATTAAGGAATTCAAACACGTCGATCATGCTAACTTTTAATTAAAAAGCACATTGACACGAAAATCTCTTTATCAGAGAGTGGTGCAGCCTGTGTGAGTTTTTTCATGCAGATCTCAATGCTGACATTTCGGGAGATTTGTGCTACTCTGCTGCGAGTGAACATTAATCGTCATATCATGCCAATATTGAGAGTTCAGCTGGGAAACATAGCATAGGAAAATACTAGGCAGGCCATGCATTAGTGAATAATGCAGTAGGTTAAAATTTACAGAATATATGGGATTGTTGCTTCGTGCACCATTCTGGATAAATTTCATAAATATGTTGAATTGCTCAATACATATGTAAGTAAAGAGGTCTGGACACTCATTACTTTTTTGAATGTTTCAGTCTGTTTGCAGAATGACGGCGCATTAAATACAGGGTTTTACAATTTTAGCCCTGAACTAAAAACCATCATCAACACACAGGAATCCAAACATCAGTTTAATAATCTTTTCACTCGCATATCCGAGAATTTTTCATCTCCACCCACTCCAGAAAGACCACCCTTTTGAGGCCAGTCATTTGAATCTCAAAATAACCATCAAGCCAGTATCCGGCAAGATAACAACCTCAAAACACCTAAAATTGATTTTCCTAAATTTAGTGGTGACAATCCTAGGGCTTGGATCCGTAAGAGTTGAAGATTTTTTTAACTCAAGGTTGTACCAGAACACCAGAAGCTAGAGTTTGCTGCTATTCACCTGGAGGGTAAGGTTGATTCATGGTTTCAAGATTTCCAGATTGGTAAACCTACTATCTCTTGGTCTGACTTCTCTACTTATATTTGTGAAAGATTTGAGGACCTAGCTAATGAAAATTTTGTGGGTTGTATTAATAAACTCTCTTAATTAAATTTTGTGGATTAATATTTTGGAAAGTTTGAAACTCTTAAAGCTCTAATACTTCTCAACAATCCAATTTTTAAAGAAGATTATTTTGTTATGAGCTTCATGAGTGGATTGAAAGACGTTATTCGCCACTCTGTTGATATGCACAAACCTACCACTCTTTCTCAGTCTTTTTCCCTAGCACGCTTACAGGAAAATGCTCTTCCCTATCAATACCAACAACATCCAAAACCTCTGACTTATAAACAACCCACCACCACCACTTTTTTCAACAAATTTTCACCCCTTCCACCAAAACCACATCTTCCTACTTCTTCAACTTCTCCAACTCAATTCACCCATCCTCCACCACCCCCAAATCAACCCAATAAATCTTTATATGTTTCTCCCACAATTATGCGTTTATCCAGAGATCAAAAAGATCGGAGAAGAGCTCGGGGTTTATGTTGTAATTGTGATGAAAAATACACCCCAGGTCATAAATGCAAACCACAACAATTATTTATGGTCATCACTGAAGAAAAATCTGATGAACCTCAACACCAATCACCTACTACTGAGCCTACAGCTCCCTTGATCGAGTCAAATATAGAAATATCTTTACATGCTCTTACTGGGACAATGAGTGCTGACACTATTCACATTCCAGGATTTGTCAAGAAGCAAGGAGTCATAATATTGGTGGACATAGGAAGCACTCATAGCTTCATTGACTCAAATCTTGTAAGCCGGCTAACTTGTAAAGTACAACATACTTCTAATATGCTTGTTACATTGGCAAATGGTGAAAGAACTACTAGCACTGGTGTGTGCCATAACCTACAATAGAAAATGCAAGGTCAAGAATTTTATTGGTACTTCAGATTACTTCCCTTGGGCGGGTGTGACATAGTCCTAGGAGCAGACTGGCTGAGCACCTTGGGGGATGTCACATTTAATCCAGCAAATCTATCCATTTCATTCTTTCATAATGGCAAGCTCATCACTCTACAAGGAACCACAAACAAGCCATCACTCATGATGATGAGTGGCAATTCAATGAAAAACTTTCTTAAGAAGAACACACCTGCAATGGTGGGACAATTCTTTTATATCTTAGCTACTCCTACCCATTCAAAAAATCCCTCCTGAAATTCAGACACTCATTGAGGAATTCCAGGATGTTTTGTTTGAACCAACACACTTACCACCCCCAAATCCAACTTAAACCCAATGCTCAACCAGTCTCACTAAGACCATATAAATGCTCTTATATTCACAAATCAGCGGTAGAGTCCTTGGTGCAAGAAATGCTTCAAGCTGGAATTATTCAAAACAACCAAAGTCCCTTTGCTTCTCATATACTTCTTGTAAAGAAAAAAGATAATACTTGGAGGTTCTGTGTGGACTACAGGAAGTTGAATGACATCACTATGAAATATAAGTTTCTTATTCCGATAATTGATGAGTTACTAGATGAATTACATGATGCAATTATCTTCACTAAGCTGGATTTAAGGTCAGGTTATTATGAACATGGTCCTTGAGGCATTACCTTAAACTCATATGAAAAAGAGTTATTAGTTGTGGTTATGGAAGTAATAAGGTGGAGACATTACCTTTTGGGTCATCATTTCTGTTAGAGCATTGCTCGGTCGAACTCGCAAGCGTTGTTATCTCAAGCTTGTTTGTCAAGTTTAGTTGTCAAAACTATAAGTATTGATTTCTAGTCTACTTATAGCTAAGTCTCGGATTAGGATAGTAAGTGTAGTTGAGCTCTAGACTCCACGACGTTCATCAAATGAAAACGAAGAACTACTCGAGGGAACTTGTGGAACTTCATTGATAAAAGGTATGTGGAGACTTAAACTTATCTATCACTCAAAAGTCTATCTATTCTATCTCCTATTTGGAGACAAAAGACGTATTGCTATATAGACTTCAATTATACACATTTGCTATTTCGAGTCGAGTTTATCTCGCTTATCTATTTCTCGAAATATGTGATGGTAAGCTTTCGCTTTGGCCAAGTTCATCTTTACTCGTGACGAAAGTCATGTGGATTATTTCAATAACTTGAAAATCGCTTTGATGAAAATAGTTTGTGGATAACGATTATTTTAACATCCTCTAAGAAAGTTTCAATGATTGAAATGAGAGTTCATAACAAGTAACCATGTTTGGATATAAACATAGTGTGTTCGCACATTTGTGTAAAAGTCCAAAACCGAAAACCTGAAGTATGCGTACCCGTACACGTACTGGTGGTTGTTGGAAATCTGTGCAAGTATGCGTACCCGTATGCATACTGGCGGAAGTTTCACATCCGTGAATTTCTGGTGGAGTTTGGAAGTGTGAATTGGTATGCGTACTGGCGTAACCAAGCTCGGTCCAGCTACTTAGGTATGCGTACCCGTTTGCATACTTAAGTATGTTACTTTCAAAAATCGGTTTGTTCATGAACTAAAACATTTTGCAGTATTAATCTTTATGGTTTCATATATTGTAACTTGTTATGGGATATGTGTGTTTGCATCCGTGAACTATGATTGTCCCATACGTGTTCAAAAGTTAAGTCTAACATTATGAGATATAACTCTTTGATATACTTTTTATTAAGATTGAGTCTGACTTTCTAGTTGATTCTCTTGAAAGTATATTGGAGTTAGTCCATACAGATTGCTAAGCGAAATATTGGGTGAGGTTGTTAGACCCCCGCTTTTTCAATTGGTATCAGAGCAGGCAAACACATTAAAGACCTCATAAGTCTGTGTTTGTAGCGATCTGACTTTATGGACAGAAGTGCTATCTCTATAAATGCACCACCTGATCCAGGGATTTCAGAATTCTCTTCTATGACTGATTTGATTAAATCTGTAAAAGAAATTCTATCAAAACCTCCTCATGGTTTAAAATCCATTGAAGTGTTTTCAGGGCTTGAAAAGAAACTGGAAAGCTTATCTCTTGATGTTGAGTTATACCTCTAGAAAGAACAAGAATCTCTTGATAAGCTAAATCTAGTCATGATGAATAATATTCACGTTTAGGTTGACATTGATTTACTAATCAGTGAGAGCAATGCTCCTCCTCTGTGTAATCCAACTAGTTGTAGCAAACTAAACGGTTTACAAGAAGAGTTTAAGTCTAAGTCTTCCGACGGTACCACCTCTAAGCATGAATCAATTCATTGGTCAATTCCTGATACATCTTACCATGATAATAGTATTGTCTCTTGTTGTGAAGAAAATAAGATGTCTCTTTTTATCAAAAAGGTTTCCCTATATGATACTGAAAATCATCTGCAGACGTCGCTTCGCATAAGGTATAAAATAAGAAATCAGAAACACAAATCTCTTTGTGGTTTTTGGATGTTCTTTGAAAATCTTATGAAAATATTTTCTGGAGTTCTTCTCAATACTGTAAGATGTAAGAGTAGTTGGAAAGAAACTCTCTCTTTGTGCCATGGTGTTATAAGCTTCCTTGTTTCTAGACTATATTGGCTGTTCGTAAGTATATTCGTTGAGTTTTACTCCGAATATTGATTCATTATTGTCCTTAAAAAAAACATGCCCTTGTCAGCACACGTGCGGTTCACATACCCTAAGCCTATCCTGTCCGTTTTGAAACCGTGTTCCAGAACGTGTTTAACCGGTTCAGGTTCCACCATTGTCACTTAAAAAGAGAAAGTGTTCTCTTCGTTCACCACATCTTCTTCTCCCTCAGTTCATGTACGAAAAAGAAGAGCCAATAGTTCTTATTCCTTCGATCCCATCCACTTCAATTCTCAATTGTTTTGAGTGTTCTTGAGCTCTTTGAAATCACAACGAAAAACTACTTCAGGGGTTGTTATTCATTTTCATCTTCTCTGAAGTTCCGGAACTTCACCATTGTTATCAGTTCACGAACCAAGTAAGTTTCCAACTTTCTCTTTGAGGATTTATATTCAACAATGGCATATAGGAGAATTAGTCATGTTGGGAGTTCAAGTGGTCAAACGAGGGATGATTCCTTTTTCAATCCCAGTATTCATGCTAGGTTTGTTAACCCTACTGTCCGTGTCCTCTATTTTGAGTACAGGAACAAACAACCAATTTTTGAAAGATACTATAGTGAGTCAGAAATTGTGGTACAAGGTTTATCTGATTTTTTCAAAAATCACTCCTGGGGCATCATTCACAAACCATTAGGAACTGCTCGTATTGAGATGACTGCTAAGTTTTATGCTAATATTCATGATCCATACCCAACCAATTGCATGTTTAAAACTATGGTTGGAGGTACTATTTTTACTGTGGATCGTCATATTATTGCGTACCTGTTAGATTTAACTCATGTTGGTGGCGCTTGATTTCCTCCTCCTGAGAATGAAAGATTGACTCCTCAAGTGATGTCAAACCATCTCTTTAATAGAGATGTCTCTAGGAGAGATGGAAAGATTAATGTTAGTGGTGCTGGATTGTTTCTCAAAGTTGCTACAAAACTTATTGTGGCCAATATGATGCCAAGCGCTATTGACAACAATTTATGGACCATGTCTCTTGCTGTATTAATCTGTTATATTGTTGAAGGGAGGGACATTAATTTCTGTGGACTTATTGTTAACCAAATGATAAGTGTGAAATAGACTTCAAAGAAGACTCCAGGCTTTCCTTTCCTCATCTCAAAGATTTGCAGTCACTTTAACATCACTCCTTTTGGTTTTGAGAGTGGTGGTCCAAAGGTTCTGAATAAAGCAAGTATCAAAAAAATGAAGCAATCTTCAACCAGTACCCCAGCAAGTACTTCTGCAGCTACAAACTCTGAACTTGTGCGCCTTCAAAATGAAGTTGATTGCATGAAAGAGTAGTTGGAGTACGTTAAAGAAGAACATCCAAATCTAATCGATAAGTTTTATGAAATTACTAGAGATCATTATGGAAGAAGTGATTGATCTCTTCTCTGGTGTTTCTGTTATTTTGTCTGTTAAACTTCTTATGTTGATCATGTTAAAACTGTTATTCTGATGGTTGTAATAACTTTTATGATATTTTATCCTTGAATGATTTTATCTTTCAATTAAATTGCTAAATATGGGGATCCATAAGAAGTACAGATGACTTGTCAAAAGTTAAGTCTTTCATATGTCGATATGCAATTATTGATAAAAGATTGAATGAACTTTTGACTAACAAAAGTTAAGCCTATTATATCATTATGCAAATATTGATGGAAGATAGGATGAGCTTTTGTGTACAAAGATTAAGTCTATTATATGTCATTTTGCAAATAGTAATGAAAGATAGAATGAATCTTTGCACATTCCGCAGTATTGATCTTCCATGATCCATATCTTTATGTAAATACTGTGCGGCTCCGTAAGTTTTCATATGTGAGAATTTCCGATTAAATTAATCATGGGTTCTCTTGTGGTTAATTTAATTGAGATTTTTGGATACAAATTCATGTTTCATATGATTTGTTAATGTCCAAAGAAATCCTTCTTTTCTTGTGAAAGTAAGGTCGCTCTCGTTGTTCTTTCGGGAATGACATTTTATGGGGGAGAGTTCTTTTTGAACTTGTTCTTAATTGCCAAATCTTTGTGGGGAGTACGGCTTTGGAATATTATAGGGGTTATCTTGTATCTTTATAAACTCCTTGATGAATGCATTTAGTTTCGGCTATATGATTGCATCTAAAATGTCGATATGTGCTTTTCTTTTGGTCATAAAATATCTCTATGGAAATTTCATTAGGATCCCACTAATTTTCGTACCTTTGCCAATTTTATTGACAAAAAGGGGGAGAATTAATGTGTAGTTCACATTACAAATACATATGGTTTTCGGATCATTATGTAAGGGGGAGTGGTTTTCATGTGAGATTAAGTATTGACTAAGGGGGAGTGGTTTTCCATTCAATACAATCTAACGGTGAATATTGAATGGTTTGTTACCAAGGTAACTTAGATTGCAATCCCTGATTTGAAATCTATATAAAGGAGAACTCTAGCAACTAGGAAACCTAATCCCCACACCTCCTGTGTGATACTAGTTGTATAAGCTAGAGTCGATTCTCCTTTAACCTTAGGTTTTTCACGAAACCATGTAGGTTAACGACTTGAAGACTTCATTGAGATTGTGAAGCCATACCCAACTATTTTATCTGTAGTTGCGTGATCTGATCTTGCTGTTTTCTATCGTGATTGAGTGCAATCGTAAGATTGGCTTGAGATTTATATCTCCGATAGGCAAGATAGAAAAGTAGTCACAAACACATTCATCTCATCGTTTGTGATTCCACAATATCTTGTTTCATTAATCGATTAAGATTATTGTGAGGTGATTGATAATACTAAGTTGTTCTTCAAGAATATAAGTCTGGGTTATTAACTGGTTCATGTTCAAAAGACGAAACAAAAACTCGTAGGTATATCTGTGGGAGATAGATTTATCTATTATATAGACTTTTCTGTGTGAGACAGATTTTTTTATTAAAGTCTTCGACTTTGGGTCGTAGCAACTCTTGGTTGTGTGTGAGATCATCTAAGGGAATCAAGTGCGTAGTATCCTGCTGGGATCAGAGATGTAAGGAGCGCAACTGTACCTTGAATCACTGTGAGATTGATTAGGGTTCAACTACAGTCCAGTCCGAAGTTCATTGGTAGTAGTCTAGTGTCTGTAGCGGCTTAATACAGTGTGGTGTTCAAATCTGGACTAGGTCCCGGGGTTTTTCTGCATTTGCGGTTTCCTCGTTAACAAAACTTCTGGTGTCTGTGTTATTTCTTTTCCGTATTATATTTTGTTATATAATTGAAATATCACAGGTTGTGCGTTGAATCGATCAATTGGGAAATCCAACCTTTGGTTGTTGATTGAAATTGATTGATCCTTGAACATTGGTCTTTGGTACCGTTCAAATTATTTCTCTTATATTCAATCAGGCTCGCAAATTGTATTTGCTTGATTGCAGATTGAATCAAGAGATTGAGATATAACTCTTTGATATACTTTTTATTAAGATTGAATCTTACTGTCTAGTTGATTCTCTTGAAAGTATATTGGAGTTAGTCCATACAGATTGCTAAGCGAAATATTGGGTGAGGTTGTTAGACCACCGCTTTTTCATAGGTAATCCATATTAAGGTATAACCGATCCTAGTGATTCGATTGAACCCATGATTGTGATTTTATATTTGATCAATCACATAGTTGTATTGGAATACAGATGAACCAATTCTAACTTGTTTTGAAGTGTGGTATAATCGATTCCAAGATTGTAAATATGAAAGATGATTTACAAAGAAAAGATGTCAACATACTTTGAACACGAACAGTAACTGATGCGTGTCGTAACCACAATAAATTAATTAATATTTTTCCTCCTAATTAACAAGTAATATAGTGTAGTCAAGTTCGTTCCCACGAGGAGCAAGAGATTTATAGTTGTAAAATTGTCACAAAAAGGGGGGTTTTCTTGTTTTAAAGTTTGCAAAAGGAAAGTAAATAAAGCAATCAAAAGTTTAGGTTGAAATCAATAAGAGAGATTAGATCAAGAAATCCTTCTTCGTTGCAAAACAATGATTCAAGTTATGTTCTTTTCCACTTTTTATTAGTCATAGATAATCACCAACCGTAGGTATAACAGATAAATCAATGCTAACCCCTAAATTCCTTATATCACCGGACAGGGAAGTTCTCGACTACCGGATTCTATTTACCAAACCACCTAGTATTAGATCACTCAAGATGTAATTTAGTTAAACGCATTAAGATTTATGAATTTATTCGATTGATATTAGTAGTTAGACTCTTAGATCAAGGTCTACTTGCTAACGTTGTTTTCACACACAATTGCTCCACGGAATCCCTCCGCAAGGTCTTGGGTTTTCTATTTGTGTAAAGAGCCAAGAAATGATTACTTATCCCCTAACTTTTACTAGCTTTAATAATATCCGCTAAGGACTGGGTAGCAGCATCAACTCCTTTAAAAACTCCTTTATCAGCAGAGGTGGCCCCTAGAGAGGAAGAACTGGCCATAGAGGGAGGAGGAGTAATCATATAAGAAGTTGTATCCTTTGAAACATGAGCGGTTATATCTTTCACGGATGCAGGAATATTCACAAAAGTGGAAACAGTTGTAACTTCATTTGGTGCGGTAATACCCTCGGAAGTAGGACTGGTGGTGTGCTTCATCAAAGTGGCTTCCCCAGAATCAATGACTTCCTTAAGAGGCGCAGAGATATTCAAAGAAGCAGAGGCAACTGCGTCCTTCAAAGGAATGTTAACAGCATCGTTAGAAGAGACCTGCTACTGAGGACGAGGTTTACAGGTGAGCTCCGAAATAACAAGAGAAGTGTTAATTGTAGCGGCACGACGAACTTTCTTGACATTCTTCTTCCCGCAATCAACTTCGCACTCAGTATCCTTCGAAGAACAACGCAGATAAGAAACAGAGGATACAATATTGTTTAAATAAAAAGAGGGTATTTCTCACTACCTTGTTATGCGAAGGCTTCCTCTTGCGAGATTCATCATCTTTAGGGCTCGAAGAAGATTTTGGATTTGAAACTGTAATACGAAGATTACCAGAAGAGGAACTTTTGTTACAACAAAGCCAGTATGGGAATGTAAAGAACAGTAGCAGATCAACAATGGCAGAACAGTAGCAGATCAACAATGGAAGGTGGAAATTGAAAAGAAAGAGAAACAAGACAACAATGATAACAGAATACACTAACCTTGAATGAGAATCCATCAGTCAATAAATAGGGAAAAGAGACAACCGGTTAAATCAGGACGTGCCGATTGAAAAGGAGAAAAGTCAACACGTGTAGACGGTTAAGCTGAAATAACGGAAACATGTCGGTCGAAAAGAATACGAAGAGATGAATTGGTGCGGCAACAAAAAAAATTAGAGTATCTCATACCGCTCATTCTCTCAAAGGAACGATATGAGAAGAGGCAAATTATGGATACAAAATACCGCACACTCATTTGGTATGCGAAGTAACTCCTTAGTATTAAGCGAATACAAACGCGTAACATATCCAAGATGACGAACCGGATGACGTCACTAAAGTCACGATAAAAGTGTGAAGATATATGCGGCAGTGAAGAAATTGTGTGGCAATGTAATTGTCCAAGCGACGTTAACGCGCATCAGATCCGAAATTAGGGGCTTTATTAGCTGTCCTCCACTATGTAAACTCTTATAAAAGGAACTCAATGCCTTTGTAGAAAGGAGGGATCTTTTTGGTAAGCTGAGATAAGATATTTAGGAGAGAGAGAGAGTTATTTGCTTTCCAAGTTAGGGTTTTCCCTCATCATCTTTGTACTTGATCTAAGATTTAATAAAAGATTTTGAGTATTTCATCATGGTTTCTTAGATTACTTCATAGATAATCAATAGGGTGTGGTTGTAGGATTTCCTGCAACTATAGCCTTCATAGCACCAGATCCATTCCTTTCTTCCACTCTAACCCATACATCAGCAATCTTGTTCTTCTTCATTCTGCTGGTACTCGATTCATCCACAGCTTCAGATCCCCGATTTCTTAACTGGAAGTAGCAGCAGATACATCCACCAAACCCATAGCAAACCCTACCGATCTCCACAGCTTCTCATTCATCAAAGAGCAACAGAAACCCATATTCTTGCTTTAGTTTCTCGATCCGAACTAAACCCACTTATTTCTTGTTAGTTCAAAGCAGCAATTGATTCAACCCATCTCAGCCTCACAGTTTCATCTTCTCAAAATCATATCGAATTTACTTCACCTTCAATTTCATCGCCTATCTGTATTTCAGCTGCACTTCTCTCAATTTCTTTATCGTTTCTCTCATCAACAGCAGCAGTTGCTGCTTCTCTTCTTTTCTCAATTTCAGCTGACAATGATTGAGAAGTGTTTTATCGATTTAGGGTTGTGTAAAAGTAGGGAATGGATAACGAACACCCCACTACATAGGATAGGGGACACCCTAGTGGATACCCTATAACAGGTAGCCACCCCTTAACATCAGCTGGCTGTTTCTAATACTCCTCCGAGAGAGTTTCCCCTTAACCTTGACTCCGCTCCCAAAATTGTTGGTGTATGAAATGACCTTTTTTACCCTTTTGGCTTAAATTGAATGGTTTCTTCTTCTTTTCCTCCGTATGACTCCAAATTATCTATAAAACTCAAAAACATGCGTAAAATACATAATTCACAAGAAAAATAGCAAAGAAAGTGTTGGTGCAAAAATATTTACCCCAACACTCTTCGAGATGTGTGTAGATGGATTGAATCTCCATCGTAGATCCACTTGCTCCAAAAATTGTTGATGAAAACTGTAATTGAAGCTGAAAAGGTGGAGGGTACCTGCAAAGACACTCCGATGCTAAAGTCAGAGGGAGTTCTTAAGCAGGTGAGTTGTGGAGAAAAGGAATAGAAATTGTGTGCATTTTAGCCTATATTTATAGGCCTAAAACCCTAATTTGGTTCCATAATAACCCTAGATTTGTAGTTATCCAGAATAACCAAAAAGATTTATACTTATCCTTGAAGATTCTTGTCTATCTTGAAAGATCCTTATGTATCTTTTAAAGATTTGAGTTTATCTTGGAAGATCCTTGTCTATCTTCACAAGATTTGAGCATATCCTAGAAGATCCTTGTCTATCTTCATAGGATTTGAGTATATCTTGGAAGATCCTTATTATCTTCACAAGATTTGTATATATCCCCATAACATTTGTATCCATCTTGAAAGATCCATATTTATCTCTTCAAGATTTGTATCTATATTGGAAGATCTTTGTCTATCTTCCAAGATTTGTGTCTATCCAAAAATGACTTCTACAATAAGTCCTTTGGGCTTCTACAATAAGCTAGACCGGGCTTCTATATTAAGCCATGTGGGTTTCCTCTATAATCCCACCGGTTTCCACAATAAACCAAACTGGGCTTCCATAATAAGTTATGTGGGTTTCCTCAATAAACCCACGGGTTTGCATAATAAACCAAACTGGGTTTCCATAATAAGCCATGTGGGTTTCCTCAATAAACCCACGGGTTTCCATAATAAACCGTATTTTACCGATATCAAATAGCTTGTGCGGTACGCACGTACACTATTTAAATAGGGTACAAACATCACCCCCTCTTAATTCTCAACTTGTTGAAGGATTAAGAAAACAAAAGCTGTGTGCGACAGCGGCGTGCCCATAATCGTCCAAACGAATTATGGCACATACTGGTGCACCCCCGGCGCGGTCTCCTTTTGGAAACATGTTTATGCTACTTTATAAATGCCACAGTATGCTCTCGAAAGTTCCTTAGTTAGAACTTTACCAATCCATGTGCGTCATTATTATACCACAAACCCAACATGTTTGTCTGGTCTTTCTAGCTCTTCCACCAGTCACTTGGTGTCATAAGCCCAAGTATTGAATTCATAAATCCAAATTATGTAGCCCATATACTAGGAAAGAACACGTTTGTTCATGATCCTAATACATATGGCTGCACAGGAACCGTCCCGTCCCATGGAACCGTACCGGAACCGCAGGAACCGTACCGGTACCGCTCAGATGGGACAGGTACAAGTACCAAAAACTGGTACCGTGCCTAGAATAGGTACAAGTAACGGTTCTAGGGTATTCCCGTCCCGTAGTACCGAGTAACAAGTAATAACGTCTAATAATAGCTAGGGTTTTTGAAAACTAATTAGTTTTTGTTCATTTCTATTTAGTTTTTGTTGATTTCTTTAGATGTGAAACTGATTGTAATTTTTTGGTTTTTTATTTTAGGGTTTTGGAATTTTTGGTGTGGTTCATAACTTCATTTGAACTTAGAACTTAGAAGATTTTTTGCTTTTTTTTTTTTTTTTTTAATAATTTTACATACGCTACGGGTAAAGAACCGGTACCGTCCCGTCCCGTCCCGAGTTAAACAGGTACAAGTCCCGTCCCGTATTACACAGGTACAGATACAAGGTACAGGTACCGGCCATAGGGAGGTACAGGTACTGAGCTAGGCAAAAACCCGTACCCGTCCCGTCCCATGTGCAGCCCTACTAATACATGCCTTCACCTCCTTTTTGTGACCAGCTTGAGGTTATGCCAATACCTCCTTTTTATGACCACATGAGATGATGCCAGCACATTCATTCTGTGACCATCTTGAGATGATGCCAGCACTTTCCAATTGCCGTGTACATCATCACGTCTTCACTCCTTCACAGATACAAAGTCCTACCGTACTCAGTCATCGACTGCCATCGTTGCCGGGAAGAATTCGAATCTATGGAATTAAGAATTCGACCACCTTTGGAACTCCAAGAAAATTTATCTCTTTTCGAATTCCTAGTATGTTTAACTTGTACATCTTCCCCGGATTTGAATCTATCTTGGAAGATCCTTGTCTATCTTCACAAGATTTGTGTCTATCTCAAAAGACTTCCAAAATAAGTTTTTTGGGCTTCTATAATAAGCTAAACCGGATGGGATTCTACGATAAGACGAACTGGGCTTCTATAATAAGCAATGTGGGTTCCACAATAAGCCCACGGGTTTCTACAATAAACCGAACTGGGCTTTTATAATAAGCGATGTGGGTTTCCACAATAAACCCACTGGTTTCTACAATAAACCGAACCGGGCTTCTATAATAAGCCATGTGGGTTTCCTCAATAAACCCACGGGTTTCCATAATAAGTCTGGTTGGGCTTCCTCAATAAGCCAGAGTTGGTTTCCTTAATAAACCATCAGGCTTCCTTAATAAGTCCGGTTTGGGCTTCCTCAATAAGCCAGAGTTGGTTTCCTTAATAAACCACCAGGCTTCCTTAATAAGTCCGGTTTGGGATTTCTCAATAAGCCAAATCTGGTTTCTTTAATAAACCACCAGGCTTCCTTAATAAGTCCGGTTCGGGCTTTCTCAATAAGCCAAATCTGGTTTCTTTAATAAACCACCGGGCTTCCTTAATAAGTCCGGTTTGGGCATCCTTAACAATCCAGAGTTGGTTTCCTTAATAAACCACCGGGCTTCCTCAATAAACCATCAGGCTTCCTTAATAAGTATGGTTGGGCTTCCTCAATAAGCCAGAGTTGGTTTCTTTAATAAACCACCAGGCTTCCTTAATAAGTCCGGTTTGGCCTTCCTTAATAAGCCTAATTGGTTTCTCCAATAAACCGTGTTCCACCGCTATGCAATAGCTTGTGCGATACGCATGTGCACCATTTTAATGGGGTACAAACATCGCCCTCTCTTAATTCTCAACTTGTTGATGGATTAAGAAAATCAAAAGAAGAACTAACCTTCGCGGCTCGTTCAAATTCGCCTAATGACGTTTATCGGATAACCTTTCGTGACCTTGGACAGCTTGTTGTGTCGATTTTCCCCACGGTCAGCTTAATAATTCAAAGCACCAAAAATGTACTTAACCATCTCATAAGCCACTGTTTTTCAATCACCAAACACATTCAAAGTACCAATAATGTACTTAAAACTCCATATTATAATTACCCAAATGCCAAACAAATCGGCATGTTATGTCCTCTTGTTCTTCCTTTAGCTAACAAATGACCTACGTGTTGGTGTGACATCAACGATACGCTTCGCACCCTGTCCAATAATCACCTCCGCCATGATCGATAGGAATTTGACTCTCACTCGAATGCAGGCTACTCCCGTATCTTGCTAGGCATATTGATTGCCCATATGCTCCCGTAATAAACTTGAATTTTCCGAATCGACGCTCTTGTGTCTGCGAATAATAAATGTACGACAATCTCTGGTGTACAGGTTGACTGTCATTAGATTTTTGTCATACATTTTCTTTCTTTCGCTCCTTTCGTTCCATTTTAACTTCAGCTTAATTATATTGTAACACCTTGTTTCCGCCGTTTTATTAGAAAGACATCGCAACAATTTCCTTAATAACCAAAATACTTCGCCTTTGTCTTTCTCTTTTATAGAAAAACATTTAAACTATTCCTTTAATAACCAAAGCACCTCGTCTTTGTCTTCCTCTTTTATAGAAAGACATTGCACGTATTTCTTTAATAAATACATGCAAAAAATGTTCTCATTTGTGATTATAAATTCGATTTATAATGTAACAACTAATGAGGACTTACCTCCCCGGGCGTTCGTTCCTTCCATCTTAGTCGCTCCCAATACTTCCAATGATATTGAAAAGGATGCGTCCTATTGTTTGACTTCCATCTTAGCCGCCCCCAATATCTGTAGAGATATTCCAAAATAGAAAAGACGCCCCCATGTGAATCAGGAACTAGATCTATTATATCCGATCCTCACTTGCTAGATGGATCTGGGCTTATGGTATCTTTTCCGTTGCCATCTTATTTCTGGGTTCATCGTGATTTTTCCTTTTGGAATCGCCCTCGTTATCTTGGTGTGGCGTGTCTCTCATTTTCGGACCCTTTTGTCGTACATGACAACTTTGCTTTCTTTGCTTATCTTCAACTGATCATGTTGCTGACGAACGTCAAGCAACAAATCAAACGAACTTTGAATCCAATCATGTTGTTGTCAATGAACTTTGAGCTCGATCATGTTGCTGCCCCAAGCGCATAAAAAAGTTTTTCAACTATAGAAATTTTTTGCTACCATGTTGTATGGAATCGAAAGACGATTCAAACGAGCCAAAAATCACTCAATTCGTACTTAAAACGAAGAAATCATTGACGAAACAAGATTTGCACGAAGCGCACATGCTGTCGCAGACGTGGCACTGGTGACAGTGCACAGTTGATGACATGGTGGTGGATGTGGCTGACATGTAAACGCTAACTAGCCAAAACTGCTGACATGGCACCCATCGTGTAAATTCAGCAGCTGACGTGGCATACGAGATGCTGACGTGGAGGACACTGACTGGACCAATAATGCTGATGTGGCAAAACTGGAGGAACATCGCTGCTGATTTGTCACAAGTATACTGCTGACATGGCACTCATCGTGCTGATGTGGCGGTATGTGTGACAGTTGTCGCATACGTGGCGCTGATCGGACGATGTTGCTGACGTGGCGCACACATAGCTGACATGCCCTGCTGACGTGGCATACACGATTTTTTTGAATGGATCGGGTTTGCTGATGTGGAGCTTGACAACGCTGACACGTCCCTGATGACATGGTCTTTTGGTGACATGGACGATGATATGTCGCTGCTGTGGTCGGACCGTTACCGAACTAGACCGGATGAGACATGTCTGTATCTGATTTGCTGAAACTCTCTGAACCAATTCGGTGCATCGAAAGCTTGATGCGCTGCTGGACAATGTACGGATCAGATCTTCTTAATATGACGTATCCGATTCGCTGGATCTGAAGCTGTATGGGAGGTTGAACAGATCGTACGGATATGATCTGGTAGATCTGACAGATCCCGTTCGTTGGATTTGAAGTTGTACTTGAGGTTGGATGAAGATTTAGTTTTAGCAACGCTTTCTTCAACTGTTTGTCACTGGTTTCTTCCACTATTTCGCAACAGTTTCGTTAAGCTTCGCAACAGTTTCTTCATCCTTGTAACGGTTTCTTCAACTGTTCGTAACAGTTTCTTCAACTTCTTCGCAACAGTTTCTTCAACCTTGTAACGGTTTATTCAACCTGACAACAGTTTCTTCAACTGTTTCGCAATAGTTTTCTGAACCCTAACTTTTTCTTTTTTTGCTGATTTTTGCATAGAACTCGTGCATGATTTGTTCCGTACCTTTCTCAATGGCAAAACACGATTGTTTTACGAATCCCCTTAGTCGGCGCCAAAAGATATTGGTGCAGAAATATTTATCCCAACACTCTTCGAGATGTGTGCAGATGGATTGAATCTCCGCCGTAGATCCACTTGCTCCAAAAATTGTTGATGAAAACTGTAATCGAAGCTGAAAAGGTGGGGGATACCTGCAAAGACACTCTGATGCTAAAGTCAGAGGGAGTTCTTAAGCAGGTGAGTTGTGGAGAAAAGGAATAGAAATTGTGTGCATTTTAGCCTCTATTTATAGGCCTAAAACCCTAATTTGGTTCCATAATAACCCTAGATTTGTAATTATCCAGAATAACCAAAAATATTTGTACTTATCCTTGAAGATTCTTGTCTATCTTGAAAGATCCTTATGTATCTTGTCAAGATTTGAGTTTATCTTGGAAGATCCTTGTCTATCTTCACAATATTTGAGTATATCCTAGAAGATCCTTGTCTATCTTCATAGGATTTGAGTATATCTTGGAAGATTCTTATTATCTTCACAAGATTTGTATATATCCCCACAACATTTGTATCCATCTTGAAAGATCCATATTTATCTCTTCAAGATTTGTATCTATCTTGGAAAATCTTTGTCTATCTTCCAAGATTTGTGTCTATCCAAAAATGACTTCTACAATAAGTCCTTTGGGCTTCTACAATAAGCTAGACCGGGCTTCTATATTAAGCCATGTGGGTTTCCTATATAATCCCACCGGTTTCCACAATAAACCAAACTGGGCTTCCATAATAAGTCATGTGGGTTTCCTCAATAAACCCACGGGTTTCCATAATAAACCAAACTGGGCTTCCATAATAAGCCATGTGGATTTCCTCAATAAACCCACAGGTTTCCATAATAAACCAAACTGGGCTTCCATAATAAGCCATGTGGGTTTCCTCAATAAACCCATGGGTTTCCATAATAAACCGTATTTTACCGATATCAAATAGCTTGTGCGGTACGCACGTACACTATTTAAATAGGGTACTAACAGAAAGCATAAACAATAGATAATAAATAAGGTGTATTATACACCTATCAGTAACTCTTATCTTTTATTGTTCAAAGTTATTCCTTAATTACTCAAGGAGATCCCGGTCCGAAATAAATTAAGAATCTTTTAATTAAGGTTGTTAGTTTTATATGCTTTAATTACCAGCAATTAAATGCATATCTCTAGAGAATAAAAATTAGTAATGTGCATTTTATAATTGGAGATTTTCTATTGAGAGATTTCGGAAAATATTGGACATAGCATTTCCAGGAATTATGAGAATCGATTTGGGCATTTATTGCATATCTTGAGAATAATTTGGGTTTTGGAAATTCCTTGGTGTCCAAACATCCTTGGTTTATAAATACCTAAGTTTTCATTTCTAGCAAAATATCCTAAGAGCATGGCAAACTTCATCTTCTTGTTGTTTCTGGTGGAGCCGTCTATCCAGAGAGGAAAGTACCATAATTAGGCGAAATCTCTTACGACCGCACGTTTAAAGACTTCTATGGGATCAAGAAGCTCTACGAGTACCGTTGGTGGGAAACTAAATAATTGCATTTTATTAGTTTTCGATTGATTTGATTGACTAACGGTTGTTGAACTTTGACTGCACCTGGTTTGTTTATTCTTGAGAATCTTCTCTTCTGATATAAGATTCACTCAAACTAGATCGAAATGTCGACGGGATCTTTAGAACTGTTTGTAGATCTAAAGATATCTTGTGATAATCCATTGTTAACAAACTCCGTTTTGTGGGTGATTAACCACAAGAGAATCAAGTGGTGTTATGCAGGTTTAACTGAAAATCAAAGAAGATTTGGAGACGAAGAAGATTTCTTATAGGTTTCTCATATCTTTGTGTAGCACAAACCTTCATCGGATGGGATCCAACTAGAATCGGATTTATTCGATTGATTAGTTATGTGAGATTGGTAACACCTAATAGTTCTCTTGAGTTCTATTTTGATTGTTACAAATCTGAATCTTATTACTTAGGTAATAGAGATTGGATTGATCTAACCAGGCAGAGAAGTATATTATTTTAAACGGAAGAGTCTTTGCACATGACTTGAGATATCTTTATCTGGAAAGAATCAATAGAGTTGTTACCAAACAGATTTGTTGTTCCTTTACTGTTTGGAATATGATCCAAAGGAATTGTTCCAGTGCGTGCACTTATTAAATGTCGGAAGCGCAGGGATACTGAAGAAACTAAGTGAACTAGGGTTAGTTGCTTGGTCTAGACTATACAAAGTTGGTTTAGATTTTGTATAACGGCTTAATTCTGAGAGTATTCAATTATGGACTTGGTCCTAGGGTTTTTATGCATTTGTGGTTTCCTCGTTAACAAAATCTTGTTATGTCTTTTACTTTTCTATTTTCGCAATTATAATTATTTATTATAATTAGAAGTAAAATACACAAACGTTAACTCCGTATTACTTGATAGTGATCCTATAAAGTTTGGTTAAGTCTTAACCTATTATCAAGTAATCATACTTTGATTGTTGTATTGTCTCGATCTTGTATCCATAGACGATCACATAAAGTATGAATACCAATTTTTCGTATTGTCTTGACTTTGTCCATAGACGATCACTTTCGGTAAGAGGATTTATAGGTGGATAATTTAAAGATTATGGTGTACTTGGGTACCCTCGTCTTTTCAGGAAGGATATTTTCAGAGAAGCAACGAGCATCTAATGATTTTGTGTTACGGTTCAAGATTCAATCTCTAGACTATCACAAATAAAACGATAGAATCTCACCTGGTGGAGATCCGCATCAACGATATGTTTCATTTCAATCGATCTCTACCGGAAAATTTGTGTCTTCAGATATTTTAGAAACTGCACAAAGCTGTGAAGCGGTCGGCTACACCTATACTTGCTTTGTAGAGAATTGTCGTAATCCTGATGAAACCTGATTAGTCTTGCCGCAACCCCAAGACGGAGTCTGAATACCAAACAAAATAATGTCCCATACTACGGACTAAAGTATCAAGGCAGTTTAGAGGTGCGATTTCTTAGCAACATATCATGTTTTCTTTAGTTGTCAAGTTTTAGTAGTTTCAGTATATTTGCTCAATTTAGTTTAACATAACTCTCATTTCATGAACTATATGCAAGCTTCATCGCGTTCAAGTATTCAACAAGAACTTATTAAAAATTGGAACCTACTGAGCGAAATAAAAATACTAATATTCGATAGCCTATCCCTCGGCTACTCAATGAAAAATAAATATCAACCCTAAAGAAAGAGTTATGACATCGCTCGGTCAAACTCACATGTTTTAGTATGTCGAGCTTATTGTCAAATTTTTAGTTGATAAAAACTATATTTTGATTCATGGTCTACTAAATTCAGTCTCCGACTAGGAATAAAGTATGATGGTTAAGTATCAAAACTCACCAATTGACACTTTAGGATTAAAAATTGAAGAACAAAGAAGACGTCTACAAGGAATTCATCAACAAAGGTATGTGATGAATGGATATCCTATTTACTCATATTTTCTACAATTCAATCTACTGATACTACGTCATGCGACTTTGGTATTATGATGAAAATTGTAAAGAAGAAATTTCTGGTTCAACCTAGATATTTCCAAATCTCGATTTATAATTTGTTTAGAATACAAACTTTGAGTTTTTTGATGAATAAATCTCTTACTAACAAAGAGATTTGATTAGAGAACTGATTGATTTTTTAGGTGTTCGTGGACACTTTTGAATCCTCAAGTACACGAACTGATTTGGTCAGTACGCCAAATGGTTGATTTAAGTGGTTTCTGGACACTTTTTGTAACATGAGTACAAGAAATGATTTGGAAAGTTGAAGAAGTTGTTGATAAAAAAGCTCATGAACTCAAAGGCGACTAGTTTTTTACAAACTTTTTTTATTGTTCACAAATTGGTTTTGTCTTTGAAAGTTATCGAATTACATGATTGCTTGATAGTTTACAAACAACCTAACCATTGTTCTTGGGCTAACCTTTTGGTGCACATAGCTTATACCGATAAATACGTGGGGTGAACATTCTTATTTATAGTTCAAGGCAAACTTATCACATGCTTACATGAATCAATCTATATTAATAAATTGAGCCTATATTATATCAAAGTAATTCGTAAACAAATAAACTAGTTCACGAGCTTATCTTTAACTGTAAGCTACCTAGCCTTTTTAATCATTATATGTAAAGGACTTCCTCCATACTAGAATCTCAATCCTGGTACGCGGTGTCCTGGTTGCGCCAATATTCATCCTCTAAAGACCTAGGTTTCCTAGATAAACTGCTTTTGAAGTCTTCACTAAGGGATTCTTGAAGCCCGGTCAGACTACTTTTACCTTATATATATTGATATACAGAATCTTATCTTGATTATCGTAGTTCTTGTCTATTCTAGGGCTCTTGTCTTCTGATATACGATCATTCAAGAACTATAGATTAGGGAATAAGATTGATAGAAATAAGGAAATTTTGTTTGTCTTAGACTTTGTAATTCCACAAGTTTTATATTTGTTGTTTGATTGATTTTATGACATAGAATTGATTATGTATCTTTATACCTTTTGAATAGATTAAGTTATCCTAATTGTTAAGGTTTGTTTGAAATTTTGTTTATCCTTGAAGACCCCCCATAAGCAAACAAATTTCCATCACCTTGATTACATATCTTTATGAAGAAAATCAATATGATATATGTTAAGAAGAAGAGTAGTTAAAAGTTTTCATTACGGTTGAAGCAACTCCTGGAGTTGTAAAGGACGTCATCTATGCGAAACAAGTATGTGGGGTCTTTCGAGATCTAAGAGACGTAAGAAACACGACTGAATATAAAATTATCAGAAGATCGATTCGATCTCAACTATATTCCATTTCGAAGGTGTGCAAGTTGGGCGAGGTCCCACGGTTTTCAACAAGATTTTAGTTTACTCGTTTAACAAAATTTATGGTATCTTGTGTTATATCTTATGTGTATTATAATATTTATATTTATAATTGAAAGAACACAAGTAGTACGTTAATTAACCTAGACAGCTGTTAAGCTCAAAACTGTATATAACCTGCAAAATTTATTCTTGTGAATTCGTTTCTTAGAATAGAGATCACAAGATGTGTTCTTGTTAGAGATCAGTTGAAGTACATACAAGGTTGACCTTGTTTAACAATCCAGCAAAAGGATCTTTTATTTCGATTTGCATTTACTGATTGTACAAGGAATTGTCCATACATGTTCACGAACGAAAAATTTGGTGGTGTACTAGGTGTTAGAGCATAGCTCGGTTGAACTCACCATGCGTTGGTATGTCAAGTTTGGTTGTCATATTTTAGTATCAAAACTCATCTAGAGTCGCTTGATTAAATACTAGAGTCAACCTCGTTTAGGTTAGACTAGAAAGTCTAGGAATGTTGAGACATACAAGTATTACTCCGAAGACCTGAAGAATGTGAAGAAGTAGCGAACTACAACAAGGACATCATCCTTCCATTTGAGGTTAGTAATATTGACTTGAACTGTTTCATTCCTAACGTATCTTTCAAGTCGTGATATATTGAAAACATAACTGTGAAGCTGTATATACTGTACATATTGTATAATACTCTAGTGATGTGACATGATCACAATAGTATGATCATAGTATTAAGGAATTAAACTACGAAGTATAACACTTATCTTTTGAACTTTGTAGATATGGCATCGACATAATCTTGTATATATTGTTATGATTATGTGAATGGGTTATGGTGAATATTTCGTCATAGGAAACAATGTTTTACATTTTTTTAAAGGAAGTACATTCATGAACTTGTTTTATGAATCGAAAGGGAAATCATGAGGCTTATTGGTCCGACTATTCATTGCAAATCTTTGGATGACCAATATGTGTGAGATGGTAGAACCGATCTTAACTTATGTTATGTATATTGGTATAACTAATCACAATGCCTGACTTATGATTTGGTATGACTGGTTTTTATTAATTGGTGTAACCGATCCTAAGTAATCACCATGTGTTGGTATGATCAGTCCTTGTAATTGGTGTGACTGATCCTAGTAATTGGCATGACCGATCATGAGTATGTGTAATCGATCCTTGTAATTGGTGTAACCAGTCCACTGGTGTGACCGATCACAAGAAATACCATGTTTAGATGGAACCGATCCTCTTGTAACTGGTGTAACCGATCCTAGTGACTAGGGTGACCGATCACAAGTATTTCCATAATTAGGTATAACCGAACCTAGTGATTGGTAGAACCGATTAAACCCATGTATGTGATTTGGTATTTGATCAATCACATAGTAGTCTTGGAATACAGGTGAACCAATTCTAAACTTGTTTGGAAGTGTGGTATAATCGATTCCAAGAATGCAAATCCATGTAAATATGAAATAAGGATTTGAAGTGAAAAGATGTCAACATACTTTGAACAAGAGAAGTAAGTCTTATCATTTATTGTTCAAGGATATTCCTTGGTACTTAAGGAAATCATGTGCCGAAATAAATTAAGAATCTTTTAATTAAGGTTTTTGATTGTATAAGCTTTAATTACCAGCAATTAAATGCATATCTCTAGAGAATAAAGTAAGTAATGTGCATTTACTAATTGGAGATTTTCTATTGAGAGATTTCGGAAATATTGGACAAGCATTTAATGGAATTATGAAAACCGAATTTTGCCATTCATTGCATATCTTGAGAATACTTCCGGTTTTGGAAATTCCTTGGTGTCCAAACATCATTGGTCTATAAATACCTAATTTTGCATTTTTAACAAACTATCCTAAGAGCCAGGCGAACTTCATTATTTGTTATTTCTGGTGGAGCCGTCTACTCGGAGAGGAAAGTATCCTAATTAGGTGAAATCTCTTACGACCGCTCGTTTAAAGACTTCCGTGGGATCAAGAAGCTCTACGAGTATTGTTGGTGGGAAACTAGATAATTGCAGTGTTATTAGTTTTCGATTGATTTGATTGACAAACGGTTGTTGAAACTTTAATTGCACCTAGTTTGTTTATTCTTGGGAATCTTCTCTTCTGATATAAGATTCACTCAAACTAGATCGAAGTATCGACGGGATCTTTAGAACTAATGTTATATCTAAAGACATTTTGTGATAATTCATTTTCAACAAACTCCGTTATGTGTGTGATTGATCGCAAGTGGTGTTGTGCAGGTTATTGAAGATTAAATAAGATTTGAAGATGAAAAAGATTTTTTATTGGTTTTCGTATCTTGTGAATTATATGCACAAACCTTGATCGCCCGGGATCCAACTAGAATCGGATTTATTCGATTAATTAATTATGTGAGATCAGCGTTCTCAATATATCTCTTTGAGATGTATTTTGATTGAGTGCGAATCTATACTTGAATATTTCGGTAGTTAAAGTTAGATTGATCTAACCTGACAAAGGAGTTTATTAGATTAAACATAAGAGCCTTTGTCAACGACTCATCTATATCTTTAGCAAAGATTGATTAGAGTGGTTACCAAACAGATTCTTCCTTTGATGTTTGGAATACGATCCAAAGGACTTGTTATTCACGTGCGTGACTCTATAAGTTGAAGGCGTAGGGATACTGAGGGAACTAAGTAGCTAGGGGTAGTCTTCTTGGTCTCAACTATACGAAATTGGTATAGATTTTTTATAGCGTCTTAATTCTGAGAGTATTCAAAACTGGACTAGGTCCCGGGGATGTTCTGCATTTGTAGTTTCCTCGTTAACAAAATCTTGTTGTGTCTTTTACTTTAATTTCCGCATTATAATTGTTTATTATAATAAAGTAAAATACACATACGTTAACTCCGTAATACTTGATAGTGATCCTATTGGGTTTGGTTATTACCAAACCTACTATTATCAAGTAGCACACTTTGATTGTCGTATCGTCTCGATATCTTATCCATAGGCGATCAAACAAAGTGTGAATACCGAAGTTGTTATATTGTATTGACTTTGTCCATAGACGATCACACTTGGTAAGAGGAATTGTAGGTTGAAACAAAAAGATTGTGGTGTATTTGGGTACCCTCGTTTTTTCACTAGGTACCCTCTCCTTTTCAGAAAGCTATCCAACAATGGTTTATTTAACTTTAATGAACATAGCCTTATTCCTTTATGACGCTCCATCACTCACATCCAAGTCCTAATTAATCTAGTTGTTGATTCGTTCAGCTTCATCAGCACCTAAACTTTCTTCCTGCCTAAGCAGGTCCAACGATAGTGGAGAACCCGAGTCCATTGCATCCCAGTTAGTCTTAATAACATCGAAGCATTATAAAGGCCACTTCAGGTTCTCTTCCATTCATTAGAGTATAAATGTCCAAGTTACCATCACTTAGAGGATTGTTGAAGCTTCATATTCAAATGGCTATCGGAAATTAACTCCTCGTGATTTGGATGATCAGTATCCAGTTTTATCTCATCTCTTCTTCCTTGGTTAACGAAAATTGTATCTCTACCACGAGTCTAAAGATAAGTATATCAATCAGTTAAGAGTTTTCACAAGATAAAGTTGAGCATAGTTTTATAATCAAGCCAAGTTACATATTCATAATATAAAAAGTGATACAAGTAGGTGATCAAGCAATTATATCAAGAATGCCAGTAAGACGTGACTAGCTTAGTCCTGTGGCACGACTAGCAGGCTACGACTAGCACTCAAGCTAGGGCTTGGGACTAGTACAAGCCCAATTAAGAGTTTCACTCTATAAATGAGGTGTTGATATGCAAAAAAAAGAAGGTGTTGGTCCCATCCTAGTGATTGTCATAAATACTAAGGTCTACACAAGTATGAGACATATCAAACATCCGTTAAATCTTAAGCGCCACATAGGGAATGCTAGAGAATGAGTGAATCCAGGAGACGAGTTCACAATTTCTGATGAATATACATCCTATACTCCATCGTCGGATAACTCGAAAAATTGGTAAAGATGTGTAATGAATTACGCAATGCATCTTTCACAAAAGTTGTCCGTCTACGTCTCAACTATAAAAAGGATGAGTCATTTGGAGACAATGTTTAGGAGCTATGGTAAATACAGTGAAGTACATCATATCTAAAAATTGGTTCTTTTATCTTCAAGAATTGGGGTCAATAACTAAAATCGGACATCAGATGAAGATTCAACAATATTTTTCATCGAACAACTTATAGTTAGATTTTTCTGACGATAATGATGAAGTAATACTTACCGATGGGTTTTCAATAACTGAAGGATGAGTAGTTGTCAAGCTAACAAGTTGAATGTCTTCACTATCTCTGGCAGCTCTTACTTAATCCATTAGATTTTTGGTTAACATCATATTAAAGATGAACCGATCGCCCCTCCTAGAAAGAGCATGTTATTATTCTAAAAATGTAAAGTACGACAATCAAAATCTAGTTAGGTTTGGCCGTTATCGCACCTAAGCTGTGTCTCATTCGTACAAACTTAACTAAGGATTTTTAGGCCCATGCATTCAAACTTCTCAGAGATCTCATTAACAATCACTGTCATCCCTAAACATCGCTTGCGTCAATCCTACTCCAAACGGGAAACCTTCATACAACAACAACATTTAACTTGAACAAGGGAAGTTGGTCCAAAATCCTCAATCCCTAATTTACGAGGGGCGACATTCATTCTTTCCCCGGTATGCTTGACCTAGTTTTGACGTAAGAAGACTTCTCGGAGATGCAACATACGAGGACTAGCATTAAACGCCACACCAGAGCCCCAACTTCAAGCATTCACGTTTAGAGTAGTTCAAATAAAAATTTTCTGCATAAATATGGTCAACCAAGTTATATATTCACCATAAAACACTTAATGTTCAATGCAAAAGTAACGAACTTAATGAAAAATGGTGATTTTGTGATGAAGGGTAAAAAATTTATGTTACGCGTAACTCTGCGTCAAATCTCATTCACTCTCAGTGTCATGGGAACGACCGCAACCACTCAATTAAACTTCTCATCATGTGTTATAGCATAGCTCGATTGAACTCACCAAGCGTTGGTATGTCAAGTTTGGTTGTCATATTTTAGTATCAAAACTCATCTAGAGTCGCTTGATTAAATACCAGAGTCAACTTCGTTTAGGTTAGCTAGTAAGTCTAGAAATGTTGAGACATACAAATATTACTCCGAAGACCTAAAGAATGTGAAGATGTAGCGAACTACAACGACGACATCATCCTTCCACTTGAGGTTAGTAATATTGAGTTGAACTATTTCATTCCTAACGTATATTTCAAGTCATGCTATATTGAAAATGTAACTGCAAAGCTGTATATACTGTACATATTGTATATAATACTCTAGTGATGTGACATGATCACAATAGTATGATCATAATATTAAGGAAGACTACGAAGTATAACGCTTATCTTTTGAACTTCGTAGATATGACATCGACATAATCTTGTATATAGTGTTATGAATATGTGAATGGGTTATGGTGAAGATTTCATCGTTGGAAACAATATTTTACATTTGTTTAAAGGAAGTACATTCATGAACTTGTTTCGTGAATCGAAAGGGAAATCAATAGGATTATTAGTCTGGCTATTCATTGCATATCTTTGGATGACCAATATGTGTAAGTTGGTAGAACCGATCTTAACTTAGGTTATGTATCTTGGTATAACCGATCACAATGCCTAGACTTATGATTTGGTATGACCGGTCCTGGTAATTGGTGTAACCGATCCTAAGTAATCACCATGAGATGGTATGATCGATCCTTGTAATTGGTATGTCCGATCCTAGTAATAGGTGTGACCGATCATAAGTGTTGTGTGATCGATCCTTGTAATTGGTGTAACCGATCCTAGTGATTGGTGTGACCGATCACAAGTAGATACCATGTGTAGATAGAACCAATCCTTGTAATTGGTATAACCGATCATAGTGACTGGTGTGACCTATCACAAGTAGGTACCATAGTTAGGTATAACCGATCTGAACCCATGTATGTGACTTGGTAGGACCGATCACAACTAACCATTATGTTTTGGTATGACCAATCACATAGTAGTCTTGCAATACTGGCAAACCAATTCTAAACTTGTTTGAAAGTGTGGTATAACCGATTCCAAGAAGCAAATCCATGTAAATATGAAATAAGGATTTGCAGTGAAAAGATGTCAACATAATTTGAACACGAGCAGTAACTCTTATCATTTATTGTTCAAAGATATTCCTTGGTAATCAAGGAGATCCAATGCCGAAATAAATTAAGAATCTTTTAATTAAGGTTTTTGATTTTATATGCTTTAATTACCAGCATTTAATGCATAGCTCTAGAGAATAAAAATTAGTAATGTGCATTTACCAATTGGAGATTTTCTATTGAGATATTTCGGAAAATATTGGACCAACATTTATTGGCGTTATGAAAATCGAATTTAGGCATTTATTGCATATCTTGAGAATATCTTCGGTTTTGGAAATTCCGTGGTGTCCAAACATCCTTGGTCTATAAATACCTAAGTTTGCATTTCTAGCAAACTATCCTAAGAGCCAGGCAAACTTCATTTCTTGGTTTTTCTGATGGATCCGTCTATTCGGAGACGAAACTATCCTAATTAGGTGAAATCTCTTACGACCGCTCGTTTAAAGACCTTTGTGGGATCATGAAGCTCTACGAGTACCGTTGGTGGGAAACTAGATAATTACAGTGTTATTAGTTTTCGATTTGATTTGATTGACTAACGGTTGTTGAAACTTTGATTGCAAATATTCTCTTCTTATATAAGATTCAATCATGGTAGATCAAAGTATCGACGAGATCTTTAGAACTACTGTTACATCTAAAGACATCTCGTGATAATCCATTGTTAACAGACTCCGTTTTGTGCGTGATTGATCACAAGAGATTCAAGTGGTGTTGTGCAGGTATTTGAAGATAAAAGAAGATTTCATATTAGTTTTTGTATCTTGTGGATTTGGTGCACAAACCTTGATCAGCTGGGATCCAACTAGAATCAGTTTATCTTTGATAGATCTTATTTGATTAGTTGCGTGAGATCGACATTATTTATATTTCTCTTTGAGATCTATATTGATTGAGTGAGAATCTATACTTTGACTATTTCAGTAGTTAAAGTTAGATTGATCTAACCAAACAAAGGAGTTTATAAGATTAAACGGAAGAGCCTTTGTCAACGACTCATCTATATCTTGTAGCAAGATTGATTACAGCGGTTACCAAACAGATTCTTTCTTTGTTGTTTGGAATATGATCCAAAAGACTTGTTATTTACGCGCGCGACTCTAAAAGTCGAAGGCGCAAGGATACTGAGGGAACTAAGTATCTAGGGGTAGTATGCTTGGTCTCAATTATACGAAGTTGGTATTAGGTTTTGTATACCGGCTTAATTATGAAAGTATTCAAAACTGGACTAGGTCCCGGGGGTATTCTGCATTTGCGGATTCCTCGTTAACAAAATCTCGCTGTGTTTTTTACTTTGATTTCCGCATTATAATTGTTATTATAATTAAGTAAAATACATAAGTACGTTAAATCTTGTTGTGTCTTTTACTTTGATTTTCGCATTATAATTGTTATTATAATTAAGTAAAATACACAAGTACATTAAATCCGTAATACTTGATAGTGATCCTATAGATTTTGGTTATTACTGAACCTGTTTTTAAGTAACACACTTTGTTGTAGTATTGTCTGGATCTTGTATCCATAGTCAATCACACAAGTTATCTTGTTGTTGAATTGTCTCGATCTCGTATCCATATTGTTAGAGCACTGATCGGTCAAACTCGCAAGCGTTGTTATCTCAAGCTTGTTTGTCAATGTTAGTGATCAAAACTATAAGTCTTGATTTCTAGTCTACTTATATCTATGTCTCGGACTAGTATAGATTGTGTAGTTGAGCATTAGACTTCACGGTGTTCATCAATTGAAGACGAAGAACTACTAAGGAGAGCTTGAGGAACTTCATCAACAAAAGGTATGTGGAGACTGAAACTCATCTATCACTCGGAAAGTCTATTTTTACTCTATCTCCTATATTGATACAAAAGTCGTATAGCTATATAGTATTTTATTATACACATTTGATATTTCGAGCTGAGTTCAACTCGCTTACATATTTCTCGAAATATGTGTTGGTAAGCTTTTGCTTCAGCCAATTTCATCTTATATTCATGATGAAAGTCAAAAGATGATCATGTGAAAATCGTCGAGTAACATCTTACATGATTTGTGTGATACGATCATTTGATGTAGACTTGGAATGTTTCGTTATGATTATTTCAATAACTTGAAAATTGCCTTGATGCTAATAGTTCATGAAAACAACTATTGTCATCCTCTAAGAATGTTTAAATGATTGAAATAGAGTTAAGAACACTTAACCATTATTGGATTATGAACATAGTATGTGTACTTGCATATATGTTGATCCAAGACCGGTATAATATGCATACCCGTATGCGTACTGGCAAGATCAGGTAAAGTCCGGGACCCTTAGTATGCATACCCGTACGCGTACTGGAGAACTCAGTTGAAGTTCGGGAACTATAGTGTGCATACCCGTTTGCATACTTGAGTGGCTTAAAGTTCTAGAATCGGTTGTGACCTGAACTAATACATTTATATACAGTAGAAACTCTATAAATTAATGCTGTTGGGACCACTAAAATTTATTAATTAAGCGAGATATTAATTAACCGATAAATTAATATGTTATTAGCTTATAGATAAATTTAACTTTGATCAACAAATAACATAGGTTTACACAATTCGGATGAACAGTTAGACGGTGATATCAGTCAAGACTTGCAAAATTTGATCAAAAAGTTGGGTTATCGCAATCCAGTAAATGACAATATGTCGTGAATATCTGGAAGAAAATGAAGTTACACAATTGTTGACTGATGAAGAAATAATTGAGAGCGTTATGGGAACTAATAAAGATGGGAAAAAAGATGATGAAAGTTCTACAATAGACTCCCCTTCACGAAACGAGGTTGTTAAAGCGACAATCACATTAAAACAGAAATTCTTACGATGATAAGATAAATTAGTTCAGTGTGATATTGATTTTAACAAAAAAACAGAAGACAACTGACTTATTTTTCTAGAAATCTTCATAAAACATTAATGTATTGAATATATATATATAGTGGATTATTAATTTATATTTCATATGGGATCTACATAAGTAATCAAAAATGTATTAATTTATAATTTTAGCAAATTATTAATTTGGCATGTTGTCCCCGACTCGAGACCGGCTAAGAATATTATTTAAAAGAGTTTATTAAATAATCGAGTATTAATTAACGGAGTTTCTACTGTAATAAGGAATGCAATCTTTGCAAACCGTGGCTATAATGTTCATGAATTGATTCGAGTGAATCAAACCGATTTTGCTTCAATTGTGTTCTTGTATACTTCTATGAGAATATAACAATTAAACAACTCTACAACTAGTTTCATTTGAGTCATTTGAACTAGTTATGGTTAAGATGAATAAGGTTGATATGAAAGTGTTCATATGGCTAACTTCGGTTAACTATTGTTGAGCCAACCTAGTGTACACGTTTAGGTACGGTTACTCAAACCTAAATGAAGGTACATTTCATTTGTGTGTAACAAGCTAAGATCATCTAACGGTGGAGAGATATTGCTTTGGTTTCAAGCAAACTTAGCTTGGCTCTTAGATCAGGTTTCATCTAATGGTGATTATTGATTGCTTTGTTTCAAAGTTATCAAACCCTGATTTGAAGACTATATAAGGGAGAACTCTAGCAACTGGGAAACCTAATCCCCACACCTTCTGTGTGATACTAGTTGCAACTAGAGTCGATTCTCCTTTAACCTTAGGTTTATTCCAAAACCCTATAGGTTAACGACTTAAAGACTTCATTGGGATTGTGAAGCCAGACCTAACTATTTTCTCTGTAGTTGCGTAGTCTGATCTTACTTCTACTATCGTGATTGAGTATTTTCTTTGCTAAGATTTTCTTGAGATTTATCTATGATAGGTAAGATTAAAAGTTATCACAAATATCTTCGTCTCATCGTTTGTGATTCCACAATATCTTGTTTTTGCTTCCATACGATTAAGATTATTGTGAGGGATTAATAATACTAGGCTGTTCTTCAGGAATATAAGTCCGGTTTATCAATTGGTTCCTGTGCACCTTGATATATTAAAAGACAGAACAAAACTCATAGGTATTTCTGTTGGAGACAGATTTATCTATATCAATAGACTTTTCTATATGAGACAGATTTGTTTATCAAGTCTTCGAATTTGGGTCGTAACAACTCTTAGTTGTGGGTGAGATCAGCTAAGGGAATCAAGTGCGTAAAATTATGCTGGGGTTTAGAGACGTAAGGAGCGCAACTGTACCTTGATCAGTGTGAGATTAGTTAGGGCTCAACTACATTCTAGTCCGAAGTTCATTGGTAGTAGGCTACATTCTAGTCCGAGATGATTTGCGGCAGTTGTATGCTGCCGTTGATTGTATTTTAGGGTTTTAAGCCGTGCGGCCACCCTACCATTGGGCCAAACGATTTGTGGCGTTTGCCACTGATTTGTACATGCCGATTAGGTATATGCACAGATGGGTTTCCTGTGAGTGTGCAAGCATCTCGTTGACCTCCTGAAATTTGATCTAGGCTGTCCGACTAGGCTGGCGAAGATGGACGGGCGTGATCGATTTGCGGAAGTTACGTAATGCCGCTTATTCAATTTAGGGTTTTATAAGCGCTCGATCGCCCTACTTTGGGCAAGCGGTTAGATGTGCTTCTGTATCACCGTACGTAATTCGATCAGCTGGGGATGGAGATGATCCGTCGGCGATCATGTTGGCGCCTCTTTGATCATCTGAAATTGGATCTAAGCCACTCAATGTGGCTGGCGAAGATGGATGGTTGTGATCTATTTGCGACAGTAGTGTGTCGTCGCAACGCAAACTAGGGTTTTCAAACAGCGCTTTCACCCTACTTTGGGCAAACGATTCAATGCGCTCCTGGTTTACCGTGGATAAGTCGATTGACCAAGGATGTAGTTGGGTCGTTGGTGAACACGCCAGTACCCTTTTGATAATTCGAGGGAAGATCTAGACCGTCCAACTAGATTAGCTAAGTTGGACGCATGTGATGAATTTGAGACCGTTATGGTTGGTCTTGGCTCGTTTGAACTCTTTTTCAACAACGCGATCACCTATGTTTTGGTGAGCGTTCAAGGGTGTAGATGATGAGCTAAAGGGATTTTGACCGGTCGGGTTGTTAGTGGGCCCGCTAGTGTTTGTCATGACGATCACCTAGTTCCGCTAGGAGTAGGCTAGGCTTGTTGAATTGTGTGGCCAAATCGTGTGGCCGTGATCCTTTCTTAAGACTGATATGGACAGTCTAGATTTTTCTTAAGGAATTTAAACGCGTTCGATCGCGCTAACTTTTAATTAATAAGTGTGTAAACACGTTGATATCTTTATCAGAGAATGGTGTAGCCTACGTGAGTGTTTTCATGCAGGTCTCAATACTGACACTTCGGGAGATTCATGCTACTCCGCTGCGAGTGAACATTAATCGTCATGTCATGCCAATATTAAGAGTTCGGCTGGGAACATAGCATTGGAAAATACCAAGCAGGTCATGCATTAGTGAATAATGCAATAGGTTAAAATTTACATAATATCTGGGATTGTTGCTTCACGCACCATTCTGGATAAATTTTGTAAATATGTTGAATTTCTCAATACATATGTAAGTGAAAAGGTTTATGCACTCATCACTTTCAAATGGCTTTGTTCCTTTGCAGGATGACAGCGCATTAAATACAGGGTTTTACAATTTTAGCCTTGAACTAAAAAACCACCATCAACATTAAGTCCCCTGCTTAGCAGGTAATAGCGACGTTGTTGCGGGGTAAGCACTAGATGGTGACACTCAGGATATAAATGATCAAGTTAAAGTGAATAAACGTTACCAGGGAAGTGGTAGCTTTCTCGAAACAGTAACTCAGGACGCCAGACCACGATTGCACCTCTCGGGTATGTTGATTACGGTCCAGCCACACTAGCGAGCATGTTCTTTTAGGATTTCGAGTCTAACAGTCTTCTCCTGGCTTTAACTAGGGTTCAACAAGAAGCACAACTTGGTTGGCATTGAATCCTTGTCTATCGGATCAGTCCTGTTGAGATTGTTCAGCGTCCACCTCTTCTTAGGATTTCTGCAGCGTATATACATATGCAGGTTAAATTAAACCATCCTTCTCAATTTGGAATAAGACTCCCTTGCTGAATCCCCATCCTTTTCATCATGTCAGACAGAAGTGGGTCATCTTCTTCGTCTCGGTCAGATCTTTCTACCAATCGCAGGCGGCTTGTATCCAGAGTATAACTTTAAACATCTCCTGATTTTGAAGTGATAATTCTTCTTTTTCTTTTGACGACTAATCATCATCATCATTTTTTTTTAGAGTGGACGAATCCCTGAGCCTCATGACAATTCCCCTGTCCGGATCCTCTGAGTCAAGAAGATCATACCGGTGCATTTTTTCACCGGTGAACATGTATTCATTTGCCATGGCCCGTAAGTAATAATAATAATATTTTTTTTTATAGAGGTACCCGGTTGGAAAATGCTTAACAGTGGTTGACGATGATGATCTGACCACTCCTCTTCCTTCAACTTCAAACATGCCTACTGGTGCAGACCTGGAAGACGCTGACTTGGGTCTCTTCTCCTACGAGTACCCCAATGCAGGTTTGCCATTTGATATTCACATGAAGTGTTTATCTTCTAGTTACCGTACTGTTAGTGAATTCCTGGTACGGAAGGAGTTTGTGCCATTGTACACGAAAATATGGAAGAAATACGGCCACATCGCTACCAGAAATGTAGTGCGACATTGTTCGTCGGCTTTGGTCACTACGGTGAACTGTCTTCTGCCCATGGTTGCGGAGATGGAAAGTACATCCATCCGTGATGTTGCTGAATCAACTGTTGAAAAGTGGGAGAACATGGTATCTACCTGTGAATCCATAGAGTTCAACGTGAGCTGGTTGCGACAGCGCATTGATATTATCAAAGTTGATTGAGCTGGTATCATCGCCAATGTTGTTCCTACTGTGAAGGCTATCTTGGAAAAGGAAAAGGCCTTGGCTGCGTAATCTGAGAAGGTGGAACAGACGATCCAAAATTTGAAGAGTAGGACTGAAAGGTATCGGGATAGGCTGAAAATGATGCTTTCAAGGAACTACAACTTGTTGGATAGCCTTTTCTGAGACATACTTATGTTTTATTATTTCTTGAATAAGTATGCACGAGAACGTTTTATCATTCTCTTTTTGTTTTAGGTCGTGAACATTGTTTTTGGAAAATGAATTGCATTGGGTTTTGGTAAACGAATGGAGTTTACATTAATAGGCTTTAACTAATGAAGAACTTGATAACTCAGATATGAGAAGAACGAAAAATGCCTGATTTCCGTGTCATGAAGCAGCGAGGGGCGGAATAATGGTCATGCGTAGTATGCCTTTAGCCACTTTCCATTGATGACTGCTTCCAATTTACCTCCATCCTCTTTGACGATCTTGTAGTAGCCACTGTTATAAGCCTTTTTGATCACGTAAGGACCTTCCCATTTTGGATAAAAATTTGGTGCGGACATGTCTTGCTGAATGTTCTTAGCAATCTTTAACACCAGATCTCCCATTTTAAAAACTCATGGTTTCACAGCTTTATCGTACGCTCTAGAGATCCTATTTCTGTACGCTTGAGTGTGTTCTTCCAATTTAACTCTCCTGGAGTCCATAGTATCTAACTCCGCAATTCTGGAACTCAATGCTTCAGCCTCATTCCATTGGCCTCCGCTTGCTGCTGTAATCCTAGCTGTTGGGATTTTAATATCTGCTGGGAGAATTACGTTTGCGCCATAGACAAGCGAATAAGGAGAAACGTCGGTAAAGCTCCTAGGTGTCGCCCGATATGCCCACAACGCCATTGGCAGTTATTCGTGCCACGTCCTTGGATTATCGTGCACTGTTCGACTGAGGATTCGAATCAGAGTTTTGTTGGTGCTTTCGGCTTGCCCATTCCCTTGAGGGTAGTAAGGAGTGGAGAAGACCTGCTGAACTCCATATTCTTTGAGCAATTCATGTACTTATTTGTTAGCGAATGGAGTACCGTTATCAGTAATGATGTGCTTAGGTACACCAAACCGGAAAATGATGTATTCCTTAATGAATACTGCGATTGTTGCTCCAGTGGTTCCTCGAAGAGGAATAGCTTCAACCCATTTGGTAAAGTATTCCGTCGCAGTTATGATGTACTCGTGCTGTTTCGATAACGGCGGATTGATTTTCCCAATAATATCAAGTCCCCATCTGTAGAAAGGCCACGGGCTACTTACCGAATGAAGGGGGTACAAGGCGTGTGGATGAGATTCCCGTGAATCTGACATTTATGGCATTTCTAAACAAACGCCGCTGCATCATCCTCCATAGTTGGCCAGTAATACTTTTCGTGCACTTGAAGGAATAACTTCTTCTTCCCTTGGTGTTCACCTTCATGTGTTTCTTTCAACATAGTCGGGATTTCATACTTTGCCAAACATCGTAGCAGGTCGCATCCAAAGCTTTTGCGGTATAGGATTCCATCATGAAACACGAATCTTTTGGCCCTTTGCTTCATCTTGGATGCATCCTTCTTATTAGCGGGAAGCACACCGTCGCGAAGATAGTTGATGTATGGTTCTCGCCAGTCCCCAGCATACCTGACGTTAAAGACCTCCAATTGATGCGGTGGCGCTTGACAACTGGAGCCAGAACCTTAGAGTGATCGAGATTGGGTCTCCATATCTGGCCAGTAGTATCCAAGGCATTGAAGGCGTCGGTAAAGAGTCACCACTAATGTTTGTTTGTAGATCTCGCTATGAATACGATTAAGTTGTAGCTGTGCTTCTTCGTCCCTGAGACATCTTGACATGGATCCATCTGGGTTTTGATGGTATAATACTCCGTGAAGCATGAAGAAGTTTTATAGGGTTTTGAGACTAACCTTTCCATGGGAAAGAGAACTATTAAGCTCTTGAATAATCGGAGTCCTCCAATCGCTAGCTTCAGCATCTTTAGACTGTAAAAGCCACGTTGACGCCACGGTCCGCCTCCTTACTATCAATGTTTCTTCCAGACCTTCAAATTACAGTTTTTAGGCTAATGTAGCTAAGCAATCGGCGTGTTTGTTGTTATTGCGGATGATATGAGTTATAGTTGCATCAGCAAAGTAGTTCAATAGTTTTTGCGCCTCAGATCTATAGGAGGAAATGTTACCTCTTTGAGCGAGTATACTTCATTCATCTGGTTGACCAGTAGTTTAGAGTCGCCTCTTATTTCTAGATGTGTGGCTCCTGATTTCTTAGATAGCAACAATCCTATGAGGAAAGCTTCGTATTCTGCCGAATTGTTGGTGCATTGAAAGTCTAGCTTGAAAGAATGTGAGAAGACTTCACAAGTTGGAGACACTAGAACTACAACTGCTCCTACGGTATTACTGCTAGGGGTAGCGGATCCGTCGAAGTACAGTAGCCACGCTTCCTATTTGACAAAAGATATTTCTGGGAAATCTCCAGGAAGATCTTCATGTAGTGCAGTAGTACCTTCTCTTGGGAATGCTGCTAGTAGGTCTGCCACTGCTTGTCCTTTAATAGCCCGCGGGGGAGTGCATGTTATATCGATCTCCGACATTTAGAGTATCCATTTGGCCTGCCTGCATATCAAGGATGGTTTTGAGAGAAAGAACTTGACAGGATCAGCTTTAGCTATTAGCACTACTTTGTTTGACAGTAAATAGTGTCTAAATTTCTGAATGGCGTGAATTAAGGCTAGACACGCTTTTTATGCCTTAGGATATCTGAGTTTGGCATCTCTTAAAGTACGACCGAAGTAGTATATAGGGTGTTCAATCCCTTCATCATCTTCCTTGGAAAGGAGGTATCCAACAGCAGCATCGCTGGAAGTCGTGTAGAGACACAACGGTCTCCCTTGTATGGGAGATTTCATAATGGCTGGTGACTACAATATTTGTTGAATCTTCCGAAAGGCTTCTTGTTGCTGCGTGGACAAAACAAAGCTTGCTCCCTTCTTCAGCAAGGGGGTGAACGAAACGATAAGCTGGGCTAATCCAGGTATAAAACGCCGAATGTATTTGACCTTGCCAATGAAGCTCTGGAGTTCTTTCACGGTTTGTGGAGGAGGCATCGTGAGGATGGCTTGAGTCTTGGCCGGATCTACCTTAATTCCTTCAGCATTTACTTGAAATCCCAGAAATTTGCCAGATGAGACCCCAAAAGCACATTTCAAAGGGTTCATCTTTAGTTTGTATTCACGACACCTTTCGAACACTTGACGCAACATGTAACACCCCGTGTTTTTAGCATGACGCATGCTAAAAGGTGCGCTATGGACCGAGATGAAACTTCATCCAAAGCTTACGTTGCATAGGAAAAGGAACATTGGCCCTTGGCCAATGCGTTGACAATGTTCAGCCAACATGGCTGAACATCGGGTTGGCAGCGGACATCCAACATGGATGAACATCGGGTTGGCAGAGGACGGCCAACATGGCTGAACATCGGGTTGGCAGCAGACAGCCAACATGGCTGAACATCGGAGTTGGCATTGGATGTGAACAGCCATCTTGGCCGGTTATTCAGAAATATTTGGCAACTGCCATGAATAGTAAAAGTGGGAGTTGATGAATGATTTTTGGTCCCCCAATTTAGGTTGTAAACATGTCGAATTAACATATATAGGGAGGGGTAGTTGGTTGAAGGTGCATATGCGGACTATGCACCAAGTAAGCTTCATAGCTTAGCCGGGAGAGTATAAATGATGCCTAAGTCTCATTTATAATTTTGCATAACCTTCCCAATGGAGCGTATTGAGCATGGGAATCACTATTCCATGCCGTGGGCTAAATATGCATTCCTTTGATGCATTTTGACGGAACGGCCTATACGGACTAGGCCATTACCATTATTGCTTGGCCACGGCCTCGCAAACGAGTTGGTTTAAGTTTTCTGTCCCTTCAGGGATGAACTACGGTCTGTGCTTGATCCCTTTGGAGTAGGGAAGGGTACGTAGGCAGCCGAAATGAGTTGCAGCATTGCCGGTCCAGCACTTTGTCGCTCATATCATCTATTTGAGAGATGATTGCGGCACATTGGCCTCTCATATCATCTAAGATCGGTAGCTCGAAACAGGAGATGATTGTGGCCAAACTTGGTGAGACAAGTTGACGCAGATGAGCAAGTTATAGCCTATCTGGAGGTTAAAAACCCGATTGTCGTAATTTATCTCAAGACGGGTCTAAATTGATTGGAAATGGCCCAACGACCAAGACGTGATTCTATTTATCACGGTCTTGGAATTTTAGCCAAATTCCATCGTTTAGGGCCTCAAAAGGCCGTTTTTGCTTTCTTAATAAACCCTTTGCAGAACAGTGGTAAGTTTGAACGGTATGAAAGCTAAGTTAGCTGCATCATGCTCCACGAGCATGCTTGCAAGGGAAAATGGACGTGCATTTTCCTAGCTTAAAGGACCGGATCGTAGCATCATCATGGCGTATCGTGGAAGTTACGGCCTGCGCGCCCAGGCGCTCCAGGAGTAATTTTCCGGTCCATCACACAACAAGTCTGTGTGGGCCGCTCGAGTTTTTGATTTGACTACTATGTCATCTACATTATCTTCAACTTGCTTGTGCATCATGTCATGGAAAATCGCGGTCATGACGCGTTGATAGATAGCACCAGCATTTTTCAAACCAAAGGGCATCACAGTATAATAAAAGTTTCCGAGAGGGGTTCGAAAAGCTGTCTTACTTGCATCATGCTCATACATATTTATTTGGTTGTAGCCGTTGTATCCATCCATGAAGGAGAACATGCCATGTCCGCTGGTAGCGTCTACTAGCATGTCGATGTTGGGAAGAGGAAAATCGTCTTTGGAGAAGCATTTTTTCAGGTCTCTGAAATCAACGCAGCACCTAATTTGACCGTTCTTCTTCTTTACGGGAATCACGTTGGCTAACTAGGTAGGGTGGTGAATGGGCTTGATAAAACCTGCGGCTAGTAACTTTTGAATCTCAATCTTGATTTGTTCCTCCACATCTTGTCTGAACTGTCTTGGAGATTCTTTTACTGGCTTGGATCCAGGTATTATATGTAGATGATGAGTGACTAGTTTTTCGTCTAGACCGGGCATTTCCTCATATGTCCATGCGAATATGTCTTGATACTCCTTAAGAAGATTCACAAGTTTTGTGCGTTCGTCTGCGCACAGAGCCGAACTGATGGAAATAGGCCTTGGAGAGTCTTCATCCCCGATGTTGATGATTTCGAGTTCATCAGTTGTGGAGTCGGTGCCATCCTGCAACTGCCGTGGAGCATCTGGCACTTCTTCTTGCAGCTTGTCGTTATTGTTGCATTCCATTGGGCAGAGAGACTGGGAAAAAGTCTCCCCTATTAATTGCTAACAACAGCGTCGGTATACAGTTTTCCCTTTCTATTCACGACTCGCCACAAAAGTCCATTCCCTCTTGGTATGAAGACGAGCTGAGACGTTGCTTGATGAAGAAGGATTAACGTGTCCTGTTAGCAGAGGCGCGCCATGAGACTTGGTCTCTCTGTTCAGCGATGCAAGCTGGTCTTCCTCCTTAATCGACTCCCACGTGGGGAGTGGAGTGCAGTAGACCTTGTTTGATGAATCTTGTGGATTTTCCTTTGGCTCGAACAGGTCCACGCTACAAATTGGTGCATAAGGAGACAATGACGCAGGAATGCGAATGACTTCTTCATTCAGCACAGTTTTCAGGCTTTGGTGATACGTTGAGGGGATGATCTTATTATCATGAAGCCACGTCCTTCCCAATATCATGTGGTAGTCCGGTTCCCTCTCTATCACTTCGAATTTTACTTTCGATTGGACAGGTCCTACTGATAATTTAAGATTAACGTACCCGTACGTGCTGGTTTGGTTTCCTTCGAAATCTGTAATCATGGTAGGCTGCCGCACAACTTTGTTTGGTCGAACCTTGGCTGTCCTGAGAGTTTTAAGAGTAATAACATTCGAGGATACTCCCGTATCGATGAGAGCCCTTTTGAATTATGAATCCTTGATGCGTGAAGTAACATGTAGGGCTATGTTATGACCCTCTTCTGCCATCATGTCATCTTCGGTAAACGTGACATTGTTCATGGACATTTCTGATGTTTTTGAGGCTTCTGGATGCGAAGGAGCCAAACGCGTATCTAGAGCTATCTAGTTGATTGCAGCAAATGTCTCTGTTCGTTGATCCTTCGAGAGGTGTATAAGTTCACATAAACTTTCTACTAGAGAAGCCGCTTCCTGGTCCACCGGCTTCTGGTTGGTAGTGAAACTGTTGATTTGAGGACGATCATCCGTCGAGAGATTTGGACGTTCCACCACTTCTGCTCCTAAAATTCTTGTCACGTGGGATTTCTACATCGATTGAATCAACAGAGACAAAGGGGGCAGTAAAATATGAAATTTCATTGTAACCAGAATCGCTCGAAGGAACGTAAGAAACATTACCATTTGAGGGGTTCTGGCAGGGACCTGATATAGTTGTATTATCCCTAAGACCAACCATCTTTGCAAAAGCTTAAAATTGCAACCGAGAGATTAATCTTCCACTGTGGTCGCCAGTTGTTTTGGGGTAAAAATTGATTCTGATGTTTTTGGTAAATTTGGGTGTGTTGGTGAGAAACGAATTCAAACCCTAAACAAATGCACTGCACGGGAGTACTTTTAGATTCGAGAGATCAATTTGTAAGATTCTGGCCTAAACCAAGAAATGGCCGTTCCAGATTCAATTTGGTCACAAAGTGAAGGAGAAGGGTTGATCTTAGGGAGGGAAGCGAAGAAGGTGTTTGAGATCAGAATATTGAATTATGAAGGTGTGGATATTTTATGACTTGTATCAGAATGTGGAACTGGCTTGCAAAACGTAAGTTATCAGTTCTTGGTGTTTTCTGGATACTTGTGTTGATCACACTTGTTTTTTTTGAAAATAGGCTGAAAAACCTATTTATACAAGTCATTGAGCGCACCCCTGATCTCGTAGGAAGTGGAGGTGATTAAGCAGTGGAGAGGTGGGGTTGTGTAAAAAGTGGTGATCACCAGGTTTCCATTACGAGGGAAAACTGGTCACACTTTCACCCACTACTCTCATTGCTGTTAACCGTTCGTTCTTTCCTGACACTTTCTCGTAATGGGCGCATTGCACGCCGTATGCTGTAAACCGCCAGACCAATACCCCAGTGATCATCCCCTAGTTTGTGACATGTTTGATGTCTCGAGTGAATGGGTCAAGTCGTGAAACTTGCCGCTTAAAGTAGCACATAGTGCTTTTAAATAAAATTATTTGTGAGATGAATATTCATAAAGCATCGTTTATAATTGATGCACATGAAGCATTGCTTTTAAACAAACTGCTGAAAACAATCGATGTGCAGGAAGCATCGTTGTTTTAGAGTTCGTCCAAATTAGTCGTGAGTTGAATATCTTAGAAAAGTAGCATAACCGGCCACCTTTGGGCGATCGTTTGAGAACCCTATGGGTGAGCTACCACTTGGTCGATCGCTCCCTGTGGAGGAGGGGTGGTCGGTGATCACGGCGTCATCCTGCTGGCCATCTAGAATCCGATTTAAACCGTCCGACCAGGCTAGCGAAGTTGGACGGACTGATAGACGCATTATTGTGTCTAATATGTCTCAATTGTATATATTGTTAGTATTCGATTTTGTATTTATTTTGTTATTTCATGTCTTTGTAGGTATTTTTAGAGAAATAAGCTCTTGCGAGGAAATTGGCTCGTAAAGTGGTGTTTTATACCCCAGGATAGAGTACTAAAGGCACCCCAGAAATGCACCGGAAGCACCCCATAAATACACCGGAGGAACCCCGAAAAAGTGTTGAAAACACCCCAGAAAAAGTGTTAAAGGCACCCACCAAAATTACTAAAGGCACCTTTAAAATGGATAAGGGCGCCCCCAAGGCAGCCGAGCTGCTAAAGGCACCCGCGTTTTGGATTCAGGGCACTTCACCCTCTTCGTTTGTAAATGAAAAAAGGCGGGAAAAAGAAGAACATAACTGCAGATTTCTCAGGGAGGATTTTGGACGTGATTTTATGCAATATTTTCGTGGATTTGGTTTGGTAATAGTCTGATACGACTAAACAAGGATGGTAAGGACCTTGGATTCGATTGGATATTGCAGAATAATAGTGTGGAAGAAAATAGAGGAGCACGAGTTTGCAAGGGTCTGTTACGGGATTACAAAGAGTTTGAGCGTGTTTGGATAGAGATTGGACGCTGCAGAAGCGTGAAGGAGTCAAACAAGGAGAGTTTGGAGTGAATTGGAATGCTACAGACGCGTAAAGAATAAGAAAAAAGAAAGAAAATATTCCCGTGGCTGGAAGCATTAATGAGAGTGATTCCGGATTTATTACAGTGATTTTGAGCCCCTGTCGAGTATATATAGGGTTCTGGGGATGCTTACAAAGGCTAGGGAGAATTGGGAGCAGCACAGAATCGGAAAATCGAAGTTGCAGGAAAAACAATTTTTCTGCTAGTGAAGAACTTACGAAGAACATAAGACGCTCAAAGACATTCATTCCTCAATAGTGCTTGTGACGGTTATTTGTTATCGTTTATTGTAACAGTTGAGTTTGTAACAAATATAAGTGTTACAAACCCGGTTTTTATCATTTTTCTCCCATTTCATCATTTGTGAACCATTTTTGAGCATTAATAAAGATGAATTTTGAGCATGTTTCCATGATGATGATGAGCTAATTCTCCCGTAATCAAGGCACGGAGGAAGCTATTGATGCATGAATAATTGGTAATTATTTTACTTTTCTCTAATTTGCATTTTATAATTCACTCAAATCACTTTAATTGTTTGCATAATTTTCTTAATTAGTTGTGATTCAATTAGATAGGTTATACTTTGTTTAGATAATCTATGCTTAAGGGATACAATTAATGTTTGAGAATATGCTTGATTATTTGTGAATTAAGAAAAAGAGATTTTAAAGATAATTAGAGTTTTGGAATTTTTACCATCATTCATTCATGTGTAATAGTGGAATCTAGTGTCTTGGTTATTTTCAATCTAAAAAAAAAAAACAAATTTGGATTTAAATTTTCTCTATTTTTAGTTTAAATAAGTCTAAAATCAATTGCTTTCACAAGTCTCAACGAACCTTTTTACTACAACAAAGTTGAAATCACATCAATTTTTGGCGCCGCCGACGCGGATTTGTTTTTAAGTTAGAGTTTTTAGATTTATTATTATTTCTTTTTTTTATTTTTATTTTTTTTAGATTTTTATTATTTTCTCTTTGTTCTATTTTACGTTTCCTTGGGTATATAATTTTTTGTGCTACAGGTTTGGAGTTTGGACCGAAAAGAATTTAAGCCAAAGACTTTGGTGACTAAGAGATTAGGAGCCAAAGATAAAAGCTAAAAGAAAAGGGAAAGAAAGACAAATATTTTAATTTATTTTATTTTATTAGGTTTTTAGATTTTATTTTTATTTTAGTTTTTATTTCTTAGATTTTCTTTAGATTTTATTTTTAGAAACTGTATATAGGGCTTTTTTTTTGTATTTTATTTTTATTTTTGGGACATTTGAACACTTGGACATTATTTTTATTTTTAAAACCCTACGGAAGGGTAGTTTTAAATATAAACTGTTTGCAGGGAAGGACGACGATTACGATATCGTCTCGGCCCCTCGGGTTCGTACATGACATAGGAGTCGTGGACCGAGTCGACTTCAGCGGTTCTTCGCCCGTCTGGTACGGGAGGTAATTTTTTCGAAACACCCGCGAATCCCCTTTCAGCGGGTTTACTGTCTGCCTTAAGGTGAATATATGTTGAGGACTGAATACGGACTTTAATTTCCTAGTAAAGGGCAAGGACTGGCCATACAAGATAAGGGTTCGGATTTCACCACCGTTCTCTTCTTGCCCGCCTTAGGAAAACATATCCTACGCGAACCCAAGCCTAAAATATTGACTAGAACGAGACCTATAGGGTAACGCGCTTAATAGGAAAGTCGTTCGAAAAATATTGGTTGCTCTTCTAAGCATACTTTGAAGTTCAGGAAGATTACTGTAAGTCGATTAGAGCCGCCTTGTAACTCAGGGAAGCGTTGCCAAAGAGGTGGGGGTATCAAAGCTCCTTTGAGCTTCCCCTACTTCTTTTCGACTCACTTTATTCGGATCGATCTAGAGAGGTTTGCTTAGATTGTAACGAATTCCTTTTCGAAGGATTAGAAGCTGGTCTAGAAACAATCTAAGTGGATCCATCATGCTTGTTGTTTGCTACAAATTTTTAGGTTTGTTTTGGTGGAGTCAGCCTGCTGTGTGTTTGCTTAGAACCTCCCTTCTTTAGGATTTTTATTTTTATTTTTATTTTTCTTAGTGTATGCCAAAATCGCTCAAGTCCATTAGTGAGCGTGCTTGGAAAAGAGACACTTTTGGCCGTTTGATTAGTGACGAGCCTAGAGGTTTTTCTTTTGAAGACGGGGAGCTCGAAGACTCCTCTTTGGAGAGCCCTGTTTTTGGAAACTTCAATTTTGAGAATTTAAGCCTTAGTGAGGAATTCACCCCTAGGATTTTTACTGTGCCAACAATGACAACTTTGAAGGAGTACATGTACCCAACTAGGACCAACCGACCATCGTGCATTAAGTTGCCAGCCTCTACGGCTAGTTATGAGTTGAAACCTGGTATTCTTCAGATGATCCCTATATTCTTAGGAAAAGATGATGAAAACCCTTACTTTCACATTAGGGACTTTGAAGAAATTTGTGGAACAATTAATATTAAAGACCTTAGTGAAGAAGTCTTGAAACTTAGGATGTTCCCCTTTTCCCTGAGAGATAAAGCCAAGACCTGGATGAACAACCTACCATCTGAATCCATAAAAACATGGCAGGAACTTATTGATGCCTTCTATTTTAAATTCTACCCTAAGCATAAAACTGCAGCTGTTAGGCAGAAAATTAGTACAAGTGTTCAACAAGAGGGAGAATCTCTTTATAGGTTTTTAGAGAGATTCAATGATCTCTTATCCCAATGTCCTCACCATGGGTTTGACAAAATGAAACTAGTAGGGATTCTTTATGATGGTTTAGACTATTTGACCAAAGCCACGGTCGAGTCTTTGTGCGCTGGTGAGTTCACTAGTAAAAATGCTAATGATGCGTTTTCCTTCTTAGAAGATGTCGCCGAAAAATCCCAACAGTGGGAGTCTTGTGTTGAACCCCCTAAACGACTCTTGATCAATAGAAGTAGCACCAATGTGGTTGATACAGGCTTTGGGTCTGATGCTAAGTTTACTGCTTTGTCTAAAAGGTTAGAAGCTTTGGAATTAAATCAATCTAAACATAGGTCTTTTGTTGAACTTGATAATAGGATTAGAGCCTCTCAAGTCTCTAGTTGTGGAATAGAACCCAGTAACTTGTTTTGGGAAGGTCAGGATAGTGAAGAGCAAGCCCATGCTGTCTATAACAATGCTAGATTTGAAAACCGACAGAAGTTTGACCCCTACTCAGAGACCTACAACCCTGGTTGGAGAAACCATCCTAATTTCTCTTGGTCTAAAGGACAGAGTCAAGGCCAGTCTAGTAATTCTCAGCCTCCCCTAGGTTTTGGTTATAATATTAACCCTTCAGGTCAAGCCCAGTTCCAGAACCCTTCTGAGAATAGAATAACTAGCTTAGAGGAATCTCTTAGTTTATTAAAAAGGAGCCAGGACATGTTCGTAAAGACCCAAGAAGTATTACTAAAAAACCAGGCTAGTTTTCAAGAGGAAACCAAGCAGAATTTTCAACATAATGCCAAGTCTCTTGCTAAGTTAGAACTTCAAGTTAGTCAAATGGCTAAGATTCACCTAGTCAACATCAAAACCATCTATGTTTTTCTATATCCATCTCTTAATCTATCAATGTGATTTGTTGACTCCGGATATTGATGTCCATAGTGAAACTATCTGAGTAGAGCTCTGTCACTTATATACGAATTTTAGTATGCTTGAGTGCAGACTTGTGTACAGCAATTGGAATTTCGCATCAGGGTACTTCCTCCCGTAATCAATAAGTATGCCAACCAAGGAGGTTCTTTAGTGCCATTTCAAGGTTCTGCATAGATAGCTAGGGTCTGGAGTAAAGGTTTTGTGGGTACACCTTTGGTAAACCCTCCCGAGACTATAACTCGGCCACTAGGGCCACCTAGGGGTTCAAAGGCTTGTTGCACACGCTAAGTGCAATCGCGATGCCTGCGACAGTGAGTTAGGATTTTATTTTGTAGATTAAATTTGCTCGGGACTAGCAAATAATAAGTTTGGGGGTATTTGATAGACGCATTATTGTGTCTAATATGTCTCAATTGTATATATTGTTAGTATTCGATTTTGTATTTATTTTGTTATTTCATGTCTTTGTAGGTATTTTTAGAGAAATAAGCTCTTGCGAGGAAATTGGCTCGTAAAGTGGTGTTTTACACCCCAGGATAGAGTACTAAAGGCACCCCAGAAATGCACCGGAAGCACCTTAGAAATACACCGGATGAACCCCGAAAAAGTGTTGAAAACACCCCAGAAAAAGTGTTAAAGGCACCCACCAAAATTACTAAAGGCACCTTAAAAATGGATAAGGGCGCACCCAAGGCAGACGAGCTTCTAAAGGCACCCGCGTTTTGGATTCAGGGCACTTCACCCTCTTCGTTTGTAAATGAAAAAAGGCGGGAAAAAGAAGAACATAACTGCAGATTTCTCAGGCGGATTTTGGACGTGATTTTATGCAATATTTTCGTGGATTTGGTTTGGTAATAGTCTGATACGACTAAACAAGGATGGTAAGGACCTTGGATTCGATTGGATATTGCAGAATAATAGTGTGGAAGAAAATAGAGGAGCACGAGTTTGCAAGGGTCTGTTACGGGATTACAAAGAGTTTGAGCGTGTTTGGATAGAGATTGGACGCTGCAGAAGCGTGAAGGAGTCAAACAAGGAGAGTTTGGAGTGAATTGGAATGTTATAGACGCATGAAGAAGAACAAAAAAGAAAGAAAATATTCTCGTGGCTGGCAGCATTAATGAGAGTGATTCCGTATTTATTACAGTGATTTTGAGCCCCTGTCGAGTATATATAGGGTTCTGGGGATGCTTACAAAGGCTAGGGAGAATTGGGAGCAGTTGGGAGCAGCACAGAATCGGAAAATCGAAGTTGCAGGAAAAACAATTTTTCTGCTGGTGAAAAACTTACGAAAAACATAAGACGCTCAAAGACAGTCGTTCCTCAATAGTGCTTGTGACGGTTATTTGTTATCGTTTATTGTAACAGTTGAGTTTGTAACAAATATAAGTGTTACAAACCCGGTTTTTATCATTTTTCTCCCATTTCATCATTTGTGAACCATTTTTGAGCATTAATAAAGATGAATTTTGAGCATGTTTCCATGATGATGATGAGTTAATTCTCGCGTAATCAAGGCACGGAGGAAGCTATTGATGCATGAATAATTGGTAATTATTTTACTTTTCTCTAATTTGCATTTTATAATTCACTCAAATCACTGCTTTGCAGAATTTTAATTGTTTGCATAATTTTCTTAATTAGTTGTGATTCAATTAGATAGGTTATACTTTGTTTAGATAATCTATGTTTAAGGGATACAATTAATGTTTGAGAATATGCTTGATTATTTGTGAATTAAGAAAAAGAGATTTTAAAGATAATTAGAGTTTTGGAATTTTTACCATCATTCATTCATGTGTAATAGTGGAATCTAGTGTCTTGGTTATTTTCAATCTAAAAAAACAAAAAACAAATTTGGATTTAAATTTTCTCTATTTTTAGTTTAAATAAGTCTAAAATCAATTGCTTTCACAAGTCTCAACGAACCTTTTTACTACAACAAAGTTGAAATCACATCACGGACGAGATGATTTGCGGGAGTTGTATGCTGTCGTTCATTGTATTTTAGGGTTTGAAGCCGTGCGGCCACCCTACCATTGGGCCAAACGATTTGTGGCGTTTTCCACTGATTTTGACAGGCCGATTAGGTATATGCACAGATGGGTTGCCGTTGAGTGTGCAAGCATCTCGTTGGCCTCCTGAAATTAAATCTAAGCCGTCCGAATAGGCTGGCGAAGATGGACGGGCGTGATCGATTTGCGGCAGTTGCGTAACGCTGCTTATTCAATTTAGGGTTTTATAAGCGCGTGATCGCCTTACTTTGGGCAAGCGGTTCGACGTGCTTCTGGATCGCCGCACGTAATTCGACCAGCTGGGGATGGAGATGAGCCATCGGCGATCATGTTAGTGCATCTTTGATCTTCTGAAATTGGATCTAAGCTACTCAATGTGGCTGCCGAAGATGGATGGTTGTGATCGATTTGCGACAGTAGTGTGTCGCCGCAACGCAAACTAGGGTTTTCAAATAGCGCTTTCACCATACTTTGGGCAGACGATTCGATGCGCTCCTGGTTTGCCGTGGACAAGTCGATTGACCAAGGATGTAGTTGGGTCGCTGGTGAACACGTCAGTACCCTTTTGATCATTCGAGGGAAGATCTAGACCGTCCAACTAGGCTAGCTAAGTTGGACGGATGTGATGAATTTGAAACCGTTATGGTCGGTCTTGGATCGTTTGAGCTCTTTTTCAACAGCGCGATCACCTATGTTTTGGTAAGCGTTCAAGGGTGTAACGGATGAGCTAAAGGGATTTTGACCGGTCGGGATGTTAGTGGGCCTGCTGGTGTTTGTCATGACGATCACCTAGTTCCGCTAGGAGTAGGCTAGGCTTGTTTAATGGTGTGGCCAAATCGTGTGGCTGTGATGGTTTCTTAAGACTGATATGGACAGTCTAGATTTTCCTTAAGGAATTTAAATGCGTTCGATCGCGCTAACTTTTAATTAAAAGGTGTGTAAACACGCTGATCTCTTAATCAGAGAATGATGTAGCCTACGTGAGTGTTTTCATGCAGGTCTCAATACTGACACTTCGGGAGATTCATGCTACTCCGCTGCGAGTGAACATTAATCGTCATGTCATGCCAATATTAAGAGTTCGGCTGGGAACATAGCATAAGAAAATACCAGGAAGGTCATGCATTAGTGAATAATGCAATAGGTTAAAATTTACAGAATATCTGTGATTGTTGCTTCACGCACCATTCTGGATAAATTTCGTAAATATGTTGAATTGCTCAATACATATGTAAGTGAAAAGGTTTATGCACTTATCACTTTCAAATGGCTTTGTTCCTTTGCAGGATGACAGCGTATTAAATACAGGGTTTTACGATTTTAGCCTTGAACTAAAAAACCACCATCAACAGCTACGTGGCGCAAGATCAAGAGACGAAGTATCCTACTACAATACAACCATATACACAATGTATACCCAACCACTTAGTCTTATACTATCTAGTCAGCCCTAAGGGCATAAATGTAATTCGATGTAACCACCTACCTTATAAAAGAGAAAGAGAAATAGGTTAGATGGGATCCTTTAGATGGTTTCTCTAGCTAAGGCTAGTTCTCTCTCTTGTCCTCCATAGGTCTTCTACTTCTTCACTAAAGCTCCATGAGAGCCTCCATTAATGGAGATCTTGTAATACCAATAAACATAGTGAAATCCCGTGGATGTAGGTCACAATTGACCGAACCACGTAAAAAAATGTGTCTCCCCTTTACTTTTATGTTCTTTATCTTGTTTGATGTTTGATTGTGTATGTTTGATGTGTGTTTTGATGGTTAAGATCATCTTGGGTGTAGTAGCAGAAAATATGCAACTACAATAGAGTTGTTCAATTGTTTATATTCTCATAGAAGTATACAAGACACAATTGAAACAAAATCGGATTGATTCATGAACATTAAACCACGGTTTGCAACGATTCCATTCCTTAATTTATATATGTATTTGTTCATGAGTATGAAATCATACTTAACCGATTTTAAAACATAAACCAATTTAGTTTGCAAACGGGTACGCAAACTTAAGTTCCGTACATTGGTCATGTCCGACATTTCGCAAACGGGTATGCATACTGTCATCCCCGACCTAACTCAGGTAGAACCGTTCGGATACTGGTATGAATACTTGGTTCTCGGACTTTAACAGTTAAAACCGTTCGCATACTGGTATGCAAACTTGGTTTCCGGACCTGAATCATACTACTACAGTTTGCATACTAGTATGCATATTGTGCTATATCCAGAAAATGGTTAATTGTTATAAACTCCCATTTGAATCATTGAAACATCCTTAGAAGACGACAATAGCTGTCTCACACAAACTATTATCTTATAAGTAAATTTCAAGTGATCGAATGATCAATACGAAACATTCCGAGTCTACATCAAATGACTTTCTCACACAAATCATGTAAGATGTTCCAAGGCAATTTTCACATGATTATCTTTTGACTCATTATTTAGTTTCCAACAAATAAATTGTTTCCAACTAAACTTGTCAAGAATAATGATGAATGTTGCTAAAGCAAAAAAGCTTCCAACACATTTTTAGAGAAAGATATATGCGAGTTAAACTCACTCGAAATATCAAATGTGTATAATGTAAAGTCTATATAGCTATACGACTTAGTCTCAATAGGAGATAAAATTAGAATAAACTTCTGAGTGATAGATAAGTTTTAGTCTCCACATACCTTTTATTGATGAAGTTCCTCCAAGCTCTCCTCAGTAGATCTTCGTCTTCAATCGATGAACGCAGTGAAGTCTAAAGCTCAAATATACATTCTATCATAGTCCGAGACATAGCTATAAGTAGATTAGAAATCAATACTTAAAGTTTTGATCACCTAAACTTGAAAAACAAGCTTGAGATAGCAACGCTTGCGAATTCGACAGAGTAGTGCTCTAACATTCTCGACCACCTCTGCTTCCCCAAACTTTGCACCCACTTCTACATCTTCGAGACTGTTCAACTTATCAATACGCTTTTCATTGTCCTTAACATTTTCCCATTCCCTGATATCTAGCTTTGCTTGGGTTATCATGTCCCCGACTCGTCCTCTTTGTTTCCACTTTGAACAACAAATCATGTTAAAACCATTAACAAAACCGTAACTGAGTAACAATACACATCAGGTACTCGAGAGTTGTATCTTTGTCCTATATCTGGGGCCTCTCATATGCTCGTATCACTCGAGTATGCGAAGCGTTTAGGTACCATGGCATGTAACCCGAAATTGCCTCATCATCTGTTTTCGAATGGCCATCCATATCATGTATCTTATACCTTCTCTTATCCGGTATTTATACTTTTTTTTGGTAAAAAAGTATTTAGACTTTGGTAAAGGGTTGTGAACAATCTCAATATCATTATCCAATGACTCTCTTTTGGTCTCATCGATAGAAAACTTCTTGTGCTCCATAGGAATTTTTTGTACGTATCAGCATTGTCTTGCGACTCTCGTCGGGTTGTACATTACATATCCTCTTGGGTGAAACAAAGGTCCAAAATGAATTTATTGCTCGACGCACCCAACCATATTTCATTTTATAGCCAAATCCTCTTGTAAGGGTCAAAGACAACATCTTTTGTCATCAAGTTTTCCAACTGGCATCTCAACTTCGGATAATCCACATCTTGGGACTTAGACTTACTGTTGTAGGTGTACATGTCTCCATAACACTGGCCGTTCCATTGGTTTTTCAGAAAATCCCTTTCAGTAAATATTGGGAAGTGCAAATATATCCACACCTGCAGAAAAGTCATATTCCCTCCGATTTGGTTCCTTTCAGCCCTAGAATCCTTTCTCAACTCGTTCAACAAGTATGTAAGGATGGCAGTGACCCAAGAGTATTCGTGAATCTTATCAAATGGTTACAACAGATGAATAAAGTTGGCGCTCACACGGGCACCGGAAATGTCGGGGAAGATAACATATCCAGGGATGTAGAGGACATACGCATTGGCTGTAGCGAAGATACGTTCCTTGGTCATCTATTTTCCTCAGCACGAAGCTTCTTTGTTCCCATGTAATTGTACCTCAAGCATGTGATACTGAATATCCTCTGCTTTTCTTGGCCTACTAGCATCTCTGACTTGGTCTTCTCCCCCATCCCATTAGAACACTGTTTGGACCATATAATTATAAAATGGGCTTAATAGGATCTGCAGCCCATTAGACTTAAGTAGAAATATTGGGTCATGGGTTGGAGCCTAAGTCTATTAAGGTTCAAAAACCTAATATATTAGCCTTATTAAAGGTGACTACATTCATTGTACCCAAAAAGGTGGATGAATTTGTTAAGGGTAAGACCAGGCATTAATTCAAACCAAGAAGTTAGAATTAATCTTGATTTGTATCTAGTCAAAATACCTTAATTAATCTGCTCATCCTAAAAGAATGGAATGAATAAAGGTTAATTATTGGACCAAGTACATTTTCAAATGTCTAGATACATAATTCTGATTCTAATAATGAGGAACCTGGAAGACATTTAGTCTAGGTATATCATCAAAATGAATGCAGACAGGTAATTGACTGGATGCATACCCTCTATTACCTATAAATAGAGGAGGGATTTCAACAGTAAAGGTACACAATTCTAATCCTTTTCTTTCCACTAAAACCTGTTAAGAGCTCTTTACTCATTGAGGCATCGGAGTGTCCTTGCAGGTACCCCCCCCCCCCCCCTCATGTTCTTCATTCATCAAAAGTATTAGAAAGCCAAGAGCATTAAAGAGCTGAGTAGGATCTTTTCCATCATCAAGAACGTATCACAAGGAAAAGTTGTGGATCATCTCAACGGTTTTCAAATCATCAATCAGGAACATTTTTGCTACAACATCTTTTGGCGCCCACCGTGGGGCAGAGAAGGATTCTTCAAAAACATCAAGATTCATGGCAACATCACAGGAAAATCGAAATGATGGGAATGACAACATCGACACCAGAGTCCGAGGAAATCATAGCAACGTCGATCACCCATTTCAGGAAGGATTTGAAATGTCACCGGCAACAACAGCATCAAGGTGTCCTTCTGCAAGAACTTATCCCTAGGGGATAAGTAGAGGAAATCGATGGGTACGTATCTCAACTCCACCTTTAAGTGATACTGCCAATCTTAATGTATCTCCAAGGGGAGGTAACCAACCCCAAACAAATATGCTAAACTCGCGTCCGAACTCCCTCGCCAATAGGGGCCTTCGTTTGGCCTCGCGTATTTTGCAAGCGGATAGGGCAGTGGAAACACCCGTAGATTTGACTCTGCAAGAAAGATTGCAAGAGTTAGAAAAAGAAAACAGACTACTGAAAGCGTCTCTGGTAAAGAGACCACAAACTGGTAGCACCCAACATTCAGAAAGTGCCACTTCGCACCGACATGCACGACCTTCACATGAGGGTTGGCGAGCACGATAGGGGCGGAATGATCGCGACGGGATACATAGATCACCCGAAAGGCAAGATACTAAGGATCATGGGCTGAATCACCGCTACGAAAGCAATCGCTTCCTCGAAGAAGCAGAGCGACAATCTGGACCAAGCAATTGGCAGAACAACATGCGTGAAAGGGAGTAGTACCTCAACGATCGAAGAATAAAGGAATACCTCAACGGGCGAAAAAGAAAGGAGTATTTTGACGAAAACCGACGCTCGAAGAAACATAAACATGAGAAAGCAAAATCGAGGCAGAACAAGGAGTTAGTCAGAAATGAACGAATCCGTCGATAAACTGAAGGAGATTCGTCACAAATTGAGGAACTTAATAAAAGAAAGCTAGGCGAAATGATCGAGCAGGTGCTGGCTCAGAAACAATCCAGGGAAGAAAGGCTACAAGTCTTAGCGATGAAAAGGTCGATGGACTCACCTTTCGTCAAAGAAATAAGGCGGTTCCGCCCACCAGCAAACTTTGTGCAGCCTCAGTTCAAGGAGTTATTCGATGGAAAGAGCGGCGATCCGGTGGAACATGTCCAACATTTCCAAGCTTCAATAAGTCTGTGGGGATATAACGATGAGTTGTTATACAGAACCTTTCCTATGACACTGACAAGTAAAGCTTTGACTTGGTTCTCACAATTGGAATCAAATTCAATTGCGAACTTTGGGATGCTGTCAGACGCATTTTTCGAGCAATATAAGATCAATCTGGGAAGTAAAAAAGGTAGCAGTCACTTATTTGGATTGCATCAAGAAACAAATGAAAGTATGGCAACTTTCAACCAACAGAAGTCGGCGCGGTTGATGCTGGGCTCATCATTGAAGCATACATGAATGCCTTGCCTTATGAAGAATTCGAGATATTCAATTCCTTAACCGTGCAACCGGTAGGAAACCTCAAAGAATTATATGCAAGGGAAGATAGCTATGCAAGGGAAGAAAAGGAAAAAAGAGCAAAGCTGTCAAGGACGAAAGGGGCAGAAGAAATGCCATCCAAAGTGAGATGCCACCCAGATGAAGACTCCAAGAAGAAAAATCGTGAAAGCTCTAAAAGACGAAGTGAAGAAGCAAGCGAGTCTAAAAGGGGACAAAGGAGAGATGGAGTGAAGTTTCCAATCCTTAACATTGGACTAGGATAACTCCACAAGAAGATCAGAGATTCGCTCCCTATCCCGAGACCGTTATTCGAAGATACTAAAGGCAAAAGAGATAAAATAAAATTTTGTGCTTATCATAACGACCATGGGCATACCACAGACACCTGCCGAACGCTAGCGTCCGAAGTCCAGAAAATGGTCGACGAAGGAAAACTCCAACAGTACATGAAGAAAGACCTATCACGTATCAATGCACTAAATCTGCAAGAAATATTAGTGAGCCATGCAAAAATCGATGCTGCTTCAAGAAAAGCTCATGAAAATGCGACGCGCTTGAAGATACGGCAAATACAGGATTGGAGAATTTCGAACAAGGTGCATTATGTCAATCTGATAGGCACCGAAAATCTAGAAGAAGGGAAGACAGAGATATCATTTACAAATGCCGATTTTGACGGAGTTTATCGTCCACATAATGATGCGATTGTTATTCTAGCCCTCATTGGAATGTACAAGGTACGACGTGTCTTGATTGATACTGGGAGCTCGATAAGCGTCATCTTTTCTGGAGCATACTCCTCAATGAATCTCAATGAAGGACAAGTTGAAGCAGACGACAATCAAATTGTTGGGTTCAGTGGCGAAACTGTGACTGCAGTTGGGATGGTCAATTTACCAACCACTGTAGGAGGAAAAACGGTCATGCAATATTTCTCACTTCTTGATTGCCGTGCACCTTATAATGCTATACTCGGTCGTGATTGGATCAATTCCATGGAGGTAATAACTTCAACGATTCATCAATGTTTAAAATTTATCACACCGGCAGGAGTGGTAAAGGTCAAAAGAGATCAAGTGGCATCACACAAATGTCATGAAAGCGCAATGGCGGAATACCGGAAGTCAGAAGTGAAGGGATGTGAGATACTACAAGTCGATAAGAAGTTATAGCAACCACAACATTTCCCTCTCACCTATCAGGAGAAAGGGAAAGAAGGGCCACCGACGGTCGAAAGGCTAATAGAGGTACAAATCGGAGATCAAGAAGAGCACACTACCTACATCGGAGCATAACTACCAGAAGATGAACGTAAAAATCTGATTTCTCTTTTAAAAGAAAAGAAAGATGTATTCGCTTGGAGATTGAATAACATGCCAGGAATCGACCCCACCATTGCCTGTCATCGGCTAGATATCCGAGAGAATTATAAACCAGTGAGGCAAAAACCACGCAAGATGGCTCCGGAACGTAAAGCGAAGGTTGCAAAAGAGATAGAAAGGATGCTAGAAGCAGGCATCATCAGACCAGTACGATACCCGAAATGGCTGGAAAATATTGTTGCGGTCCCAAAAAAGAACGGTAAAATCAGAGTGTGTATTGATTTCACGAACTTGAATAAACCATGTCCAAGTGATCCATATCCGTTTCCCAGAATCCCGAACTTGGCCAATGCCATATCTGGATATGAACGGTTATCTTTTATGGATGGGTACTCTGGTTATAATCAGATACCATTGTGTAAAGATGATCAAGAACACACTGTATTCATTACCGATAAAGGTGTTTACTGTTATGTCGTCATGCCATTTGGTCTAAAGAATGCCGGAGCAACTTATCAGCGTCTAGTGAATGAGATGTTCAAAGATATGATAGGTAAAACTATAGAAGTGTACATCGACGATACGGTGGTGAATCCGAACAAAAGTTGTCTCATCTCTTAGACCTCTAGAAAACATTCGAACGATTGAGGCAATATGGAATTAAGTTGAACCCAGCTAAGTGCTCATTTGGGCTCACATCCGGGAAGTTTCTTGGCTACATGATGACACGGAGAGGAATTGAAGCAAATTCAGAGCAGATCAGGGCAATACTCGATATGCCATCACCAAGAAACAAAAAAGAAGTGCAAAAGCTTACTGGGAGGTTGGCCGCTCTCAATCGATTCATATCTCGAGCTTCAGATAAGTTCAAGCCATTTTTCCAAAACTTAAAGAAAGCAAAAAGTTTTGGATGGAACGAAGATTGTGAGCACACTTTTAATGAAATCAAAAGGTATTTAACTTCACCTCCAGTCCTTTCAAGTCCAAGGATGGGTCAAACCATTTATATATACCTTGCTGCAAGCGATTACGCTGTAAGTGCAGTTTTATTCATACGGGAACCTCATGAGAAACCTGTCTACTTCGTTAGTAAATCCCTAACGGAGGCGGAGACAAGGTACTCAAAGATTGAGAAAGTAGCACTTGCACTGGTACACGCGGCAAGACGTCTGAAACCTTACTTCGGAGGAGGACGACAGATTGTGGTATACACAGAATACCCATTAAGAAAAGTGCTTGCCGAAGAAGATGATTCAAGCAGGCTTGCCACATGGGCAACCTACCTCGGCGCTTATGGGATCACCTATGAGCCAAGAACAGCCGAGAAAGGACATGCACTAGCGTCATTGATGGCAGATTTTCCTGTAAATGATATTCCATTATCAGGGTCAACCATCGACGAAGAAATCCTACAAGAAGTAGAAGGAGATCCGATTCCTCTACCATGGGAATATTCTAAGACAGTCAAAATATTCTCGAGCGAAAGAAATGTACCGACTAATTTCGTGGATCCATCAGAGTTACCAGAAGACGGAGAAATACTATGGAAGTTATACACCGACTGGTCCACAAATACCAACGGAGCTGGCGTTGGATGTTTATTGGTCTCTCCATACGGGTTGCAGATGGAAAAGGCTATTCGGCTAGGATTCTCAGCCTCCAACAATCAAGCCTAGTACGAAGCAACAATATTCGGCTTAAAAACTGCATTACACCTGGGGGCGCGAAGAGTGAAACTGACAACTGACTCAATGATAATGGCACAACAATTTACTGGGTCATATAAGGCGAAGAATGAAAAATTAGCATCTTATCTCGAATGTATAACTGAACTGGCAAAGAAGTTCGACGTTTTCAGCATCGAGCAAAAACCGAAGGTGGAGAATAGACATGCAGATGCACTTGCATACCTATCATCAGCTGTGGAGTCTGATACCACAAGGTATATCGTTGCCGAGTTCCAGGAATTTCCAAGCATTCAGGCTGGTTCTTCTGCAACAAATCTTATATGCAACAATGAAGTTGGTGAATCTATGCAAGATAATTCACCGGAAGAAAAAGAGAGTGATCCCATGGATATCGAAGACTGGAGATTGCCATATATTCGTTACCTACAAGCTCAAGAACTTCCAGAAGATAAATATCAAGCTGGAAAAATATCAAAAAATGCATGGAGGTACATATTGATCGAAGGTGAACTCTACAAAAAACCAATTGCAATGGAGCCATATTTGCGTTGTGTGACTCCAGATGTAGGGAAACAGTTGATGGCCGAAGCACATGAAGGATGTTGCAGAAATCATTCAAGTGGAAGGAGCTTAGCACACAAACTCTTATCTCAGGGAAAATTTTGGCCTTACATGCAAAGGGACGCAAAGGAATACGCTAAGAAATGTGTGCCATGTCAACTGCACGGCCCCCTTCTAAAAAGGCCATCAAACGAGTTGCACCCCATTATGAGCCCTTGGCCCTTCAGTATGTGGGGATTGGACATCATAGGTCCATTTCCTACTGCACCTGGGGGCGTCAAATATTTGCTAGTAGCAACTGAATATTTTACCAAATGGGTAGAAGTAGTAACCTTGGTACGAACTAAAGCAGTTCATGTCCGAAATTTTATTTGGGAGAACATAATATGCAGGTTCGGCGTACCATCTACTATCATATCTGACAACATAAAGCAGTTTGACTCACAAACGATAAAATCCCTCTGCGAAGGATTACATATCAAGCACAATTTTGCCACCCCCTATTATGGACAGAGTAACGGGAAAGCTGAAGCAACCAATCGAGTGATCCTGGACAACCTTAAACAAACTCTCGACAAAGCTAAAGGGAGATGGAAGGAGTTCTTACCCGGAGTCTAGTGGGCATACAGAACAACACCAAGGTGGTCGACAGAATTTGCGCCATTTACATTAGCTTACGGAGTGGAAGCTGTAGCTCCAGTGGAATTGCTTGTCCCAACAACAAAGACACTAGCCGAACGTTCAGGCCAAAACTCGGAGATCCTAGCAAGAGATAAAGAACTCCTAGAAGATGTTCGAGAAGAAGCATCTAGAAGGTTGGTCATTTATCAACAGTCCATGAAGTTTCAATATAACAAGAAAGTTCGAGAACGGGTATTTCAGCCAGGAGAACAGGTGTTACGCAAGACCAGGCCTAGCACACTTGATCCCAACAGTGGAAAGTTGAATGCTAATTGGGAGGGTCCTTACCTCATTGATAGGCCTGCTGGCGGCGGAGCATACTGGCTAAAAAAATTCAATGGCCACATAGAGCCAAAACCATGAAATTCTTTTAATTTGAAAAAATTCTATCATTAATGTAATAATCATTTCCCTATAATAAATGATTTTTATCTACGCTTAAAGATCAGACTAATATGGATGGATATCCATGACGAGAAGGTCAGAGCACGGCAATGACAATACGGTGTTCATATTCTCTAATTAGGAGAGGCATAGCTCATGAGGTAAACCTAAACGATTGCTTAATTTGTTTTGCAATATGCGTATTTCATAGTCCTATAACAAATTCATAATTCACATACAAGTGCACAATTCATAAAAAAATGCATGATGCACACACTTTGTTATTAGCCAGAGTCGTTTAGTAATAACACTCGCATAGCTAAGATCGGACATAAATTTCGGGCATACTAGCCAGAGCTGTTAAATAATAACTCTCGCACAGCTAGCACCGATCCCAACTTTTCTTTGATTAGAGGAAATATTTCAAAAAATATTACTTGCACGGTCTTAGCCAATACTTGCGCAAATTTGCGAGCAAGCTAAACCGGTTTAGCACAGGCTCAAGAATAGCAAGGACCTTGTTCCATGGGCAATGGAACCCCATCTCAGGGCAGTGAGAACTAAACAAATTGTCTTTGATTAGAGGGAATATATATATAACCTTCGCACAATCTTAGTCAATCTTGCGCGAATTTATAAGCAAGCTAACTAATATTAGCGCAGGCTTAAAATAAGCAAGGACCTCGTTTCATGGGCAATGGAACCCCGTTCTAGGGTAATGAGAATTCAAAATTGGAGAGGTTGCATAACCAGACAAAAAAATAAATAAAATAATGATTTTATTTCAATAAAGATTCCTAAGGAACAAACTAAAAAAAATAAAAATGCTAACGCTTCGGAAATGAAATAAAGTTTTCTAGTGATACCTTCAAGTCATCTTCAAGATCTTTAATCTCCATATCCTCAAAAGCTATCTCGGAACGGAGGCGTTTGATCTCAAGGTCTCTGTTAGCAAAGGCGGCTTGAATCACGTAATCCCGCTCAACTGCAGCAGATTTCAATATTTGATTCGCACGATCCAATGAAGATAGAAGGAGAAACATGTTCATATTGCAGTTTCCAAACATTTCTTCTTGGTCAGTAATTTGGGCATAAGCCTGACGATCCTTGGGTAGAAGGCAGCCATTTGCCAAGCCTTTGGCAACATCGGGGTCGAAAATAGCAAAGTCTTCTTCGGTGATTCGAACACCATTCGTCTTGAAAGGGACTGCCAAAAAATTTGGAGTAATATCAGCGGGATCTATTTCATCAAACAATTCATTCAAGGACTTCTTTAAGGCGACATCGGAGTGTATATCGGGGAAGCCTGATTCATTCTTGAAGAAGAATCGATCGAGTCAGTAGAAATATTAATGACTTTATCCGGAGATGGAAAAAGTCTCTGCCTCACACACTTCACCTTCATCCTGGGAGTTCTCTTTAGAACCATCTTCTTGTTTGCTTTGGGAGCATTTTCATGAGTACACCTTTTCCCTTTGTCATATGCAAAATATTCAGAGGAGAAAAAAAATCAGCTAACAAGCATGGATCAGCTGCGCCAATTTAATTACAAGATGGAGACACAGATCTATACACTGGTTAGTATGGTATAAAGAAAAGAAAAAAAGGAAAAAGTTGAGAGATTTCGTCTGCTTGCGGCATAACTATGCTAATATACACCAAAACATAAGCTATGATTACTTTTTCATTGTGTCAGAAGAAGAGACATAGAAGCTAGATATATTTCACTCACCTCTTATCAATATCGGATATTAAGTGAGAGAAAATTAAATAAAAGCTAAAGCAATAAAGCTAACTATCAGTGTAATTTATATCCAGAATTCACAGTTAGATAGATACTGGACTGGACTCTATTCAAAAGGAGAAAAAGACTTCTTCGAAGACTGCGTTTGTTACGGAACATGCAGTCATATATGTGGGTCAAAGGAATTATGAGCATAACAGTATGTCACGTGGGAGTAACCAATTAAACAAGGAAGGGAGCGAGGGACATTTCTTATCTCTCCTGCGTCAGAAGGATTCAACAGGGATGAATACCTTATATAAAAGTACGAGATATATTGGAGTTAACTTACTCCTTGTTGCTTACTAAATGTTTGGTGGTCAACACATATCAGCTGGGACCCAAACAAGTGACGAAAAAAATTCAAGCATCCCTGAACCACACGTTACACTTTATACATCTTTCATTTCATTGTCTAAAGGGAAATGCAATAAGATTCTATGTATACTAACGGCCGGCAGACGCAATACTTATTTATCAAATGTCAAGCTTTACTCCGGCTACAAATAATCGGGCGCATCGTTTCGACACGTAGCATGGGGGCGACAGAGTACGACTGCGGAACAACCGGTGCAGGACACTTTTCTTAATCCACCGATAAATTGAGAATTATGAGGGGGCGATGTTTGGACCATATAATTATAAAATGGGCTTAATAGGATCTGCAACCCATTAGACTTAAGCAGAAATATTGGGTCATGGGTTGGAGCCTAAGTCCATTAAGGTTCAAAAACCTAATCTGTTAGCCTTATTAAAGCTGACTACATTCATTATACCTAAAAAGGTGGATGAATTTGTTAAGGGTAAGACCAAACATTAATTCAAACCAAGAAGTTAGAATTAATCTGGATTTGTATCTAGTCCAAATACCTTAATTAATCTGGTCATCCTAAAAGAAGGGAATGAATAAAGGTTAATTATTGGACCAATTACATTTTCAAATGTCTAGATACATAATTCTGATTCTAATAATGATGAACCTGGAAGACATTTGGTCTAGGTACATCATCAAAATGAATGCAGACAGGTAATTGAATGGATGCATACCCTCTATTACCTATAAATAAAGGAGGGATTTCAACAGTAAAGGTACACAATTCTAATCATTTTCTCTCCACTAAAACCTGTTTAGAGCTCCTTACTCATTGAGGCATCGGAGTGTCCTTGCAGGTACCCCCCTCATTTTCTTCATTCATCAAAATTATTAGAAAGCCAAGAGCATTGAAGAGCTGAGTAAGATCTTTTCCATCATCAAGAACATATCACGAGAAAAAGTTGTGGATCATCTCAATGGTTTACAAATCATCCATCAGGAACATTTTTGCTACAACAAACACATTCTTGGTGAACTCGTAAATCTTGTCCCACTCAAGCTCTTGCGCGTAGCCTTTGTGCTTCACGGCTTTACCTTCTATGCTTATCCCTATAATAAACTTTGCATCATTTGGAGTTATCGTCATTTCGCCAAATGGAAGATGCAAAGTATCCGTTTCCCAGTAATATCTCTCGGCAAAGGCGGAACAAAGAGATTTGTCGTAACTAAGTACCAAATTGTCAACCGCGGACAACAACCCCGTAAATTTTACTAAATCGATTAGTTCTTCAACGGTGATTCTGTTAGAGCACTGCTCGGTCGAACTCGCAAGCGTTGCTATCTCAAGCTTGTTTGTCAAGTTTAGTTGCCAAAACTATAAGTCTTGATTTCTAGTCTACTAGCTAAGTCTCGGATTAGGATAGAAAGTGCAGTTGAGCTTAGACTTCACGACGTTCATCTATTGAAGACGAAGAACTACTAAGGGGAGCTTGTGAAACTTCATCGACAAAAGGTATGTGGAGACTTGAACTCATCTATCACTCAAAAGTCTATCTACTCTGTCTCCTATTTGAGACAAAAGTCGTATAGCTATATAGACTTCAACTATACACATTTGATATTTCGAGCTGAGTTTAACTCGCTTACATATTTCTTGAAATATGTGTTGGTAAGCTTTCTTTTTAACCAAGTTCATCTTATATTCTTGACGAAAGTCAAAAGATGATCATGTGAAAATCGCCTGGTAACATCTTACATGATTTGTTTGAGACAATCATTTAATGTAAGCCTGGAATGTTTCGTAATGATTATTCCAATAACTTGAAAATTGCTTTGATGCTAATAGTTAGTGAAAATAACTATTGTCATCCTCTAAGAATGTTTCAATGATTGAAATAGAGTTTAGAACAATTGGATATAAGCATAGTATGCGTACTTCCATATATGTAATCCATGTCCGGGAACCATAGTATGCATACCCGTATGCGTACTGGTTGGTTTGTAAAAGTACAAGTACCTAGTACACATACCGGTACGGGTACTGGCGTAAGGTTTGGGTCCGGGAATTTATGATGAGTTTGGAGGTATGCGTACCCGTTCGCATACTGGCAAACCCAAACTTAGTACGGCCACTAAGGTATGCGTACCCGTTTGCATACCTGAGTAGATGATTTTCTAAAATCAGTTTGTTCATGAACTAATACATTTATATAATAAGAAATGCAATCTTTTGCAAACCGTGGCTATAATGTTCATGACTTGATTCGAGTGAATCAAAATCGATTTTGCTTCAATTATTTCTTGTATACTTCTATGAGAATATAAACAATTGAACAACTCTAGAACTAGTTTCATTTGAGTCATTTGAACTAGTTATGGTTAAGATGAATATGGTTGATATGAAAGTGTTCATATGGCTAACTTCGGTTAACTATTGTTGAGCCAATAAGGTGTACACGTTTAGGTATGGTTAATCATATCTAAATTAAGGTACATTTCATTTGTGTATAACAAGCTAAGTTTTATCTAACGGTTGAAATATATTAGCTTGAGTCTAATCAGGTTTTCATCTAACAGTAAATATTGAATGCTTTATTACAAAGGTAATATTGATTTCAAACCCTGATTTGAAGACTATATAAAGGAGAAATCTAGCAACTGGGAAACTTAATCCCCACACCTCCTATGTGATAATAATTGCGAGTAGAGTCGATTCTCCTTTAACCTTAGGTTTTTCACGAAACCCTATAGGTTAACGACTTGAAGACTTCATTGGGATTGTGAAGCCAGACCCAACTATATTCTCTGTAGTTGCGTGATCTGATCTTACTGTTTTCTATCGTGATTGAGTACTATCTTCTCTAAGATTGGCTCGAGATTTAATCTCTGATAGGCAAGATAAAAAGTAGTCACAAACATCTTCGTCTCATCGTTTGTGATTCCACAATATCTTATTTCGCTACCATACGATTAAGATTATTTTGAGGTGATTGATATTTCTAGGTTGTTCTTCGGGAATATAAGTCCGGTATATCAATTGGTTCCTGTTCACCTTGATTTATAAAAAGACAGAACAAAACTCATAGGTTTATCTGTGGGAGACAGATTTATCTATTCAATAGACTTTTCTGTGTGAGAAAGATTTGTTTATCAAGTCATCGACTTTGGGTCGTGAAACTCTTAGTTGTGGGTGAGATCACCTAAGGGAATCAAGTGCGTAGAATCCTGCTAGGGTTCAGAGACGTAAGGAGCGTAACTGTACCTTGATCAGTGTGAGATTGGTTATGGCTCATTACATTCCAGTCCGAAGTTAACTTGGAGTAGGCTAGTGTCTGTAACGGCTTAATACAATGTGGTGTTAAAATCTGGACTAGGTCCCGGGGTTTTTCTGCATTTGTGGTTTCTTCGTTAACATAATTTCTGGTGTCTGTGTTATTTCTTTTCCGCATTATATTTTGTTATATAATAGAAATATCACAGGTTGTGCGTAAGTTCAATCAATTGTGAATCCGACCTTTGGTTGTTGATTAAATTGATTGACACTTGGATATTGGTTTTTGATACCGTCCAAGTTATTTCTTATATTCAATCGGGCTCGCGAATTCCTATTTGTTTGATTGCAGATTGAATTGAGAAATTTAGATATAACTCTTTCATATTTCCATTGATTGAGTCTGACTGTCTAGTTGATTCTCTTGGAATTATATTGGAGTTTTCCATACAGATTGCTAAACGAAATATTGGGTGTGGTTGTTAGACCCCCGCTTTTTCAATTGGTATCAGAGCAGGAAAACACGTTTAAGACCTCATAAGTATGTGTTTGTAACGATCTGACTCTATGGACAGAGGTGTTATCCCTATAAACGTACCACCAGTCTTCGATGGATCAAATTACTTATGGTAGAAAATTGCTATGCGTGCCTGTCTTCAAGCGCGTGATTTTCAAACATGGGTTTATGTTGTTAATGGCTATGATCCTCCAATGGTTACAGTAGACGGTGTATCTATTGCAAAGGATATTGGTAGATATGAACCTAACGAGATTCTCGCTGCAAAGCAAAACTCTGACGGTTTAAATGCTATCATACATACCATTACCCCAGATCTTCAGCACCATGTGGCTACGTGCACTCAGTATAAAGATGCGTGGGATATCTTAGAGACTGTATTCGAAGGAAATTCCTCTAAGAAAGAAGCTAGGCTTCAAAACCTATGTTCTGATTGGGAAAACCTTCGTATGGCTGATGAGGATTCATTTGATGAGTTTAATCATAGAGTGTCTGAAATTGTTAAGGCATCTTTTGCGTTGGGTAAGACTATTCCTGAAAAGAACATTGTGATGAAAATTCTCAGATCGTTGCCAGCCAAATACGATTCTAAGAAGCATGCCATCGTTGAAGGAAATAACCTTAACACACTTTCCAGAAACACCTTGGTTGGGAAGTTAAAGATCTTTGAACACTAAGTTACTTGATAAAAAGTAAGAGTATTGGCATCTCTGAAGATGATCCTACTGAGACTGATTCTTTAGATGAAAATCTTGACCATTCAGTCTCTTTGATCACAAGACAGTTTAGAGATCTTCTTTTGAAGAGAAGTAAACGGTTCACCAGAGACAAACCTGAAAAAACGGGGATACAACAACCACACACAATATTTCATTTGGAAATCTGAATGGACTAACTCCAATATACTTTCAAGAGAATCAACTAGACAGTCAGACTCAATCAAAGAAAAGTATATCCAAGAGTTATATATCTCTCTCAACACAATCAGAGTTAAATAGAAACAAGTCCGTAAACCTGATTATAGTGTGTGAGTTCTTGGACGGTATCAAACCAAATATCTTTTGTTTTTATCACTACCTATTTAAGACCCACCGTGTATAAACCTCTTTAAGCAACAATCACTAAAGGAATATTTCAACATGGTGTTCACTTAAAACAGGGTTAGTCCAGACTGGTCTAACAATGTGAAAAAGACAAAGTCAAGTGTCCAAGATCAATCAAGTCTTATCCAACAAACAAGGTTGGATTTAACAACTATAATTGATTAACGCACAACCTGTATTATTTCAATTATATTAAGAAAATATATTACGGAAAAGAAATAACATAGACACCAGAATTTTGTTAACGAGGAAACCCAAATGCAGAAAAACCCTTGGACCTAGTCAAGAATAAACACACACTTATTATAAGATGTTACACCAATTTCCTACTACCTATTCGAACTAGATGTAATACCTGCTTCAGCTGTATTCAAGCACTTGTAGAACTCCTAGCAGAACACGGAATCTCTTTAGGAATTTTTCTCGTATAACTTCTAGCAGAATACAAATTCTCTTTAGAAGTTAATTATTCTAGAAAATCTTCTGGCAGAACAAAGTTCTCTTCAGAAGATACAACAACAAGGTTGATACTTTTCGATCTTTTATTTTCAGAAAACAGCGAATTGATTTCCCTTTAGATGTAAATCAAGGTTTTGGAAATCTTGTGTTTGTTTTGAGAAACACAATTACTAGGTAAAAGTAATATCAAAACAAACTTGTAGATTAGGGTTTATTACACTCTTCAAAAATAAGAAGAGAAACCTAATGATTCTACAACAAGAACAACTAGAATAAATCTAAAGATATCTTGTTTAAAACTTCTTAACGATTTATACGAGATACCTTAACCGAAGTTTTCTTTCTATCTTCCGATTTCGACTAACAAGTGTTGGTATACGATCAGAAACTGAAATCTATAAAAACCTAGGGTTTATGATCAACAACTCTTGAATGGTTTTAAATTAGAAGAGAAAACCATAGAATAGACAAGAGGTGAAAAACCTAGATTACAAGTTGTATAATCAATCATGAAGATTAAATCCAACTCGGCTTTGTGATCCCCAATACAAAGACTTTTATCTCACTCTTGTTCACGAAGAACAGAAGACATGGAAAACAACCTTATGAAGCTTACACCAATTTTCCAAAGGGGATAAAAACGTGTAACACTCACGAACCCTTTATTTATAGTGAACAAGGTAGCTTGAAAGCTAAGCAAAGCTATTTTCCTTTTTCAAGACTCTCGTAATATTGGGAGTCTTTCCTAAGTTACAGCTCTTGCCAAAATAATTACATAAATAATTAGTTTAGCAAATATTGTATTAATGTGAATAAATCACAATTTATCTTAGGAAGGAATTAAAAGAAATCACAAACACTTTAATATGGTAATCAAATATGTTTGGAGTAATAGCTATCTTGCCTAGATAAGGAAACATCAAATACATGACTAAAAAAGGCCTCTAGTCACGTAATTGGGATCAGGTCCGTGAACCGTTACAAACAGTTCATGGATTGTTTCCTACTAACGAACTGTAACAGTTTCAGCAACACTTAAAACTGTTACTTTAATAAATCACTTATAACTTCATCGTTATAACTCGAAATTGAGTGATTCTTGGCTCGTTGAATTCGTAAGCTAATTCACTATAACATGAGAACCTTTTCAGGGATAAAGGTTATTGTCACAAAATTCATGGCTCAAATAACCTCGAGTATATATACATAAATGTACATTAACCGTCATAGGAATTGTTCCATAGAGTGAGCATTTGTTTCAATAGATTAGAAAGGTAGAATTGAACAAGAATCCAAATGAAATAAATTATCACATACCTTTGTTGATGAAGTCCTTGTTGATGCCTTCTTGTAGTCTTCAAACTTCATCCTTCAAGGATAGCTTCGATTCCACTTCTTAGACTTAATCTAGTCCGAAACTTTCTTTAGTATACTAAATCAAGAATGCATTCTGGAAACTAAAATTGACAACTAACTTGACATACCAACGCTAGTGGGTTCAACCGAGCAATGCTCTAACAATCTCCCCCTTTGTCAATTTTAGTGACAAAACCATTTTACATATGGATTGTACTTGTTAAAAGAATTACAGGTCCAAAATCCGACATGCTTGATTTCCTTGGTTCTTCAACTATACGTATGCTCATCCTGTACTTGTTGAAGATCCATCATAGTATTATTACATATCATCAAAGTTCAATTGTATCACAACTTTGACAATAATACTACAATGATATATATCACTCCCCCTTAGTCAATACTTCATCCCACAATGAAAACCACTCCCCCTTACATAATGATCTGTAAACCATATGTATATGTAGTGTGAACTAAAAAATAATTCTCCCCCTTTTTGTCAATATAAATTGGCAAAGGTGCGAAAATTATGGGATCATAATGAAATTCTCATAGAGATTCTTCATGACTAAAAGAAAACATATCAACTTTACTTTAGATGATATCACAGAGTCGAAACTTAGTGACTTCATCAAGGAGTCTATTAAGATACAAGTTAACCCCTACATGTTCCACAACCGCTTCTCCCCTCAAAGATATAGGAATTAAGCACAAGTTCAAAAAAAGAACTCTCCCCCGTTAAATGTGTAGTTGCATCTTTTATGATGAGTACACCCAAACAGATCGAAAGGCTATAAAGCTACTAACATTCAAGATTCAAAGATAAACAAGATGTAAATAACATGAAAGTAAAGATTGGCACAACCATATAACGTGGTTCGGCCATGAAGACCTATGTCCACGGGAAAGAAGATGTCTTCTTTATTGATTAAGGTCTTACCCTTGAAAGAGCTACAAATATCACTTAGATTTCTTACTATCTCTTTCTCTAGATCTCTCTCAGGAATTCTCTATAGAAAGACCATCTAACATTACATAACTTGTCCATCTCCTTCTACATGGACTGGTATTTATAGATAATTTAGACTCGTGAAGGCGCGGCTTGACCTCGGCGAGCTGGTGAGGCTATCACATATCTTTTCGTTGCTTCGGACGATCCTTATACTCTCCCTAGTGATGTCTTGCTCGGTTCTCCTTCCGAGTTATCTCGCTTCGTGTGCTCTCGCACCGCTCCTCCTTGGAGGGCATCGTGTTGTACCATCCTTGGGCTGTGGTATAGATCGTCTGATTCTTCCGATGTGATGTGACCTCGCCCACGCCTCTTCTGATCCTTCGTTAAATGCGCTTCTCCTTTTTAGACTTGACCGTCTGAGAGGATTTGACCACTCCTCACACGCTTCATGCATGTAGCGTTGGTGGAAGGCATCTTGATTCAGAAGAAATCACCTTTTAGAATATAATTCAATACTTCTACCTCATCATTTTATCATGAGTTCATCCCTTGAGATGTTGACACGTGTCCATCAGGTATTTTACCCTCACAAAATGTCATTCCCGAAAGAACAACAAGAGTGACCTTTCTCCAGAGAGAAGGATTTATATATTGGATTTTCGAAATCCCACAAGGAGATCCGAGCTAAGAACCAATCATTGAAAGTCTCTCATGAGACCGTGTTACTAAAAATAATAGAACTATCTCATGGTAACAATACACAATATGTAATCATGAAGTTTAAGTATTGTGATCATCTTTTCTAAGATACAAACTTGTAAAAACAAGAATTGATATGCTTAGAAGGAAGAATAACCTTTTCCACAAGGATTTACACCAAGAATGGTTACCATAAGTGTATGAAAAACTTTCTTTGACAATAAAAACCAACATCCAATGGCTTTGATTATTGCTTCTAACCTGTTATACTTAAGAACTTCAATCACAAATCAAGTTAGGTAATTAAGAATCATACATGTGGTATTTAGCCATATTCACCTTAATAACAACTAGTTCAGGTGACTCAAATGAAACTAGTTCTAGAGTTGTTCAATTGTTATATCCTCATAGAAGTATACAAGAACACAATTGAAGCAAAATCGATTTTGATTCACTCGAATCAAGTCATGAACATTATAGACACGGTTTGCAAAAGATTGCATTCCTTATTATATAAATGTATTAGCTCATGAACAAATCAATTTTAGAATATTATCCACTCAGGTATGCAAATGGGTACGCATACCTTAGTGGTTGGACTTAGTTTGGGTTCTCCAGTATGCACTTCTTCTGATCCTTCATTAAATGCACTTCTCCTTTTTAGACTTGACCGTCTGAGAGGATTAGACCACTCCTCACACGCATTATGCATGTAGCGTTGGTGGCAAGCGTTTCGATTCAGACGAAATCACCTTTTAGAATGTGATTCAATACTTCTACCTCATTGTTTTATCATGAGTTCATCCCTTGAGATGTTGACACGTGGCCATCGGGTATTTTACCCTCACATTTTGCTCATTTTCTTTTCATCTTGCCGAGGGCACGATGGGAAGAAAACCTCGTAACTGTCTCGTCTTTATCGCCACGTTCGATATTTTCGCCACGTCTGCACTTTTAGTGCGCTTTTACCTGTTGGAATTGAGGCGCAAGTTGGTTGTCCATAGATTTCTTATAAAATCTTTTGGGGGAAGAGAATGATGTCTTTATTTTCTGTTTTCAGATTTCAGAGCTTTTTCATTCTCTTTCTCCTCTTTCTTTTGCTGTTCCTTCTTAACTTCCTGTCTCTCATAAAGAGATTCATTATGTCTGGAAGAAAATCTCCATCTCGACCTCTAAGACGGTATGATTATTCTTCTTTGTTTTTTTTTTTGGTCAGTGGTTTACACCATTTTTTTGAACTTTAAAGTTCTTCTGGGATCACCATTGTTTTCTCCTTCTTTCTACGCTAGTTCTTTATTAGTATTCGTTCTGATTCTTCTTTTGTTTACACCTTTTAGTGCTGATAAGAGACCAATGAGGCCTCCTGGTACCAGTCGTTTTCCTGTCATGTCTGATGAAGCTTATCTAGAGGCGGTGAAAGTTACTCATTGTCTGAGGAGATTTGATGTTTCTTTTGCCAGTCCGGTGGGTCAGTCCGACATCTTGACAAAGAAGATCCTTGAGGATAACCCTTGTGGTCCTAACAAGATCATCGTGATGGTGGGCCAGCTTGATGCTGGGCTTCGCCTTCCCCTGTATTTCCCGCTAGATCCCTTCCAGTACGAGGTACTTTGTAAGCTCAGTCCTCAGCGAGGTATATTTCAGCTTAATGTCAACTTTTATAGGATCGCTCGTGAGTGTGCTCGGAGGAGTAAGGGTAAGGTTACTGAGCACGAGTTGAACGAGTTCATTCCTTCTCAGATGGATTTGTATACATCTGATACTTTTGTGGAGAACTATTGGTGTCAACAGTCCGATACATTTGAGGGATTTAGGGTTGGAATTTCTAGATCTCGCAAACCTCTCAGGGGTCCAGCACTTATGTCCGATTTGGATCCTCCTAACCCCAGCAATCTCACGCTCCGCAATACACATGATCCAAAGTGGTTCTTAGTTCCTCTTCGCATTGTGGGGCCATACATTTTTGGTTGGGATGAGCTTGGTAATGTTCTTCCCGGGATTTCCGTCATTTTATTTGAAAAGACGAGGGTACCCAAATATACCTCAATCTAAAAAAAATCCACCTATAAGTCCTTTCTCCGAAAGTGATTGTCTATGGACTGAGTCGACACAATACAACTAATAGGTTCACACTTCGTGTGATCGTCTATGGATACGAGATCGAGACAATATGACAACAAGATAACTTGTGTGATTGACTATGGATACAAGATCGAGACAATACAACAACGAAGTATGTTTACTTGATAATAGGTTCGGACTTAACCAAACACAATAGGATTGCTATCAAGTAAATATGAATTAGCGTTTGTGTAATTTACTTTAAATTATAATAAGCACAATCATAATTGCAGAAAATAAAAGTAAATGACACAGCAAGATTTTGTTAACGAGGACACCGAAAATGCAGAAAAACCACGGGACCTAGTCCAGAATTGAATACTCTCAGAATTAAGCCGCTATAAAAAATCAAACCAACTTCGTATAGTTGAGACCAAGCAACTAAACCTATAGTTCACCTATTTCCCTCAGTATCCCTGCGCCTCCAACTTGTAATAAGTCATGCACTTGGAACAATTCCTTTTGTCCGTATTCCAAACAGTAAAGGAACAACAAATCTGTTCGGTAACAACTCTTTTCAAACAACGTGATATGAGTTTGACAAAGGCTCTTCCTGTTTATCCAATAAACTCCTTTGTCGGGTCCTTAGATCAATCTCTTTAACAACTACCAAAGTAATTGTTTAGACTTTGCAATCACTACCACAAATCACAAAGAATTGTATTGATGCAGATCTACTCAACTAATCAATCCAATCTATCACAAAGATAAACCGATTATAGTTGGATCCCTTTCCAGCCGAAATAAATTTTGTGCACACCAAAGATTATGAACCAAAATATCTTCTTTGTCTTCAAATCTTCTTTGATCTTCAATAAACACCTGCACACAAACAACTTGAATCTCTTGTGATCAATCACACACAGAACGGAGTCTGTTAACGATGGATTATTACAAGACGTCTTTAGATTTACAAATAGTTCTAAAGATCCCCGTCGACACTTCGATCTAGTTTGAGTGAATCTTATATCAGAAGAGAAGATTCTCAAGCATAAACAAACTAGGTGCAATCAAAGTTCAACAACCGTTAGTCAATCAAATCAATCAAAAACTAATAATAAATTGCAATTATCTAGTTTCCCACCAACGGTACTCGTAGAGCTTCCCAATCCCAAAAAAGTCTTTAAAACGAGCGGTCGTAAGAGATTTCTCCTAATTAGGGTACTTTCCTCTCCGAATAGATGGCTCAACCAGTAACAACACCACTAGGTAGTTTTGCTGACTCTGAGGATTAGTTTTCTTGAAATGCAAACTTCAATATTTATAGAAAAGGAAGTTTGGACACCAAAGAATTTCCAAAACCGAAAATATTCTCAAGATATGCAATATATTTCCAAATTCGATTTCCATAATTCCTGGAAATGCTCTGTCCAAATATTGACCGAAATCTCAGTAGAAAATCTCCAATTAGTAAATGCACATTACCAATTTTTACTTTCTAAAGATATGCATTTTAATTGCTGGAAATTAAAAGCATATAAAACTAAAAACCTTAATTAAAAGATTCTCAATTTATTTCGATCCGGGATTCTCCTTTAGCTATTAAGGAATATCTTTGAACAATAAAAGATAAGAGTTACTACACATGTTCAAAGTATGTCGACATCTTTAATTTGTAAATCCTTTTTCATATTTACAATCTTGGAACCGATTTTCCACACTTCCAAACAAGTTTAGAATTGGTTCATCTGACTTCAAAGAACTATGTGATTGATTATCATATCAAATCACCATTAATGGGTTTCACGGTTTTACCTCAACACAAAGTTTCGGTTCTACCTCCAAGTGGGTACTAGGATCGGTTAAACTAGTTACCATTAAATGGCTAACTAAGTACTAGGATCGGTTACCATTTCTTATGGTAAAACTTGTGATCGGTTGACCAAGTTATAGGATCGGTTACACCAACTTACTAAAACTTGTTAAACCTCTTACAAGGATCGATTACACTCTCTTGTGATCGGTCACACCTCTTACTAGGATCGGTTACCCAATGACTAGTATTTAGTCACACCAATTTCAAGATATCGATCTTACCATCTCAGGTGATTACTTAAGATCGGTTTCACTAATAAAAGTCATACCAATACAAAAGTCAGGCCTTCTGAACAGTTTTACCAAGATACATAAACAAGTTATGAACGGTTATACTAAACACACATATTGGTTATCCAAAGATATGCAATGAATAACAATACCAATAAGCCTAGCGATTTCCCTTTCGATTCACAAAACAAGTTTATGAATTTACTTCCTTTAAACGAATGTAAAACATTGTTTCCTAGGACGAAATCTTCACCCATACCCATACATAATCACAATAACATTCATACGATTATGTCGATGTCTTATATACGAAGTTCAAAAGATAAGCGTTATACTTAGTATTGTAATTCCTTAATACTATGTCTAACTAGAGTATCATACACAGCTTCGCAGTTATGTTTTCAATATGCACGACTTGAAAGATACGTTAGGAATGAAACAGTTCAAGTCAAATATTACTAACCTCAAGAGGAAGGATGATGTCGTCGATGTAGATCTTTACTTCTTCACATTCTTCAAGTCTTCACGTAATACTTGTAAGTCTCGTATCCTAGGTGTTAGAGCACTGCTCGGTCGAACTCGCATGCGTTGCTATCTCATGCATGTTTGTCAATGTTAGTGATCAAAACTATAAGTCTTGATTTCTAGCCTATTTATAGATGTCTCGGACTAGGATATAGTTTGTGTAGTTGAGCTTAGACTTCACGGCGTTTATCACTTGAATTCGAAGAACTACTAAGGAGAGCTTTTGGACCTTCATCGATAAAAAGGTATGTGGAGACTTAAATTCATCTATCACTTGGAAAGTCTATTTCTTCTCTATCTCCTATATTGAGACATAAGTCGTATTATGATATAGTTTTCTATATACACATTTGAGATTTCGAGCTGAGTAAATCTCGCTTACATATTTCTCGAAATATGTGTTGGTAAGCTTTCGCTTCGACCAAGTTCATCTTATATCATGATAAAATTGCCGAGTAACATCTTACATGGTTTGTGTGATACAATCATTTGGTGTAAGACTTGGAA
>JAJJMB010017528.1:1382738-1398870 GCA_023531105.1 Papaver atlanticum | reverse complement strand
TCATCATGGTAGAAACACGCTCAAAAGAATTTTTCATTGCTCAAAAAGGTGATTTTATTGAAGAAATATGAGAAAAAAAATAAAAGCAGCTCAACTGCAACGTTTATAGTTGTTGCAGATTGAGTGTTACAGAGATAATAAGACTGCTGGATTACGATTGTCTCTTTTGCTGCCGATATGCGACAGTCCTATGCGACTGACTTTGACAGGCCTTTGTTCTTCGTCTTCTTTTTCCCTGCACCAGCAGAGAAACTTCTCTGCACTTCTTCTTCTTCTCGGCTCTGCAGCCTCTGCTAACGGCCCCCAACTCTTGATCCCCCTATATGCTACCACAACATCCTTTTTATACTCAAAATATCCATAGAGTCTCGCCATTAACTCGAGAACAATCTGCCTTTACTCCCCTGCCTTGTACGTGAAATATTTCTTTTTTTTATTTCTCTGCATGCGTCTGCTGGAGATTCTCACGTGATTATTTGAAGATCACACAGTCTATCACATTGATTTCGTGTTTTAAAGGAAGTCAAACTTTGTCAAGCCACGCGAAAACCTCCCAAATATAGATAATGATACCCGGAATAACTATCCACCCTGTTTTATCGTGTTTGTAGGAAATCTTCTCCTTTAATGATTTTAATGCACCAGAACACGTCATCTTCTCTTCTAATTAGGTAGAGATAATATGTCGACACAATTCCCTTGAAAATCTCCAAAGAATACTCGGCCAAATCCAATCCAGTAACTGCACAGCTGCAAACCAAAGTTCCCGCCAAAATTTCCCTTTTGAAAATGAAGAAGATGGTGTGCCCCTAACCACTGATGGGGTGCCAATAGCAGGTGGGTACCCCTTAGTAACTTGGGTACCCCTTATCCAAAATGGGGGTCCGTTTAGCAAATGTCCTCCGGGGTGCCTTTAACACTTTTTCGAGCCAATTTTCCCGAAAATGTTTATTTCCAAAAATACCTAAAAATACATAAAACATAATATTAGTACAAAAATCGAGTTCTAAAAACACAGACATCGAGAACAATTCAGACACAAAAATGTGTTTATCATAGCCATATGTTTTTTAATTTTCTGGAAAGCTTCTTCGCATTCATCACTCTATGAGAATTTCTCTCCCTTTTTTAGGGTGTTCAATAAATCCTTACATTTGTCGGACAATCTGGCGATAAACCTTCCCAGGGCTGCCAACCGTCCATTTAATCTTTGCACGTCCTTGACTGTGGCTGGTGAGGGCATCTCGAGTATGGCTTGCACTTTAGTGATGTGATTTTGAAGTTGTAGTAAAAATTATTCGAACTCTAAGACTTGTGAAGATTCGAGTTTTTAAATTTAATAAAAATTATATACAAAAATATTAACAAAGTGGGCGAGAGGTACCAGGGCTTAGGATTCCACCAAATTCATTTCTTAAGGTTCAAATAATAATTCTTTTAACAATTATAGCTCAATAAAAATATAAAATAAAGTGACTCTTATTTTTGCCAAGATAGATTCTCAAAATATTAGATGTAAATGTTAAGCATGGGACATCAAATCACCTAAGCTAAGCATGACCCATCATAGTAAACGTGATGTAAATCCCAAGTGTGAAATAAGGCTTCCTCCATCGCCCCAATTTTGGGGTTTAGCTCATCATAGTAAACGTGCTCTCAAAATATTTATTTAGGCTCAAAAATGGTTTACAAAGATGAAATAAAGAGAAAATGGTGCAGAACAGGATTTTGTGACGCACAAAACTCGTCACAAAATGAACGATAAAAGATAAGTGCTGTAAACACTGTTCCGCAGTCGCTGGAAAGGAGTTGGGAACTGTCGCAATTAAGCGACAGTTTGCAACGACTTTCCTTTACAGGCTTTTGTTCTTCGTGTTCTTGATGTTCATCAGTAGCAGCAGCAGCAGAAACCGAGTTTTGTAAAACTCGGATTTCTTCTTCTCTTGCTCTCCTAAGCTCCCCAAACTCTCGACACCCCTCTCTGTGATCCCAACAGCCTCTATATACCCATTCTGACCGAGAATATATCCTCATAACTCCAAATAATCCCGGCAGTCAATAACAAATATTCCCATGCAAGATACGGAACTTTCTTCCATGTTTTAACTCTTCACGCGTCTTTGTACATCTTACACACTCCAATTTGTCTGAAACACGTCCCAGAAGTAGTTAAACACACATCCATCTTACGCCATGCACAGAAAACACGTACAATCCCGTGAATATCTCTTCTCAACCACGTACTCCCCTATTTTCTTCATCCCGACGATTCAGTCAATTCTAACCGAAACCATCGACCATACCATCCATGTTTGGTCCAAATAGGCCCAAAGAAACCAAATCCAGTGCTCGAGTCTCACTCCAACTTGACCAATCTTAATAGAGTTTTCGCAAGAAGAAAACCCGGGAATCTGTTCAATCCTTAAATCCACCATTCTAGCCAATTCTGGTATAAACGACGACCATTACTAGCTCTATTGAGTCAAAATAAACAAACCCAATGAGTTTCGGCCCTTGAATCTACCTAGAACACGATCAAAACTTCAACCCTTATTATACCTGTGTCTGCACTATTTTCCCGCCAATTTTGAAATTCAAAATGTAGAGGATGAAGTGCCATGAAGGGTGCCATGAAGGGTGCCATGAAGGGTGCCATGAAGGGTGCCATGAAGGGTGTCCCTAAAGGGTGCCCTTATCCAAACTGTGGGTGCCAATAACACTTTCCCTTGGGTGCCTTTAGTAATTTTTCTGGGATGTTTTCAACACTTTTTCTGGGTTCCTCCGGGGTATTTCTAGGGTGCCTTTAGTACTTTATCCTGGGTGTAAAACACTACTTTTCGAGCCAATTTTTCCGCAAGAGCTTATTTCTCTAAAAATACCTATAAAGACATAAAACAACTTTATTAGAAATAAAATGAGTCCTAGATAATGTAGTTATGGGTGAAAATGCGTCACACTTACATGCTTATCACTCAGCCGGGTCGACTTTGATGCCTCTTTTGGTGACCAAATATCCAAGGAATTTTCCTGAGGTTACTCCGAAGGCGCATTTCGCCGGGTTTATTTTCATATTAAACTTCCACATTTGTTCGAAGATTTCTTTGAGATCGTTTGCATGGTCCTATGGAAGTTTGCTCTTGACGAGCATATCATCCACGTATACCTCTAGGGTTTTGTGTATCCAACTGTTAAACATTTTCTCAACCATTCTCTGGTAAGTAGCACCGGCGTTTTTCAGTCCGAATGGCATCTTGGTGTAACAATACAGACCTCGGGGAGTGAAAAAGGAAGTGTGCTATTGATTTTCCTCTGCGAGGGGGATTTGGTTGTAACCCGAATATCCGTCCATTAGGGATAATAATTTGTATCCAGACGTTTCTTCCACGAGATGATCAATATTGGGGAGTGGAAAGCTGTCTTTCGGACATGCTTTGTTTAAATCGCTAAAATCAATGCAGATTCGCACTCCTCCATTTTTCTTTGGTACAATCACCATGTTGGATATCCAAATCGGATACTGCACCTCTTGGATGACTCCTGATGCTTCCATCTTTTTCAATTCATTTTGAATTGCTTCATGGTATTCTGGTGCTACCTTTCACATCTTTTTCCTCATGGGCTTGTACTTTGGGTTAATTTTTAGGTGGTGGCAGCAGACTTCCGGGTCTATCCCTTGCATGTCCTCCATGCGCCACGCCAAAACATCGGAGTATTTTTTAATACTCGTATCAGTTTTTCTTCTTCCTCTTTGTCGAGGAGAGTCCCGATTTTAACCATACCCGGATTTTCGGGTGTTCCGATATTCACCTCCTTTGTAGGTTCCGAGGCCGATAAGTTTGACTTGAGCTCTCCGAGGTCGGAGAGGTTCTTTAATTGCTATAAGGGCTTCATAGGTGAGTCCGAAGTTGGTGCTGGCACATTGTCCGAGAGCCTTGCTTCATTTGTTTCTGCTATGTAAGCATCTATCTCCTCTTGGTTCTTAGCATTTTTAGCTCTTTTCTTCTTCGCCTTAGGAGAATTAACTCTATTCTCACCATTCTGTACGTCCATATTATAACAGTACTTAGCTTCGCCTGAGTCTCCAATGATCTCTGCAATCCCATCTGGCGTTGGAAACCTTAGCATCTGGTGGTAGGTTGATGCGACTCCTTTGATCCTATGGACCCAAGATCGCCCAACAATAGCTGTGTACGGTGAAAGTACGTCTATGACACAGAATGTGGTCAAGGTAAGGATTTTTCCTACACGGTTTTCAAGAGTTACCTCGCCCCTTGGGCGGGTAGACGAGCCATTGAAGCCAAATATGTTATAAGTAGATGGTATTAGGCATTCGTCCTTTAGACCCATTTGTTTAAAGGTTTCGTAAAACAATATTTCGACGGAGCTTCCTCCATCTATCAGTATTTTAGGCATTTCCCATGGTATCGCCTTTGGCTTATCTTCCTCGTCCTCGTGCTCTGGGAGCGCGATGGCCATCGTGACCACTAGGGGATCGTTGTGGTTTCTTCCACCGTCGGGTGCCTCACAGGCTGAAAAGCTGATAGGTTGTTTCATCCACTCTTGCATGGGAGGTTCTTTTGCCACACTGAAGACTTCGTCCCCTTCAAAGTTTCATTTGTGAATTCGCCCCGTGATGCTTCCTTCGGGTATGGGAGCAGTGATAACCGAATGTGATATCGTGTTGCATCCTAAATATTGTGTCTCGCGAGGAATTTCTACGCGATGTACGGGAGGTCCTACCGCCGGTTAGGTGGCTGGTTACGCGACGTACTCCTGGAGCTTACCTTCATCAATTATGTATTGTATCATTTTCTTCAGATCTCTACACGAGTCTGTCAGGTGACTATAGAACTGATGGAACTCACAGAAATATGTTCTGTTTATAGCTCGCTCGGGATGCTGTCCTCTGTTCCATGGGTAGTTAATCTTACACTTACCGTCGATCTTCTTAAAGATCTCAAATATTGGGGTATTTAACTTCATGTAGACTGGGTCTACGAATTTTCCCTTCTTTTGCTGGGTCTGATCTCGCCCTTTCCATCCTCCACTTCGATGTTTATCGAAACGTGTGGTCCCATTGTTGGGTCGCTCTGCTTTTCGAGCCTGTGTTTAAGGGTTCTGTGGTTCTACCACATTTGCTCCTCTGCTATTTCCTCGGACCAATTTATCGTAGGTCCCGTCTTGGAGTTCCTCCAGGGCTATGTAGTCCTCTTGAATTTCTCTCTGTTTTCCTAGACACAAAGGCATAATTTCATACATTTTGACGGATATAGGATATGTCTTTCTTAGACTATTTTTGAAGCCCAAGATTGTGTAAGCCTATGGGACTCTTCCGATCTTGGCGCACAATTTTCTCCAGCGAGTTACCGAGCTGGAAGTGACTCATTTTTCCCTCGAGCTAATTGGAATAACATGTCTATTCTAGGTTTGATCCGGTTGTTATGATGTATGCTGCTAACAACAGCTCGGATAGGTTGGCAAACGAATTAACTGATCCCTTAGGTAAGTTGTTGAACCACATTAGGGCTTCGTATTTTAGACTGGCTGGAAAGAACTTATACATCACGATATCGTATTGGATCCATTGTGTAAATGTCATGTGGTAAGATCGGAGATGTCCCATTGAAGGGAGCAGTAAAGGTAGGGAGGGAGTATTTCCTTGGAAATGGTTGTGCCAATAGGATCTCTGCTAGGGGAGATTGTCATGCCTCCTGCAGTACCTCGGCTAACTTTTGGCCTCCTTGCCTCCCTGTAGCCTCTTTGTTCATTGCCTCGAGATGGCTGATTCGTGCCTGTAATTGATCGTCGGTGTATCTCGTTACGACCTTCTTTTTTCGTCCGATCTCTCTCTCTCTCAGGTGAGAAAAAGATCTTTGCCCGACAATCTCTAGATCGCCCTGAATCCTCATCGGACTGCTCAGTGTACGATATTAATCTGGAGCGGGATGACTTTTGTTTTGAAGTCTCTCCTCACCTGGAGTTTGCAGCTGCGGGGTTCTTGGCCGCACAGTTAGTTTTGTTTTCGTCATTTTTCTTCTTTTCTCGTTTATGCTTGGGATCGACATCGGACAACCCCTCGGACGGACTGTCCTCCTCGTTTAGGACTCATTCGCTTCCCCTGGGGAAACGATCCTCTGTTTCCTCGTTTGAGGTGTCAGGGATATTGACTCGCTCATCGTCTTGCAAATTATCAAAAGGATTCTCCTCCTCGGGGATCTCCTCCATGATAGTGAGTGGTATTTTCTTCTTCACTCTGCATTTCATCTTACGGTTTTTCCGTTCTAGCCTTCTGTTATGTCGTTCTAACTTTCTCATTCTTTCCTATTGCGCCTTTTGTGTTTCCGTAATGGCCGTGAGAGTTATAGTGTTTTCTCCGGGATTGGAAGTATTATTCTTCCTTGGCCCGTTATTCACCATTTGCCTTGGCAAAGGATTCAAACCTCCTGGTTGAGTAAGGTGGACGTTTCCTTGTACTTCGAAGGGATTTTCCTCTTCGTCAGAGTTAGAGTTATCTATTAACCCTTCCCGATATTGATTACCGGGTTGTCCCTCTCTTGGGAGTACACCATTGTGCATAGCCTCACCTGGCTCCATCTCGTCTAGTCCTTCTTGTTGGGATCCGCCATTTTCACCTTTGATCATGCGAGTGGATCGTCTCGTTACCATCGCTTTACCTGTGATATATGCAATAATGCTTAATTCGTCTTTTCTGTCAGAAAAGTGGGAGCCTAAGTTTGCAGGTCATGTGCAATTGCTAGGTCATAATTCAGACTGTTCATCTTTAGTACAGGAAGACTCTTCAGTAAATTTTGGAGACATGTGAAGATGTCAAAACATTCCCTACTTGCATAAAGTTCTAGTGATTGAAAAAAGGTGTTTTGTTTGTCTCTTTTTTCGAGTAAACTACCTCCTTCTACACGTCATATCTTTACTAGGAAAAAACCAAGTTATGACGATTGAGCACGTTTTCCCATTTTAGGAAATATTTCTCATCATATTTAAACTTTATGCTTTGAACAAACTTTAAGTTTGATGATTGATTATGTACTCATTAATCTTTCCCCTTGACTTAGAGTTAGATTTCTAAGAAGAAGATCATAGATTATCTTGAGTTTCTTTGGAAGATGAAAAACATTATGAATAGCTTGTCTTTTCAACTTCCATAGGATGATATTTTCTCTTATGAAGTTTACTGACTAAAAATTCTTCCCAGCCCTTTCACGGAGGAGATCGTTTGAGTGGTGCTTTGAAGTGTTTTAAACCTCATTTTCACTCCGATCTTCAACTCTCCTGAGCATCTTGAGGAAGATACAAGAAATCTTAAAGGAACTAAAATATTAAAGAAAATTAACGAAAAAGGTGTAGATCTGATGATTCTGAGGGTTTTCAAGACTTTACTGATCTTGTAGATCGTGTTGCGTCCAAGATCTACTCGTGAACTTTACATATTTCTACACAGTGGTTTGAAAACCACCTCTCTTAGTGAGATTATGAAAAAACTATTGAGTTGTTACTAGGGAGGTAGACTAAATCTTCATACCTCCCTGTTTCTAGCGCCAAAATGTAGTTGCATCTTTTCTGATGAGTACACCCAAACAGATCTAAAGGCTATAAAGCTACTTACATTCAAGATTCAAAGATAAACAAGATGTAAATAACATGAAAGTAAAGATTGACACAAGCATATAACGTAGTTCGGCCATGAAGACCTACGTCCACGGGAAAGAAGATGTTTTCTTTATTGATTAAGGTCTTACCCTTGAAAGAACTACAAATATCACTTAGATTTCTTAGTCTCTCTTTCTCTAGATCTCTCTCAGGAATTCTATGTAGAAAGACCATTTAACATTACATAACTTGTCCATCTCCTTCTACATGGACTGGTATTTATAGATAATTTAGACTCGTGAAGGCGCGACTTGACCTCGGCGAGCTGGTGAGGCTATCACATATCTTTTCGTTGCTTCGGACGATCCTTATACTCTCCATCGTGATGTCTTGCTCGGTTCTCCTTCCGAGTTATCTCACTTCGTGTGCTCTCGCACCGCTCCTCCTTGGAGGGCATCGTGTTGTACCATCCTCGGGCGGTGGTATAGATCGTCTGAGTCTTCTGATGTGATGTGACATCGCCCATGCCTCTTCTGATCCTTCATTAAATGCACGTCTCTTTTTTAGACTTGACCGTCTAAGAGGATTAGACCACTCCTCACACGCGTCATGCATGTAGCGTTGGTGGCAGGCGTATCGATTCAGACGAAATCACCTTTTAGAATGTGATTCAATACTTTTACCTCATCGTTTTATCATGATTTCATCCCTTGAGATGTTAACACGTGGCCATCGGGTATTCTACCCTCAAAAAATGTCATTCCCGAAAGAACAACAAGAGTGACCTTACTCCAGATAGAAGGATTTATATATTGGATTTTAGAAATCCCACAAGGTGATCCGAGCTAAGAACCAATCATTGAAAGTCTCTCATGAGACCGTGTTACTAAAAGTAGTAGAACTATCTCATGGTAACAATACACAATATGTAATCATGAAGATCAAGTATTGTGATCATCTTTTCTGAGATGCAAACTTGTAAAAACAAGAATTGATATGCTTAGAAGGAAGAATAACCTTTTCCACAAGGATTTACACCAAGAATGGTTACCATAAGTGTATGAAAAACTTTCTTTGACAATAAAAACCAACATCCAATGGCTTTGATTATTGCTTCTAACCTGTTATACTTAAGAACTTCAATCACAAATCAAGTTAGGTAATTAAGAATCATACATGTGGTATTTAGCCATATTCACATTAATAACAACTAGTTCGGATGACTCAAATGAAACTAGTTCTAGAGTTGTTCAATTGTTATATTCTCATAGAAGTATACAAGAACACAATTGAAGCAAAATCGATTTTGATTCACTCGAATCAAGTCATGAACATTATAACCACGGTTTGCAAAAGATTGCATTTCTTATTATATAAATGTATTAGTTCATGAACAAACTGATTTTATAAAATCATCCACTCAGGTATGCAAACGGGTACGCATACCTTAGTAACCGGACTAAGTTTGGGTTCGCCAGTATGCGAACGGGTACGCATACCTACAAACTCAGCATAAATTCCCGGACCTAAACCTTACGCCAGTACGCGTACCGGTATGTGTACTAGGTACCCGTACTTTCACAAACCAACTAGTACGCATACGGGTATACATACTATGGTTCCCGGACATGGATTACATATATGCAAGTACGCATACTATGTTTATATCCAATTGTTTTAAACTCTATTTCAATCATTGAAACATTCTTAGAGAATGACAATAGTTGTTTTCACTAACTATTAGCATCAAAGCAATTTTCAAGTTATTGAAATAATCATTGCGAAACATTCCAGGTCTACATCAAATGATTGTCTCACACAAATCATGTAATATGTTACCAGGCGATTTTCACATGATCATCTTTTGACTTTCGTCAAGAATATAAGATGAATCTAGCTAAAGCAAAAAGCTTCCACATATATAAAATACCCAACATAATATGTGCGCCCCAATTCTTTTGCAATCCTTACCGCATTTACAAGGGCTTCTTGGTGAGGATGCACTTCCAACACAATCAGGTTGTGTTGAGGTGAACAAAATCTTGCTCACCACAGGTATTCGAAACAAAATCATGCATATACTCTAGGAATTTAACAACTTCCTTGAAACTTTCAATAATTGTTCCATACCTTTTTAAGATGTTATCCTTTGTCGAACTCTTGTCGAGGAGATCCTTCTTAATAGCACTCGTTGCTTTATTGATCTTCTTTGGTACCCATTTCTGAGCAGCTTTTAGAGCAACGTATTTATTTTTCTCCCCAATATAATTATAAAACTTCTTGGGGAAATCTGGAATAACTTTTATTATGAGACTCAGTTTTTCTCCAGTTTGGAACATCAGATCTTGTCATTTTAACAAAATCAGATCTGGTTTTATCTCGTTTAAGAAATTTGCAATTCCTTTGCAAGTGACCTGGTTTCCACAATAAAAGCAATGTTTAGTAGAATGGAAAAAGTTATGTTTAGTGTTACCTGAATGTGTATGTGCTTGCTTTGGAGCTTTACATAATTTCCTATTTTCGTCATCGGCAGTTGGTAGAGATAATTCACTTTTGTCAACCGTGGAAGGTTTTGGAAGAGAAGAATCTTTAGCTCTGACAAATTTTACCTCTTGCAAATACCAGGAGCGTCTATTCCTTCATAGCCCAATCCCTGTGTATCACGATGCATTCTATATGCTCCCAATATTGAGGTTAATTTATCTGAGTTGTTATTTCTAGACAAACTCTCTTTTAAGCTCGAGTTTTCTTCTTCCAACCTTTTGACCTTTTCAAGCGCAATAACTAGATCATTCTTGGATGATTTACATTGAACTTTGAGATATTCTCGTTCCGAATCAAATAACAGGTTCATCTCAATGTCCTCCAAGTTATCTAGCTTTGCTTGAAGAATATTTTCCCGATATCGACCTCCGGCAATTTCTTCTTTAAGCTTCCGTATTTCGTTGAGATAATCTCTTGCACCAATAGAATCAAGTTGGTCTTGCAAGTCTTTACTCAGACTACAAAGTGTGTCATATTTAAGTTTCTCACTGAAAATGGTGCTTTCAGCTTCCGAGAGTTTTTGATGACATTTCTTAAGAAGATTATTAGCAACTGGATCTTCATGGAACACTTCTTCGTCAAAATCAGAATCAGTATCGGAAAGAATTTTTAAAGAAGCTAATGCAACCTCGCCTGCGCACTCTTGGCGATCATAATATTCAGGTCCATCATCAAGAGTAGGCAAATCTGCTGCATATGCCGATTATCTACGGCTCCAGCTACGGCAATCCGAAGAAAAGTGCCTGAAACTGCGATAGTTAAAGCATTGTACATCATTATTAGGAGATGTAGTAACTTTATAAAAACTTTTTTTACTGTTTCTCAAAAGTTTTCTAAATTGTCATGGAGTAACATCCTTTGTATCTGGCAAACCAGATTTATCCTTAGAGGATTCAGAATTTTCTACAACTTTAAGAGAAATCACCTCTTTTCCAGACCGGTATTCATTATCAAAGATCTTTAACTTTCCAACAAAAGTATTTCTGGAGAGTGTAGAAAGATCGTTTGCTTCTTCAATGGCATGTTTCTTAGACTCGTATCTTGATAGTAGAGACCTGAGAATTTTGCACACAATAACTTTCTCTGGAATAGTTTTTCCTAATGAATATGAGGCGTTAACTATTTGAGAAAGTCTTTGGTTAAACTCATCAAAGGTTTCATCATCAGACATGTGAAGGTTTTCCCAGTCAGATGCTAGGTTTTGAAGCCTTGCTTCTTTCTCTGCGGCATTCCCTTCAAATACGGTTTCTAAGATATCCCAAGCATCTTTACACTTATTTCACGTAGTGCTGAAAATTTGGGATAATGGCATAGATGATAGCATTTAATCAGTCATAATTTTTCTTTGTAGCAAGAATCTCAAGATCATCATAATCACCAATATCCTTTGCAACAGTTATACCGTCTACTGTAACTAATGGAGGATTATAGCCATTAACAATACGAACCCATGATTGAAAATCTCGCGCTTGTATAAAAGCACGCATAGCAATTTTCCACCACAAATAGTTCGTGCCATCGAAGGCTATAGGAACGTTTATAAAGATAGCACTTATGTCCATAATAATCAGATTGCTTCAACCACACACTTATAAAGTCTTAGCGTGTTTGCCTGCTCTGATACCAATTAAAAAAACGGGGGTACAACAACCACACCCAATATTTCGTTTAGCAATCTGAATGGACTAACTCCAATATACTTTCAAGATAATCAACTAGATGGTCAGACTCAATCAGAGAAAAGTATATCCAAGAGTTATATCTCTCTCTCAACACAATCAGAGTTAAACAGAAACAAGTCTGTAAACCTGATTATAGTGTGTGAGTTCTTGGACGGTATCAAACCAATATCTTATGTTTTTATCACAACCTATGTAAAACCCACCGTGTATAAACCTCTTTAAGCAACAATCACTAAAGGAATATTTCAACACGGTGTTCACTTAAAACAGGGTTAGTCCAGACTGGTCTAACAATGTGAAAAAGACAAAGTCAAGTGTCCAAGATCAATCAAGTCTTATCCAACAAACAATGTTGGATTTATCAACTATAATTGATTAACGTACAACCTGTATTATTTCATATATAAAGAATATATAAAGCGGAAAAGAAATAACACAGACACCAGAATTTTGTTAACGAGGAAACCACAAATGCATAAAAACCCTGGGACCTAGTCCAGAATAAACACACACTGATTATAAGCTGTTATACCAATTTCCTACTACCTATTCGGACTAGATGTAATACCTGCTTCAGTTGTATTCAAGCACTTGTAGAACTCCTAGCAGAACATGAATTCTCTTTATGAATTCTTCTCGTATAACTTCTAGCATAATACAAATTCTCTTTAGAAGTTATTCCAGAAAATCTTATGGCAGAACAAAGTTCTCTTCAGAAGATACAACAACACGGTTGATACTTTTCGATCTTTTTTTTCACAAAACACCTAATCGATTTCCCTTTAGATGTAAATCAAGGTTTTGGAAATCTTGTGTTTGTTTTGAGAAAAACAATTACTAAGTAAAAGTAATATCAAAACAAACTTGTAGATTAGGGTTTATTATACTCTTCAAAAATAGGAAGAGAAACCTAATGATTCTACAACAAAAACAACTAGAATAAATCTAGAGATATCTTGTTTAAAACTTCTTAAGGATTTTTACGAGATACCTTAATCGATGTTTTCTTTCTAGCTTCCGATTTCGACTAACAAATGTTGGTATACGATCGGAAACTGAAATCTATCAAAACCTAGGTTTTAGCATCAACAACTCTTGAATGGTTTTATATCCAAAGATAAAACCTTAGAATAAATAAGAGGTGAAAAACCTAGATTACAAGTTGTATAATCAATCACGAAGATTAAATCCAACTCGGATTTGTGATCCCCAATACAAAGACTTTTATCTCACTCTTGTTCACAAAGAACAGAAGACATGGAAAACAACCTTATGAAGCTTACACCAATTTTCCAAAGGGGATAAAACCGTGTAGCACTCACGAACCCTTTATTTATAGTGAACAAGATAGCTTGAAAGCTAAGCAAAGCTATTTTCCTTTTTCAAGACTCTCCTAATATTGGGAGTCTCTAAGTTAAAACTCTTGCCAAAATAATTAAATAATTAATTAATTTAACAAATATTGTATTAATGTGAATAAATCACAATTTATCTTATGAAGGAATTAAAAGATATCACAAACACTTTAATATGGTAATCAAATATGTTTGGAGTAATAGCTATCTTGCCTAGATAAGGAAACATCAAATACATGACTAAAAAAGGCCTCTAGTCACGTAATTGGGCTCAAGTCCGTGAACCGTTACAAATAGTTCATGGATTGTTTCCTACTAACAAACTGTAACAGTTTCAGCAACACTTAAACTGTTTAATAAATCACTCATAACTTCATCGTTATAACTCGGAATTGAGTGATTCTTGGCTCGTTGAATTCGTAAGCTCATTCACTATAACATGAGAACCTTTCCAGGGATAAAGGTTATTGTCAAAGTAGTCGTGGCTCAAATAACCTCGAGTATATATGCATAAATGTACATTAACCGTCATAGGAATTGTTCCATAGAGTGAGCATTTGTTTCAATAGATTAGAAAGGTAGAATTGAACAAGAATCCAAATGAAATCAATTATCACATACCTTTATTAATTAAGTCTTTGTTGATGTCTTCTTGTAGTCTTCAAACTTCATCCTTCAAGGATATCTTCGATTCTACTTCTTAGACTTAATCTAGTCCGAAACTATCTTTAGTATACTAAATCAAGAATATGCATTTTGGCAACTAAAATTGACAACTAACTTGATATACCAACGCTAGTGGGCTCAACCGAGAAATGCTCTAACAAAACCTAAGTCATCAGTTAAACCTCATAATCGTGTTCCTCCTAAAAATAGGGATACTGATGACGAGGATATGCCACAGTGCTTCAAGTGTAAAGGCTTTGGTCATTTTGCAAATGAGTGTCCAAATCATAAAAAGTACACTGGAAACAAAGGTCTTGCTGCAACTCTTGATGAAATGTTTGATCACTATGATTCTAATGAAGACGAAAAATCAAGTGTTGCACTCCTCTGTAAAAATATTGATTTTGATAATTGTACAAATACGTACATCAACCTCGATATTCTTCCGGGAGAAACTTCAACCACTTTGGAAGATAAAATGGATTTCTCATTGTCTACTGGAATTTCTTCTTCTTATGTTTCAGATTCCACCATGTGTCTAGCAGCTTGCACAGCCATGGCATCTGAATCATCCTCTCTACTGACATGTTCTTATTGTACTCTCAAGGGTCATGAACTCTCAAGTTGTTTCAAGTACAAACATAAGATAAGATATGTCAATAAACTGCAACAGAGAGCAAATCGATTACCAAACAAGCTCAAATTTGTTCAGAAGTCGACTGAGGTATGTAATCTTATCCCCTCTCCAAATTAGTTAATCTCCAAAGATATGTCTATACCTCTAGAGAAAAGAATACGGTCTAAAAAGTATGTGAAATAGGGTTCTAAGAATTCCATTCAAGAAGAGTATGGTGGACAGATTATTGTTCACCCCAGCATAACTTAATTGTGTTGGTTGTGTATCTTGTCTCATGTGACTGGTTCAAAAGAGACAAGGGTTTGCACACTTCAGGCTTTAAGAAAAAGAGAAAAAGATTTTTTATTACGTCTTTTTTAGTCTTGTTTTCACGGTTTTAGAATTCTTCCATCCTTTAATATCTAATTGACATTGAAAGGGCTTTCCCTATTTGATTAATAAATAAAAAAAGGTTAATATCGACAATTCTGCCTTCTTTAGGGATGTGAGTTGTTCGTACGTGAATCCTTTTTGGTGTATAAAGGTTTAGCAACCCTACATTCCTTTTTCCTTCTCTTAAAAACTCTTTTTATCACAAGATTTCTTGTTGAGTCTGATTTGTGAATTCCTCCCACAATCTCATACTTGTATGGAGAATCCAAGCATTATGTCTTTTGATGAAAAAGATATTAATATGATTGTTAAGCCGTCAATCATGAAGCAAAAACAAAAATCTCCTGTTCAACAAACTTTGAAAAGAAAAAAAAGGAATGTGAGGAAACCAAGAGATGTTCCTTCAAATCTTCAGAAGTTTTCTGGTGTTCCTAAAGAGTTGATTGAAATGAAAAAGGATATTAAACAAATAAAGGCTATTGTGTTGAGGACTCTCGAAATTCAGAAGGCCCTGGTTCGGTATCAGTCTAGAAGGTTTGTTGGAATTGACTCATTTCTTTATGAACCTTATGTTCCAATGGCTGTTGACGACAAGGAGTCCGTGGACGATAAATAATTTTTTAGAGGCCTTAATGTCTAGGAAACTTCTTATGAGAATTTATTCTTGTGTTTTAAGAAGGATATCTAGGGTTTTGAATATCCATTATTGTGAGTACACATAGCTATTTCCAACGTTTTTCACCTTGCAATGTTTTTAGATTTATTCATTTAAATTCTAAAGTTGATTTGGAAGATGATTTTACAGTATTAATCCTTATGGTTTCATATATTGAAACTTGTTATGGGATATGTGTGTTTACGTCCGTGAACTATGATTGTCCCATATATGTCAAAAGTTAAGTCTCTCATATGTCATTATGCAAATATTGATAAAAGATTGAATGAACTTTTGACAACAAAAGTTAAGCCTATTATGTCATATGCAAATATTGATGGAAGATAGGATAGACTTTTGTTTACAAAGATTAAGTCTATTACATGTCTCTATGCAAATAGTGATAAAAGATAGAATAAATCTTTGAATATTCCGCAGTATTGGTATTTCCCTGATCCACATCTTTGTGTAAATACTGTGCGGCTCTGCAAGTTCACTTATGTGAGCATTTTCGATTAAATTAATCATGGGTTCTCTTGTGGTTAATTTAATTGAGTATTTTGGATACAAATTCATGTTTCATGTGATTTGTTAATGTCCAAAGAAATCCTTC